>RYFJ01002791.1:0-200420 GCA_003991445.1 Oryza meyeriana var. granulata | reverse complement strand
GAGAAGAGATATCCTGATAAAGAGATCGCAACTGATCTCATTAAAAGGGAATGCTCTAACCTCAAGTACCGACCTTGCAATGGGGTAAAATCATTAAAGACAGTACCGGCTTCATGCTTAGCCATGCTTGATGAGCAAATCTTCCTGACATGAATATACTCGGGGGATGGGGCTAGGTTAAGATAAGTTTTGCTTTATGTTTAAAGTTTGGTTACCCATTAACAAAAGCGGGGGTAACCAGTATCGTGGCTATTTCGGGACACGTATGTGGTTCATAGTTACTAGGGTGAGGATGCTTTGATGTACTGATCAGTGTCGTAGTACATTGGGTAACCTGGAAGCACGACTCGGTTGAGAACGACGAGCACCTTCCATGTTGTTTCAGGGAGAGAGGGAAGAGCAAATGCTTTGGATTCGAATCTCCAGTGGAGGACTAGCACTTGGACATCATCTGTGACTCACTATGAAGGTCAGGGGTCTTGACTTGTGGTATGAGGCTTATTGGAGCGATTGATAGTTTAGACGGATACCCTATATGACAAGTCTAATATCGAGTGTGCATTTCGTAATGAGGATGGGTCTAAGCCTTGGATATTAGGGATACATGTATTAGGAATCGCATAGGAATAAAAATCGCAGACATGTCATGTGGAGATGACTTAGTTGTACGACTAGGGCAAAAATCAGTCCTTAGTTGGGCATGGTCTTGTAGCTTAGAGGAGATCCTGTGTCGCCAGTCCGATCTAGGACTCCTAATTTGTAACTGTCCTCCAGTTATAGGGGGAGGCAGGGGTCCCTTGGGAAGGGCAAAAAGGGTTTCATCAGAAGCACGATAGGATCATTATCATATCATTCCCAGAATTAATAACGTCTACAACTACGGTTGTGGTTTACGCCTCATCTTGAGGGCTAAACTAGTATAAACTCTTCGGTTCCTTGTTGAGTCATTCAGGAGTTGGCAGGGATCTGACGATAGCCTATAGTCTTATTGTGGGCGTAAACATAGACACTTGTGTCAACTGAGGTGAGTCGGGCTGCGTTGCATTATGTGCTTGTGTTTAATCCAAAATCGAGCTGTTTTATTACAGTACTGGATAAGTTTTATAACTGATTTGCTCAGTTGTGCCCATGATAAACTCTGAGAGATGAATCGTTTTTCTAAGTTTTTCTCTGAATCTACTCGGGACAAACTATATAGTTGGTTAAATCTAATTGACGTCATTAGTTATAGCAAAAGCGACTACTGGCAAGATTTTATAGATATTTACGAAATGTTTTAAAAAGTCATTATTGTTCATCAGTAGATCACGTGACTGCATTATGTTCTATTTTTACATGCCTATGGTCTTGGGCTATTGCTCCCGCGGTTGGCTTTCGCCTTAGCTGATTAGTGTCAGTGCTCGTTCAGGAGTGTCCTCTCAGCAAAACCCTCACCAATGGCCTCGGTGTCTTACCCTAGGGCAAATCAAAAAAATAGATCGATTTGGTTATACGACGAGAGAGCCCTTCATAGCCTCGTTACCAGCTGATATGAAGTAGGACTTAGAGAAGAAGCACTTGGACAATGAGAACTCGGGAGCAAAGCACTCGAACAACGAGTACTTGGGAGCAAAGCACTCAGGAAGCCTTCCCAAGGAGGATGAGCAATCGGGCATCAGCGTGACTCAACTATGTAGGTCTCAGGGGCTGCTGTGGAGGTCATGGGCCCCGGGTACCTCATGAGATACATTAAGGCCACTCGACAGGGATAGGCTACCCTGTAATTAGGGATACAATAGGACTCGGCATGTATTACCAATTGCACGACCAAGAAAAGGATATAGTTCTAGTCGGGCACGTTGTATTCTTAAAATGAAATCCTTTGGTTGAAGTCTGACTGGGATCCCTACCCTGTAACTTGTCTCCTCGGTATACCTAGGGGAGGCAGGGTGCCCCTCGAGGGCATATCAGAATCTCACCAGAGAAACCTTAAAGACAATAAACAGCTATGAAGTAAGGTATTACCTCACCTCGAGTGCCTGAACCAGGGATAAATCATCTCGTGTTCTTTGCAATCCATCAAGTTAGGTCTCAAGAGTAGCCCATATTCTTATTGCCAGTGTAAAAACACGCGGTTCGTAGTCGAATCTGTTAGGCCTAACCAATTGCTGCATAGTATCTTCCTTGATTAAATTGATTACCCTCATGCCTTTGTAGCCGTTGTCGTCCTGGTACTCGTACCTTGAGTACGAGTACGATGACACCCTTTTTATTTTTTAAAATATAACCTGATGATGGCAAACCTAGGGTTGTGAATAGTTTTAAACCTCAGCACTCGTGGTCGAGTAGTTTGCGAACTAAAGTTGTTTTATAAAATCCAGTCATTTGTCGTCGTCGCCTGTGTGGCTTCGACTTCACACGGCATATAAGTACCGATTCCTTGGGAAATTGCACTGAGCATAATACAGTACGACCACATGAGTGGAATGGGATGCCCCTAGCCGAGTAATTAGTGTTCCCAGGATCGTTCGGTTGCTAATAAATGTGGGATCGGCTCGGTGCCATGAGGGCGATATACTCCTATGCCTGAGTATAGGAAATGTGTTCCTGGTACTTGGTCTAACATTCTTTTATAGGGCAACGTGCTATCTTGGGTAAGCTTTGGAAAGGCCTTGTCACGAACCTCCCTGCTTTGCCAGTGTGGGAGTAAGCTCGTGTCGTGTGGGTAAAGCGTGGACCATTTGCAAAGGTTATAAACTCTTCGAACAGCCATGCCCATGGATATGGGTGGATGTGAAGTGATTCCTCTAGCGTAGTTTTGATTGCGAATGTTTGTAAAATTGTTTTGCCGGTTAGGAATCATTACCAGAATCGATTTGTGTGACCGATGGATGACCTGAGTGGTCCGAAACCGGCCTGTGTGACCTAGGGTGTTGAATAGCACCATAGTTAAAATTGCCGAGTTAAGTAAGTAATGTTTTAAAGGTGAAAAAAGAGAATACACTTAAATGGAGGTACTATTGGAGAGTACGCTCTAAATCGGAAATTGTGACAAGTCCCTGACTTGTGGAATGGGTTGAGATGCGAGTCTCTTCCCGAATAACTTAATCGTGATGGGTTGTTGCAAATCAACTCACGGAATGGATTGAAGCGTGAGCTTCTTTCCGATAACTTAAAGAGCACACTTAGAATTTTTCCAAAAACCCAAAATCATTAAAAAAAATCTCATTTGTAAAATAAACCCTTGCCCTCTTTGCTAAGCCTTGCATAACACTTTACTTCCGTGACTTGCTGAGTACCCCGTGTACTCACCTTGCTAATATTCCCTCAAAAACCTATGAAGACGAAGACCCTACTCTCCATGGATATTTTCAAGAGCAAACCAAGTACGAGAAGTTTTAGGGTTTCGGTCTAGGTCCCAAGCTTGCTTGTGGGTAGTAGGTCTAGCCATGTTTTCCGTTGCCATCTTTTGTAATGTGTCGTTGTACATCCCGGGTTTTGTCCGAGGCTACAACTTATATAAGGACTCTATCAGAATAAATAAAGCAGGTTTGGCAATGATCCACCGAGGTTCTGTATGTACCAGCTGGTCTCCTAGGACTGGTATAGGTATTGCAGGTAAAGACGTTCCACTTAAGTTGACCTATATTGGTTAACGGGAGGGGGGCATTACACCCGAGCGCCTGCTTGCGGACCTTGAGGTGACGGCGTCGGATCTTGACTTGCTTGATGAAAGTATTGGGGTCCTTGAGTCCTCCTAGTTGTGCTGCACCACTGCTGCTGCCACCATTTCCCTGATCCTTGCGATCTTCGAAGTCGCCGCGTGGTCAGGTCTAAGCGGCAGCATGTCGAGTAGAGTTTTTGTGGCCACGATGTTCTGTTGTGGAGTAACGAACATGTCATGGTTGAAAGCCCGTTGATGTCACCTAGAAGGAGGTGAATAGGTGTTCCTGAAAAATTCTCAAAAAGTGGCGGTAAAATTCTGGTAGGAACCTCCAACCCCAAGGGTAGGAAGCTCCAACCGGTTCTCTCAGGCCGGCCGAGAGGGCTGGTCGGAAGCTCCGACCTTAAACACTGGAGGTTCTGACCCTATGATACTGACTCTAACAAGACACTTCAAAAAGGGGTAAAATGATAGAGAGCAATTCTAGTGCAAAAAAATTATGCAAGGGAAATATACAGGCAAGTACAGAGATGAAATTACACAATAAACGGACAAGCACAAGTGTCGGAGGATGAAACCTCGACGGCGGGAAGTCTGGAGACCCCCCTTTGAGATTCGGCCAGGGGAGTAGTTCTCAGGCGAAGCCGGCTTCAGGTGTAGCAGAAAGATACGCGAAGAAGACGATGAACAGCACACTCAGAGGAGACACGAGGATTTATACAGGTTCGGGCCGCTCGGAAGCGTAATACCCTACTCCTGTGTGTATGCTATCTGTGGTGGACGGATGTAGTACGGTAGTTACAAGGTAAGCTAGCTCACAGCCGGAGCCGGAGAAGAGGAACAGTGGCTAGAGAATGAGCTTGGGAGCAGAAGACGGGGAAAGCTCCGTCCAGTTCGGGTCTCCTCCCCCTGTGCCTGTGGCTTGGATCCTCCTTATAGATGAGGGGAGTCCACAACGCCGGATGCACGTGAGAGAGCTAGGTATGATCTGTCTTGCCAAAGTCTTGTCGCCGTCTTGTCTTGCACGTCGCCTGCTGGCGCCTGCTGCGTCCCACGCCGGGTAGGTCGGCTGCGGAGGACGGCTGGAACGTGGAGACGTGATGGCGCACGCTCCAAGTCAAGGGTCTCTGACTCTTCTTGACTTCAGCGCTCTTCTTCCTCAGAAGTCAAAGGTTTCTGAGCAGTCGGGTGTCACGGGGGCCATTGGGAGACGCCCACACGTGGCAGAGTAGTTGGTCCAAGCCTGCGGGGACCGACATGTGGGCCCCGGGCAGGCAGTGAATTGTGCCGGAGCAAGGCTCGGCGAGGCCAAAGAGGACCCGGGGCCGAGCTGATACATACGATGCCCCGGGGGCGTGCCCGGGCCGATGGCGATAGTGCCCGGGCACGAGCGGGGCCGTCGGCGGTCGCGCCCCAGGCACGAGCCCGGGGCCGTCAGCGACCGAGCGGTAGCGCCCGGCACGAGCCCGGGGGCCGGTGGAAGGGTGCCCGGGGATCCCGTGCCGAGACCCACGCGTCCCCAGGGCATGTGGGACCCCCTGTCTACTTCGCCGACAGTGGCCCCTGGCCCTGTTGCTCGCTGGGGTTGCCCCGGCCAGGAACAGGGCCACGTCTGAAGAAAGGAGGGGAACGCTGGGTCCGCCTGGTTCGTTCATGCACTGACGTAGCTTGACGATTTGTTGATTTAGATGCGATACGTACCCGGGACCGGGCTGGAATCATGGAAATGAAGTGTTGAGGAAGGCCGCGGGCAGCGGTCGTGATGGCGAGGCGGCAGCTTGCCGCCCGTACTGTCGCCACCGAGTTCTTCGTGGTGACCGCTGGTCGGAGGCCGCGGCAGCAATGAGGCGCGTCGTCCATTTGGAGGCTGCCACCTAATCCGCCGCCGATGAGTTCTCCCGCGCCTGGCCCGAGATGGAGGCGCGGGAGAAGGAAACACTCTCCCGGGAAGAACGCGTCCGGGCCCAAGAGGCTGGGCTCGCGTCCCGGGGGTGTGAGTTCGGCGTGCGCGAGGGAGTCGCGGTTGTTCGCGAGAAAGTCGCGGTGGTTCGCGAGGTGTTCGTGGCAGATCGCGAGGACGTCGCGGCGGTTCGCGAGGAAGTCTCGGGAGGCCGTGGTCGAGCCCGCTGCCCCGGAGGCAGGGTTCTTCGACCGCGGCGACCATCTCGTAGAGCTGATGCCTGACGAGGAGGTTGAGGAAGACGCCGGTTCCTTCTGACGCTATGCGCGGGCGCCTTCGGGTCCGGGGGCCCTCCATGCCCCCGGGCGCCCTTCTTCTGTCGTCGTCCGGGGTCGCGGTCCGAAGGAGGCCAGCGACCTCTCCCCGTGCGACGGCGTCTCCGGGCCTCGCTCGTGCTTGCGCTCCGGTTTTGCCTGTCTTGTAAAAAGAGAGATGTTTGCATATGTATATGGTCATGTTTATACTTTTCGTACCTTGGTTTATTGTGTGTTCGGAGGTCGCTTGTACTCGGGTCCCGTGTCTGGGACGTCGAGTATCGGGCGCCGTCCGACATCGAGGGCCAGCAACTGCGAACAGCCGTAGGGTGTGAGACCCTGTCCGGGCCCCGGCGCAGCCGCTTGCCCCGGGAGTTCGGGCCCCGGGAGGCGGCGAACGCGACCGTCGGACGCCTCGGGAGCTCGGTTCCCGGGGGCGCGTGATGTCCGGAGGTGAGCTTGGCGGGGCGATGAAGCCCGTAGGTCCGGGGCCCTTCTTCTTCTGGTTCCGGGGGCCCTCCGCGCCCTCGGGCGCCGTTGGTCCGGAGAGCGTAGCGAGGCCACGAGGACACTCTTGGCTCGCCGAGAGCCCCCTTGGGAATTGATCCCACCCGGGCCCGGGGTCGCTAGGCAACGAAGGCCCCGGCGCCTCGGTCGAGGCACCGCCATCCTCTCCGGGAGCCTAGGCTGATCATACAGCGGAAAAATACAAGTTGAGGAATATGTGAAGCTGGATAAGGTAACGTATCTGGATATTTGCGAAGGGCGGCATGGCTTCGCGAGCACCATCCGGACTGGGAGTGTTGTTCTCGCTCGGGGAGCGCCGAGCATCGGGCCGATCCGCCGTAAAACACCTTAGCGCCCGAGCCTCTTCCGGGGCTTGGGGTAGGCGCCTGCCCCGAGAGCCCGGCCACAAGGGGCCGCGAGCACCTGGGCGCGGGCTTGCGGAGTGGTCGAGTCTGGTGGCTCGTCCCTTCTGTGTTCTAGGTCGGGGGTCCTCCGTGCCCCCGGGTCCCGTTCGCCTAGGGAGCACAGTGAAGTCGCGACGACAGGCTCTACATGATGAATCGTGAGAGCACTTGGCTCGCTCCCTTGTCCGCTCCATGCTGCGAGCCATTGCGTCTACCACCTCTTAGGGGCCTCTTCGCGGTCGCGACCGAGCGGAGGAAAGGATTGCGCATAAGGAATCTACCCCCTAGCAGCGGAAAAAACCGAGCCCGAAGCCAACCAGAGCGGGGCACCGCAAGCCGGGGCTTAGACGATGTCCGGGGTTTAGCAGATGGGATACGGTAGCTCGCTGGTAAGGAACAGATGCTTAGGCGCAACACCCAGCCACCGCATGGGCGCGACCCGATTATGCCCCCGGGGGAAGATCATCACGATCGCGACATAGAGAAAGGATAAGGGCACGAGCCCGGAAACGATAAAAATATTACTCTGGAAGGCGAGTACACATGGGGCCTGCCCAGTGCTGAGGTTTAGAGGCACTTACAGGATGTGTTTTCAGATAATATTTGTGAGATGCTCCCAGGCTTACGAGCCCGGTTGGGAAGTTCCGATCACCAGGGAGGGGCCTTCCCACGGGGGGAAGATTTCATTCCGGCCCGTAAGAAGATACGGCGGAGATTCGAACCCCAACCCTGAAGTGATCGGGCCCAAACCTGACGCCAAAGATAGCGCTTGAGGCCTTGCTGGTAACGAGCGACGCGGAGCGGAGCGCGCCACCTTTGTTCCTCGAGGAAGTCGAGGTTGTCGAGCTGCATATTGTCGTGGTTGATGTTTGTCGATGTAGCGCCGTACTCGAGAGCCAAAGAAGAGTTCTGGCGACAGAACGGCTTTGGCCCGGTACACCAGGAAGAACTGGGCCTCCCCGGGCGCTAAGCTTGGTGCGGTATGAGTCGTCCCCGGGACCGCCGGGGAAAGGTCTACTCTACGCATAGTGAACTGTGAGAGCGTCCGGTCCGTTCCCTTGTCCATCCCATGCTACGCAACACATGGAAAACACGAAAGGAACGAGACCGGAAGAATATTAAAAATATTGCTTATGTAAAGTGTATATACATGGGGCCCAGGCTAGCGCTGAGTTTCCGGAGAAGTCCAGCGCTGGCCCGGGTTTACCCAACTTACAGGATGTTTATACAGATGGATTTGCGAAGATACTTGTTATGCCTAGGGATGGAGCTCGGACTAGCTTCCCTCGCGAGCCCGAGTCCGGTATGTGTTCGGGCCCCGGGGGCCCCGGCTAGCGCTAAGGATATACGTCCGGGATCCGGGGGCCCCAGACTGGGATACGGTTTGATATAAGCCGGGTTCCGGGGGCCCGGGCTTGAATATGGGATGTGAGACGACCTTCCGGACGCATTCTCGCCGGAGCGGTGCTATCCGGGCTATCGCGCCCTATTCCGGGTGTCGCGTTCCTAGGCTTGCACTCGCCTTGGCGATGCCGCCCTGGTTCGGCTCCTCGGTGTCGGACCCGGGGCGCGGATTCGGGAATCCGAGCCTCGGCTCAAATATGTGCCCGGGATCCAAGGGGCCCCGGCTGAAATACAACTTGATGTGTATGGTCGACATGAGCCTGGGCACGGAGGCCTGGGCAAGGACATGGACCACGTCGGGACGACTTCCCGGACACGCCCATGCCGAGGCGATGTTGTCCGGTACTCGCGCCCTGTGAGGGGTCATTCCGGGCGCCATGTTCCTAGGCGCGCATTCGCCTGGGCGAGGGGTGCTCTACGACGAGCGCCGTGCTTGCTGCCTGCAGAATATCATTGGTGCACGCCCAACCATCGACTCGCGCGTCACGGCCTGAGGCCACGGCGCGAGGAGTGGGCACGAGCCCCGCTACCGAGGGTAGCGAGGACGCTCTCGAGTTCTGGCCTGTCAGGGGCAGTGTTTTGGCTCAGCTTCCCTTTCGAGGGTGCGAGCTCTCGACACCGGGAGGAGGTCCTCAACCGGGAGCGGCCTGCCCGGACTAGCGCTCGACAGGGCGGCGTGGTCCGGACTATCACACCGGGACCCGGAGGCCCCGGACTGGGTCGGGACGAACCGCCCGGACTTGCCACCTAATCCGATGGAGTCCGAGCAGCCGTTCCCTATGTACCTGGGCGCCCAGGAGCCAAGGGCTCCAACCGGGCCAGTTACACGCGCCCGGAGCCAAGCTCCGACCGGGGCGAGCATGTGCCCGGGAGCGAAACTCCCACCGGGCTAAGTACGCAAGTACGCGCCCGGGAGCCGAGCTCTGACCGGGGCGAAGTACGCGCCCGGGAGCCGAGCTCCGACCGGGGCGCATGTGCCCGGGAGCTAAGCTCCCACCGGGCTAAGTACGCAAGTACGCGCCCGGGAGCCGAGCTCTGACCGGGGCGAAGTACGCGCCCGGGAGCCGAGCTCCGACCGGGGCGAGCATGTGCCCGGGAGCTAAGCTCCCACCGGGCTAAGTACGCAAGTACGCGCCCGGGAGCCGAGCTCTGACCGGGGTGAAGTACGCGCCCGGGAGCCGAGCTCCGACCGGGGCGAGCATGTGCCCGGGAGCTAAGCTCCCACCGGGCTAAGTTCGCAAGTACGCGCCCGGGAGCCGAGCTCTGACCGGGGCGAGCATGTGCCCGGGAGCGAAACTCCCACCGGGCTAAGTACGCAAGTACGCGCCCGGGAGCCGAGCTCTGACCGGGGCGAAGTACGCGCCCGGGAGCCGAGCTCCGACCGGGGCGAGCATGTGCCCGGGAGCTAAGCTCCCACCGGGCTAAGTACGCAAGTACGCGCCCGGGAGCCGAGCTCTGACCGGGGCGAGCATGTGCCCGGGAGCGAACCTCCCACCGGGCTAAGTACGCAAGTACGCGCCCGGGAGCCGAGCTCTGACCGGGGCGAAGTACGCGCCCGGGAGCCGAGGCTCCGACCGGGGCAGACAAGGGTTCCTAACTGAAAAGCTGATTGACAAGTGCCGGGTAAGGATATGTACCGTATTAGGACGAGTTCCCCTAGTCCGCCCTTGCCGAGGCGGTACTGTCCGGGTACTCGTGCCCCGTCGAAGTCGTTCCGGCTCGGGAGCAGGACTCGGACCGTCCGCCAAGGGTTCGGATCATCCGAACCACCTCGGTCGGGCTCGGGCCCGCTACTGCTCCTGCCGGAGCTTCTTGACGCGCTCGGCCAGCTTTTGGACGGCGCGGCATTCCACGAGGTCATGCGAATCCGTCTCGTGGACGGCGCACCACCTCCGGGCTTCGACCGGCTCGAGGCGCTCGGCCAAGCGCTGGACGGCACGACACTTCGTGATGTCGTGCCGGTCCGTGTCGTGGAAGGCGCACCACCCACGGGCTGCGGCTGGCTTGAGACGCTCGGCCATCCCCTGGACGGCGCGGCACTCCGTGATGTCGTGCCGGTCCGTGTCGTGGTAGGCGCACCACCCCCGAACTATGGCCGGCTCGGTACGCTCGGGTGAGCGCTGGATGGCGTGGCACTCCGTGATGTCGTGCCAGTCCGTCTGGTGGAGAGGGCACCACTTCTGGGCTGTTGCCGGCGGTGGCGGCGCGCGTGCGGCCTTTCGCCGCTTGCTGCGACCATCGCCTCCGCGGGCATCATAGCTCCGGGAGCTGCCCGTAGTCGCCATGGCGTAGCTCTCGGCTGCCGCCTTGGCCTTCTGGCGCTTCCTCCTGTTCCGCCGCAGCGCGGAACGTGAAAGCTTGCCATCTTCTTCAGGACCCTGGTCGGGGGCCCCAGGACTTGCGGCAGCGTTCGCGCGCCGCTCGCGCTGCCGCTCGATCATGACCCGGGCGTCCTCCTGAACCTGCGTCCGGTCCAACCAATCGTGGAGGTCGCCGTGGCCATTGTTGGAGTCCCGCGGACGATGGCCTTCCTCCATGGAGTGCGTTGGTGTTGGAGGCGCCGGCGTACCACCTGAAAAGGAAACTCCCCCTACCTGGCGCGCCAGCTGTCGGAGGATGAAACCTCGACGGCGGGAAGTCTGGAGACCCCCCTTTGAGATTCGGCCAGGGGAGTAGTTCTCAGGCGAAGCCGGCTTCAGGTGTAGCAGAAAGATACGCGAAGAAGATGATGAACAGCACACTCAGAGGAGACACGAGGATTTATACAGGTTCGGGCCGCTCGGAAGCGTAATACCCTACTCCTGTGTGTATGCTATCTGTGGTGGACGGATGTAGTACGGTAGTTACAAGGTAAGCTAGCTCACAGCCGGAGCCGGAGAAGAGGAACAGTGGCTAGAGAATGAGCTTGGGAGCAGAAGACGGGGAAAGCTCCGTCCAGTTCGGTCTCCTCCCCCTGTGCCTGTGGCTTGGATCCTCCTTTATAGATGAGGGGAGTCCACAACGCCGGATGCACGTGAGAGAGCTAGGTATGATCTGTCTTGCCAAAGTCTTGTCGCCGTCTTGTCTTGCACGTCCGCCTGCTGGCGCCTGCTGCGTCCACGCCGGGTAGGTCGGCTGCGGAGGACGACTGGAACGTGGAGACGTGATGGCGCACGCCTCCAAGTCAAGGGTCTCTGACTCTTCTTGACTTCAGCGCACACTCTTCCCTCAGAAGTCAAAAGGTTTCTGACAGCAGTCGGGTGTCCACGGGGGCCATTGGGAGACGCCCACACGTGGCAGAGTAGTTGGTCCAGAGCCTGCCGGGGACCGACATGTGGGCCCCGGGCAGGCAGTGAATTGTGCCCGGAGGCAAGGCTCGGGCCCGAGGCCAAAGAGGACCCGGGGCCGAGCTGATACATACGATGCCCCGGGGGCGTGCCCGGGGCCGATGGCGATAGTGCCCCGGGCACGAGCCCGGGGCCGTCGGCGGTCGCGCCCCAGGCACGAGCCCGGGGCCGTCAGCGACCGAAGGCGGTAGCGCCCCGGGCACGAGCCCGGGGCCGGTGGAAGGGTGCCCCCCGGGGATCCACGTGGCCGAAGACCCACGCGTCCCCAGGGCATGTGGGACCCCCTGTCCTACTTCGCCGACAACAAGGGAGACACAAGGATTTTTTTTTTCCCAAAGTTTAGATCACAAAGATCCTACGTCTCTGTTAAGGAGCTTTGGAGAGCCGGGTCTCGATTGACCCCTTGCCTCACTAAGCGACCACGAAGATCAACTTGGTATCCGGAGAGTCAGGTCTCGATTGACCCCTTGCCTCACCAAGCGACCACAAAGATCAACTTGGTATCCACTCAAATTTACCTCTTTTTCTTGCGGAGGCAAGGTTGACCTTCACAAACTTTCCCGGGACAATCTACAACTTGAGTAAGCTCGCGGGCGATGCCTAATCGTCTAGGAGGTCTCCCTCCAAGAGTAATAAGCCCTAAACAGCTGATCCGCATCCATCCTCAAGTGTACAAGATCCTCCTAGCCTTCTCTCAAGAAATTTCACTCAAAACCCCACTAGATCCTCACAAGAATCACAAAGGAAGCACTAGAACTAGTTGGGAGAGCTCAAAGAACCTTAGAAGAAGCTAGGAGATAGTGGATTAGGAGTGGAATGGCCAACCAATGGCTAGAAACAAGGTTTGGGCTTTGCAATACGTCATTTAGCCGTTACTCATAGATTTTGGCCAGGAAGTTCTGACCTTAGGGGTAGGAACCTCCGGCCAACACTTAGCCACTGCAAGAAAGGGTTGGTCGGAGCCTCCGACCCTGACACTAAAACTATCCCAACCCAAGTGTAAGTGTTGTACCAAAGTGATATACTCTCAACTAGTTGGATCTTAAGCACTTGAGTGGTCTTGGAATATTGTTTACAACCCCTCTTGATAGTACGGCTCTCCTACGACTCAAAAAAAATTTCAAAAGAAATTAAAATAAACTACGAGTCACTTCGCCGCTTTGTGTTATATTTTTGTGGGGGTCTCCATGCACCACACCAAGCAACCTGGGACTAATCTCTGCACATTTCTCAATAAACTCATTACTCGCTTAACCGTTTTGTCATTAATCCACCAAAACCCATTTAGGGGGATAGATGCACTTTCAATGGTCTCCTATCCTAGCTTGAAGGATGTCTTTTTGTGCTTGTCGTCCGGCTTCATGCAATTGACGGTTGCGCGCCTCTCGTTTGGCTTGTCGGTATTTGTCTTCCTCATCCTTTTGCTCGTGCAGTCGGCGAGCTTCCTGACTTGGACTTGTATTTTTTGTTTTGATGCCATAAATACTTTACAAGGAGGTGAGAAGCTGATAGTACTGCTCTCCGACTAGTCATCGGAGTCGGAGAAGTGAACCGAAGAATTGATGACACCGACCTCCCTAGGTCCGAACCCGATTGGCATGTGGCCGTATCCGAGTCAAACTCTAGGAGATTGTGTTGCCCCCAAGTTGTCGGATTGAGGATGCCAACTGGGGATGGTGCGGAAGACGGTTGTGGCATTGGCGAGGCCAAATGAGAGGTTGACAATCTCTTCTCCCCTAGATCCGATCTCGACTGGCGCTAGGCCGTATCCAAGTCGAACCATAGGGGGTGTCACACCCAAAAATTCACCAAAATTTCCAAAGCTAATTTGTGCATTAAAACCTCGTCCAGGAATCAGCTGAGGTACGCTCTCATCTAGATTGAATATGGCTAGGGATATTCAAAGAATTTCCTCATAGATACAAACGAGTGAAATATGGTGAGTACTGAGTAGGATTTTAATCTTTAAAGCAATTTTTGGCTGACTCTTTATGGTTTCACCAACCTCGTGCTCCTGAAACGACAACAAATTAGTACACGAATATAAATTAATTAGTCCACATCTATCTATATAAGCGCATATTATAACAACAATAACAAGAATTTAAATAATTTGAGATGCATGATTGTTTTTGTGATGATTCTTCTTCTTTTATATTAATGGAGGATGTGATTATTGAACTTTTCTTGCTAGTTACCCTTTTGAGTTTTTGTATATATTCTTTAGTAGCTGGTTCAATATAATAATTTAGGCCTAATATTTTTTGGCTTGGCCTAATGCATCATCAACCTTTATATATTTTTCCATGATATTCCTCCTGTTAATGCCGCATCTCTCTTCTGGCTTATTACTTGCTCAAATGATGTATATATTCCTGGAGCTCTTCCTTCATATACAACATAAAGTGGTTTTTCTTCTATATTCTCAGGGCTTTCTGAAGTAGGCATTAATTCATTTATCATATTGAAATATTTTGCCAAACTGTTTAAGATTGATAACATATAGCCCTTATCTTCTCTTTTATTGTTATACTGCAACCAAAAATTGTCTACGAGACATTCTTAAACTTCATTAATTATTACATGGTTTTTGGCTTGAATTTGTATATATTTGGAGAAAATATTCTCAGCCTATTTTTAGATCCAAAGCTGAATGATTCAACCCCATTGAAATTCATGGACCTCTTCATTCCTACAAAAGAGATGAACGGGAAAACAAATCAGGAAGACTATTATGTCTTCCTTTTATCTGCTCAAAAATAACTTTATAACCATTTCCAGTAATTATATCCTCGAATAAAACCCATCTTTTAGTTAAGCTTTTCTTGCTATTGATTTGATTATGATATCTACATATGGCTTCACAATCCATTCTGAATGTGAATTCTTTGAATCCTAAGTATAATTGGAAAGCATTTATTGCATATATAATTATAATTGCTAAGATCCCCTATCCATATTATTGACATTATTTGATTTATAACTTCTAGATGCATATCTATATATTTTTTTCTTCTAGAGTATTTATTTGGCTTTTGTTTTAGTATAGTCCCCATCCCAATTTAGAAGCATCAGTTTCAATGATAAAATAATAATCATCTAGTGGTAATTCTAAAGGTTTCAAATTTCTAATTTTATCTTTTATGGTTCTTACTAATTTAATGTCTTTAGAATTGAAATACCTTTGACCATTTTTTCTTAATTTAGCGTATAATGGCCCAGCCAGTTTTGCCAATTTATCTATATAATTTCTGGCATAATTTACTATCCCTAAGAATTATTCTAGGATTTTTTTATCGTTCATGACATCAAGAAATTTTAGTATTTTCTTAGCAATATGGTCTTATAAATATATCTTTCCTTCACCTGTTTCATGCCCAAGGAAATTAATCTTTTCTTTGCAAATTTCCACTTTCTTTTTTGATAGTATTAATCCATTTTGTTCAACCTTTTTGAAGAATACTTCAAGATGAGCAATGTGCTCTTTATAACATTTTGAAAATACTAGTAGGTCATCTATATAGACTAGTATAAATTCTTGATTTTCATTAAAAATATTTTGCATCTTTCTTTGAAACAATGCAGGTGCATTCTTTAAGCCTAAAGGCATAACAAGCCATTCAAAATGTCCTTGTGGACTTGTGAATGCTGTCCAAAGTATAAATTCTTCAGACATTTTTACTTGCCAAAATCCTGCCTTCAAATCAAACTTTGACAAAATATTTGCTTCCTTGTATCCTATTAATTCATTCTTGTTTGTTTGGTATATTATGGGCATCTTCTACAGTATTATCATTGAGACTCTTATAATTAATTACTATTCTAGATTTTCCTCTAAATATTTCAGCATGATTTCTAACTATAAAAGCAGAAGATCTATTCGGGCTTCTACTTTCTCTTATTGCCCCTAATTTAAATAATTCTTCTATATGCATCTTAAATTCTTCTATGTCTCTTGGTGTAGCTTCTATGGAACTTATTTTTATAATGTAATCAGGGTTTATTATGTTTAATTTACACACTATAGAATTTTTATCCCAATGTTTCATAGGTATTTCTCCAATTATTTGAATGTTTTCTAACCTTTGTACTATCTTTTCTATATCTTTTTTAGATTTTATATCTCTATACCAATTGGGTGCGAATGATTGTAATTCGATACATTCTATGTGAGTATTTTCTATATGGTATTCATCTATGTTATCACTAAGTTCTTCTTCTGCACCTATTTCAGGAAATTGCCTGGTGTAATTTTCTCCGGATTCAAAATTAGAAATTTTTAAGCGTTCCTGAGGGCAGCTCGTTTTAGCACTTCAGAGATATAGGGAATATTATCTTGTTTTGGGATAAATATAATTCCTTGATCATGTATAATTGTGGTTTGTAAAGAGAATTGGAAAAACATTAATCCAATTATCATGTCATCATTGATCATAGATAAATCTCTAATTGTAATTTCATCTGTGATGTACCTTGTGCCATTAATGTATGCCTCAATATTGTAAGCCAACTGATTATGTACTTTCTTTATGCCTGACATATTTGTTGATTTCTCTGCTTTATCATCATCTATAGTATGCACTATTTCTAGGCATTTTACAAAGTATTTGTCATAAATAACATTTTTTGTACAACCAGCGTCTACTAGTGCTAAGATTTTATAAGTGACATTTGGTTTTAGCTTTAGTTTTATTTGAATTCTTATGCCTAGTATTTCTTGGAATGGTAATTTTACTATATATTTACTTCCAAAGCTTGTTATAGCATCTTTTAATTGAATTAAGTTATCTCCTTTTTGATTTTTTTTTACTATTATTGTTTGTTCTTTGCATTTAGTATTTCCTATGACTTTCTCTTCTTGTGCAGTATTATGCTCTATCTTGTATTTTAATTCTTCTATCTCAACTTCTAATTTATTTATTCTATTTTCAAGGATTCTTACTCTACTAGATAAGATTTTTTTTCTCCTGACTCTGATTCTATTTCATTTCTCCAACTTTGGTTTTTTTGTTTTTAGACATTTAGCGCATGCTTGTTTAAAGCATAGGCTACACATAGCTCTATTTTCTTGACTAGGATAATATATGCAAAATGCACATTTTATATTATAATCTCCTTTTCCTCTAATCCAATCATGTTCACAAACAAGTTGATCCATCAATTCAACTTTTAGTCCTGGTAAATCATCTATTAGATCAGCAACATCATCACTTGACTCATAATCTTGATTATTTTCTACTTCATCTGTCTCGATGATTGAATATATTGATTCATCATCATTTATTTCTTCATCACATACTAATATATTTTCATTTACACTATCTACTATTAAAACCCTTTCTTGTTCTTCATATTTACTAGAATATCTCTTCTGATCTTTATTTGGACAAGTTTTACTTAAATGATTGGGTGAATTACATATAAAGCATCTACAAGTTTTATCATAATTTTTTCTAGGATGATATCTTCTTATATTTCTTTTATGTAAATATGGAGCTTTATTATCTAATCTTCTTAGGAAATATCTTCTTCTTGTCCTAAAATTGCTTTTATTTTTCTTTTGAGGTTTATAAAACTTATTATTTCTATGCCTATCTTCTCCATATGATAAGGGTATTTAGATAATGTTGCTACAAAAGTTATAATCTGACTGTTTCATAGACCTTTGGGCTTGTATATTGGTACGTATCTTTTTCAATTGCTTGAATACAAAGTTTATAGCCTGAGAAATATTAACAGTTATTCCTTCAGTTTCTTTTTTATATTCTTCAAATATCATTGTTCCTAAAGGATTGGGCAATTTATTAAAATATGTTTTACAACACTTTTATTATAACTTTGCTTAGCAGTAGTGGCATTATATAAATAATGTTGAGAAAATTCTTTTATGCCTTTCCAACTAGTTAATGTTAATTTTTTTATTTCTCTTAACCTTTGATTTTGCAAGGTTGTATTTCCTAGTTCTGGGTCTTCTGCAATAATGATATTTGATATAATATTTGCAAAGTTATTTGGATTATTACCAGCCCTTTTTAACTCTTCATAATAATTAGGATAGGTTTCTATCCATTGTTCCCATAGGATTTTTATTGATTCTCCAAGAAATGTTTCTAAGTACGTTATTATATCTTCTACTTTATTTCCAATATTATGTTGATTTTGTATATATTTTTGTACTATCAAACCTTTCCATATGCTTATAATATTTGGCCAGTCAATAGGGTCATGTGTGGCTAAATTCAATATTACACCATCACTTTTGTAGTTTTAAAATTTAATTGCCTTTCAAAATTTCTTCTTTTAGAGCCCATATATTTAAACTATCCTGGGATATAAGTATATGGATTATCATCTTTCTCTGGTGGCCATTTTCCAGATGCCTTATGTTGTCAAGATGTTGTATGTTGTCTCTCTCTCTCTCTCTCTCTTCTTCTTGTTTTACTGAACTTTCACCATATCTTCTTCATTTGGTTTTTCCTAAGTCTATTTCCATAGCTTCCATTGCATTTGTTAAATTATATAAACTTTCATCATCTAATGATTCTATAAAATCATTATAATGCTCTGAAGCATCTATATTGGGTATATCATTGTAACTTTCATTAACTAATTCTTCTTCTTCATAACTTTCTGATAATAGTTTATTGTTAATATTCCATTGTTGTTCCTCACTTATATTACTTGGAATATTTTTCTTCTCATTTATTGCTATTTCTTTTTTTATTTTCAACTTCTATTTCCTTGTTATTTTGCAAATTTAAATCTAGCATTTTATTCTTTTTAATCTTTTTTAGCCTAGATAATTCTCTGATGAAGAAGAGTTCCTTTTCTCTTATAGCAGGCTATTTATTAGTCATATTATTGTTATATTCCCATTCTATACTTTTTAATTTTTCTTTATAATATAATATTTCTTTATCTAGATCAGGCCCTTCCATAAATTCGGATACACTATAACACCTTTTAAGTTTAACATCTGATTCCGAGATAACTGAATCTACTGATTCTAGTTCATCTACCCCTTTTGATTTATAATTTATAAATCTGATACTAGTACTGCCATCATGGTTTTGATAACTTATGTAATCGTTGGGCTGCGCTATATCCTTTCTTTCTATTAAGCTGCTTATATTCCATTCTTCTCCTACTCTTTCTTCGGAACTTATTTTTAGAGGACTCATAAATTAATGTCTTTTGACTGCATGCTTTCAATTACATTGTTAACATTTACTCTATATTTTGAGCCACTATTATTAGTTAGCCTTCCTATAAATTATATACTTATCAAAAGATTTGTTCCTTTAAAATCTTCATAACCTTTGGTCTGAAAACCAAAACTCATTTTTTTCTATAAATTCTCTTACAGGTATCGTTAGGTATCGAGCAATATAGGCTACTAATCTATTTTCATTCATATCTCCTTCAAGAAATCCTAATGCTGCTTTTTCTGTTGTATCCCATCTTTTATCTAATAGCGTTATTAACACCTTTGTTCCTAATTTCTTTCTTGTCATTCCTTTGATTCCTATAATATACATACCTTGGTGTATATATTTATAGCCTAAATATTTGAGTCCACTTTTAATCTGTTTACTTACAATTCTTAATTCTGCAGGTTGTGTTAAAACACTTAATTCTATTTCTCTAGATATTCTGTATAACCCATGTCTATTTTCAAAGAAACCCATCTGATATATTTGTTGCGGTTTTATTCTTCTCAAAGTATCTTTCTGATATCTTTCTAAGTCTTTATCTACGTCTATTAATTCATCTAAATTGTCAATATCATCTTTCTTGCATTTTATTTTGCTCATTAAAGACAAAGGTCTTGAATCTTGTCTAATTAATTGGATGTTGTTGTCTGATCTTGTTGGGTTTTTAAATATATCCATTTTTTCTGAATTTATGGCCTTAGAGGATGAAAGAATTCCTGATGATGCTAAAATTATTTCCTTTTTTCTTTCTTCACTATTAATCTTGTCTAATATTTTAACTAACAGCTGAAGAATTTTATTGTTTTGTCTAATTATTACTTTAGAATCTTCCTTTGGAGAGTCGTAGTCTGAAAAACTAATAGGCTGGTGTAGATATTTTTCTATTTCTTTAAGAGCCTGAATATATTCTGACATATATTTTAAGAACGGAGCAGAATTTTAACTTCTTCAATCAATCTTTTGATTGCACTTATGTCTGATTCTGATACTTTGAAGTTTTTTGAGCTTCCAACAGATATTTTATTAAGAACAGAGTCTATTTTTCTCCGTACTAGAGTGGTTTCTTCTTTGATATAATCATTGTTTTTGCAATTTTTGTTATATGTTACCTTAGTTTCTTCTAATAATTGAAAGATTAGATTAATTTTATTGTTTATTAAAGAATATTGTTCTAAAAGGCCTTGATATCCTTTATTTAACCTTTCAAATTTTAGCTCTAGATCGTCTTGACTTTTACCCCTAGTTATGTAAAAATTATATAATAGGTCAACTAGTATATTTAGCTGGCTATGTGAGGTTTGCCAACTATGTTCTTCTGAGGAATTTAACCTACAACTTATATTGATATTATCTTTAGTTTTAATTAGCTTTCCTGTATTTATTTCTATGTTTAAATACGTTAACCTTTCAATGTTGACTAGGCTCTGATACCAAACATAAATTATCTCAAATTATTTAAATTCTTGTTATTGTTGTTATAATATGTGCTTATATAGATAGATGTGGACTAATTAATTTATATTCATGTACTAATTTGTTGTTGTTTCAGGATCGTGAGGTTGGTGAAACCACAAAGAGTTAGCCGAAGATTGCTTTAAAGATAAAATCCCACTCGGTACTCACCATATTTCTCACTTGTTTGTATCTATGAGCAAATTCTTTGAATATCCCTAGCCATATTCAATCTAGAAGAGAGCTTATTGTCTCCCTAGGCAGTCCCACCCGAAAAAAACACTTCTCAGCGGCTAAAGGTTCTCTTGACGCCTATGCAAGATGTAGGCTATGAACGAGAACTACCAAAGAGTTTTCTCCTATAAGATCCTTAGCATAAGCACTCAACCAAAAGGAACAAGCAGTGATTTTCACAGAAAGTTACTTCATATTAACAAATAAGCTTACATATGGTTTTCCCTTTCGGGAACCTCGAAACTTGCTATATAAACAAGAAATTACTTTATAGAAAGCTTGTACAGACACTCAAACTATTTACTACTATGTTACATGATTTTTATAGTGGACTACTGCGAGGGAGTTGAAGCGCTCTCGCCAAGGTACACCTGCTAGAATGCTTGTGCTCTGTTGTACCCCTTCAATCTGTAGGAGTTTCCTTTTATAGCCAAGCAAGGAGCCCGCCCTTTCCTTCTTTATTAGAATTGGATAAGTATGTTTCCGCATACAGACAAAGTTATCTGGTCTCTTATTTTGAAGCGGTGCATAGTATTTTGAACAATCAAGCTCTCATTTACGAGGCTTGACCTGTAGCACTATTCTAGTCATATTGTTGCACATGAGCTGTGTTATGCCCATGCATTATATTACTATTAATTTGGCTGGTATCATTTTGTTGTGTACTATATTAGTGCCATGCATCACGAGTCTGTAGTGTAATCAAGATGCTTTTTGCTATCCTTTATTTAGGTTTTTGGCTTTATCCATTATTTAGGTTTTTGTTGTATCTTGTTGTGTAGGGGGCGAGACAGGTCCTCTTGACACCTATGCAATATACAGGCTATGAACAAGAACTACCAAAGAGTTTTCTCCTATATGGTCCTTAGCATAAGCACTCAACCAAAAGGAACAAGCAGGGATTTTCGCAGAGTTTGCTCATAGATACAAACAAGGGAGAAAAATGGTGAGTACCGAGTAGGATTTTAATCTTTAAAGCAATCTCCGGGTGACTCTTTGTGGTTTCACCAACCTCGCGATCCTGAAACAACAACAAATTAGTACACGAATATAAATTAATTAGTCCACATCTATCTATATAAGCACCTATTATAACAACAATAATAAGAATTTAAATAATTTGAGAGAATTTATGTTTGGTACGATTTGATAAACATAACCAAAACGTAAGAACGATAAATACTTACAAAAGAGGCATTTAGTCCTTACAGAGAAGAAAACAGCAGCGGAACGACAACCTAGCAAAGCTTCAGCACCAAGCCCATGGGCAGCTCAAATGGGGTATAAGCCAAACACCAAAATCTTCTCCTTCCTCACAAAACATCATCTATATAGCTGACATTCTGTGGTGAAAGGATAAAAGGAGAGAGAGGGTATAGAGCAAAAGAGAGAAAGGGGTAACTCTTTACTAAACATTCAAATTATTATTGAACTGTAATGAATAGAGTATTAATTATTACACTGCCAAACTAGTATGGCCATATCACCACCTGATATATGCCATACACTACCCAAGCACACAAACACAAAAGGAGCAAACACCAGCACGCTAACAAGCAAACTAGCACATGCGGCTAACTAAATGGGAAGAAATTATCTTGGGGGTGTAGCTTAGGCTTTGGGAAGATAATCGGAGAGCCTCTTCGACTTTTCCGGCTGGCTTGATGTTCCTTTCCCAGGTGCGGCACTGGTAGATCCAAGGCAAAGGCGCTTGGCTTCTACTGGTGGGTTGTCTGCTTCTGGCGGAGGGGTGTCCACGTCTTCTTTTAATTCCTTCAGCTCCTTTTCCAACTCCCGGATCCTCTTCTGACGCAGTTCCTGGTTCTATTGTGTCAGTTGATCCACCTGTCGCTGCAGCTTGTTGATCTTCCTCTGCTGATCGTGTATCTGGATTCAGATTCTTCCTTTGTAATTGGTGTGGAGATCATCCAAAGCATGTAGCATCGTCCTCATGTGCACTATCACCATGTGTCTTCAAACTAGGTATTCTCGCACCCATTTTGCAAACCTGACCAGCTGTGGGAGGGATGGTAGTGGTACACGTGCTTGCCAGAGCAGTGTTGAAGCGATGACGAAGTTGGCACAAGGCTTCATAAGAGACCTCTTCTTAAGCAAATAGGAAATGATCGGCTTCGGCGGTGAAGGTGAGTCAAGGAAGTTCTTCTTGGTTGGAGGCGAGGGTCACTATGATCTTGCAGCTAAAACCATTGCTGTTGTTGGTAGTTGTGTGACGATACACGAGCAATGACTCGTAACTAATCTCGGCAGCCATGCGACAGAGTTCTGCCGAAAAACCACTGTCTCCAAGATACACGCTCTCCCTGTTGGCCATCTAAAACAACGTTGAAATTTTAGGTTAGAAACCACTCTTTTGTTGCCTCTGATTAAGGGCAACGAGAGAAAAACCAAACATCAGAAAAGGGGAGAGCAAAGAAGATTTTCACAAATACAGTTTCCTTTTCACAAACATGTCCTTAAGGGTTTAACCGTTTCGCTTATCCTACAATCAAGATTGGCTCTAATACCAACTTGTCACGCCCGAAAATTCACCAAAATTTTTAAACCTAATTTGTGCATTAAATCCTAGTCCAGGAATCAACCGAGGTACACAAATCGACAATTTGATAAACATAACCAAAACGAAATAATAATAAATACTTACGAAAGAGGCACTTAGTACTCATACAGAAGAAATCAACAGCGGAACGGCAATCTAGCGAAGCTTCAGCACCAAGCCCACAGGCAGCTCAACTGGGGTATAAGCCAAACACCAAAATCTTATCCTTCCTCTCAAATCTTGATTCTGATGATGGTAATATTGCAAAACTGAGTACCACCCACTATACTCAACAAGCCACATAGGAATGCAAAATACTAAAATAGGATTCCAAAGGAAAGGCATAATATAGTTCTTTTCCATAAATAACATTTAAAACATTTGTATTTAAAAGCATTGAGAAAATGTTATACTTTAATTACTATCAAAATTGAACCAATCACCGAATAGCACTCCAATACAGTTCAAGCCTAAACCAAACCCTCCAAACTGGAGCTATCAAGTTACCATCAATTATTATCATTAATGAATAGTGGGACTAATCACGAAAACATTGATAGGCGCCCATAACTGTGGGCATGACTATTCGAACAATTTTATTCTGGCCAGAGGTGTACCAATTTACCCAAAAGATACGGTTTCACACATGTCATCATGCCCCGAAATACCACCATGTACTACAAAGGGCAAACTGTGAAAGACCTTTCATGTAATATGCCCAAAAGAAATGCAACCCACCAAGCCACCTGTCTCCTTAGGGGTGATCAGTTACCTAGGCAGGGAGACGGCTCAGTGCCCAAAAACATGGACTTATGATTATCATGCGTGGACTTACAACTACCACAAACACGCCCTAGTGCCTTCTGTTGAACTTGCCATACTTCCAGTCAAGCCATTACCCATTCTAGCTTGTGGTTAGTACGGTTATGCTTCGCAAAGATAGCTTGTGAACCGGTCCTTAATTGTCATGAGCACCACTAGCATCACCATCATTCCATGTTCTCACAACCCACCATTAGTCAAATTTTAGTGGGCATGTTTAATTAACAAACCACGACCAACCGTCGTCAAAATATAGCCACTAACCATTAATTAAATCATAGGTGAATGAATAGTTTTTCCACATAAAATGACACTAAAGTTTCTATGCATGGCTAAGAAAAACCTAATTAATCTAGCTAGATCATTAATTACACATCTAGCCAGTCAAAATTAATTACCTAGGGTATCAAGGTACAGGTATCAATAGCAAAATAGCCATAATCAAGGAATATAGGAATATTAATTAATACCCATAATAATGACATTCCAAGATTTTGATTGCAATATCGTTGAAACAAAATAATTTTCATAATTGGATTCAACGTGCTCAAGGGGATTGTCGTGTGACTTCCCTTGCAATAGAAAAGTCTTCGCTTGATCTTCCAAACTCTTTCTTGAACTTTGCGCTCTTCCGAAACGTTGGAAACTACCCGTCTACACACAAAATGAGGGAAAACACTAAGAAACACCAAATAAACAGTACATAAAAAGTACAGAAACATGTAGATCATGATTTTAGATGAATTTAGGAAGAAGAACAGATCGAATCAGAGTTCGAATGGAAAATCCGTATAGATATTAGAAAAGGAATATTCTCGAAATATTTACTAAATTTTTTAATTATTTGGAATGGATATAGGAGTGGGGCCCCACTGGTCAGTGAGTAAGCTTATGGTGGACTTGGTTTATAGACCGAGGAGAGAGAGGAGTGGTGGACCAAAGATGATGTGGACCGCCACATGGACAACACATGACCAAAGGAGCTGAGGTGGTGGCTGAGGTGGATGTCGACATGGCAGATTAGGGCTGACGTGGCAAGATGATCGGATTATGGGAATCCAACGGCGCGGATTAAATCGAGAAGATCGGACGATTTAGATTTATTTTGGGTTTTATGTGGATCGGATGGATCGGATTAATCAAGACAAACCGACAGCCGAGATGGATCGAGGCATTGTTAGCCGAGCCCACCTGTCATATAGAGAGGGGCTTCGGGTGAGGCCCGCATGTCACACACCGAGAGGTTGCCGATAGGGCCCCGCGCGTCGGTCACAGAAAGGAAAGCTTCAGTGGGGCCCACTGTCACCACAGGGGTGAGGCGAGCACGCCCCGTCGATGGCGTGACACAGGCGCCATGTCGACATGGCAGGGTAGTGTTCGACAACGACGGCGATCGGTGACTGGCGGCGGAGGGCGGCGAACCGGGTACAACGCGGCATGGCGATGTCGATGTCCGGGGATGGGGCGACGGCCAAGCAGCGGCGAAACCGGGGCAGGGACCGACGGATTGGGGAAAGACAGAGGCTGGCGACGGGGTGTAGACGATGACGTCGACGAGCAGGGTGGGAAGAAGACAGAGGCACCAACAAGCTCGCCAACGGTGGTGGAGGACGCCAAGGCGACAGCGATGGCCTCCGACGGCTTGGAACGCGGTGGCGACGCGGCTTCGGAGTAGCGGCAGTGCTCTGCTTGTGACGGCGTGAGGTGGCGAGGACACGAGGCTAAGAGGCGGCTGACTAGGGCTTCGGAATAGAGACGAGCCGAGGTATTTATAGAGGAGCGGGGCGCTAGGGCATAGGCGGCGGCGACTGCACGGAGCGGTGGGCCAGGCCGGGGTGGCGCGGTTGAGGGCCGGGGCGGCGGCTGGGCCGAGGGAGGCGTGGTGCGGTGCGGGCCGAGGTCTGGGCTTGGGTTGCGGTGCCGAGCAGCAGGCAGGCCGGGCCGAGGTGGCCGAAGGAGAGAGAGCAAGGAGGAAGAAGGAGGAAGGAAGGAAGAAGGGAGAAAAGAAAAAGGAAAAAAAGAAAGAATGGAAAAGAAAAAGGAAAGAAAATTAAGGAAAAGTAGGAAAAAAACTCCAATCTGCACAAATTGGAATTTTAGGCAGAATTGAGGAATGTTGGATCATCCAAAATATTGGGATCTTTTAAGACTTGGAAAATTGGAGAATATTTGGTGAAAATTGGGAAAAGAATTGGAACGTTTGGGATATTTGAGGAATAATTAAGCATCCAAAATATAGGAATACTTTGGGGTTAGGATCTTAGGAAGTATTTGATGGAGACCAGAATGGGGTAAAACTCGGAACATTTGGGGATTTGAATCATTTGAAAAGGAACTAGATTTCGAGAATATGGATTTGGGACTTTTAAGAATTTTCGACAATTTGGATATTTCCGAGAATCCAGATTTTAGACTTTGAGGGATTTTAGGGTTTCGGGAACGACACCAGATCATCAAGGAGGAGGGAAACTCGAGTCCGGCAGAAAAGAAAGATACAAAGGAATTGGACTAGGAACGACCCAAAATTGGGGAAAAGAAAAGGACTTGTTTTCCATTTAATTAATTGCTGAAATGTTCTTTGTAACTGTTAAAATTAATTCTGGAGCTCTAAAAAATCCGAGAAAATTCCAGAGAGTTCATTAAATCATAGGGAATTCACCAGAAGCAAAAAAACCACCATGAAACAAAAAGAAAGTCCATTATTATAAATACCTGAATGCTTAAAATATTCCAACCAACCCCATGGAATACAAAAGCATACCAAGCATTGAATAGATTTTAACTTAGAAATTTTTAATATTGGAAATTTAGGATTTTATTCAATCACTTTCACAAACTCTTTTAGTGATTTATTGTATTTCCATTCACCCATAATAATTTTTAATTAGGGCGATTTTTCAGGGCTGTGACAAGGGGGAGTTGCCTCGATCTTGTAGATCGAGGTTGCCGCCAGAGTATGCTTTTGAAGTCGCCACAAGGTGCTGAGGCCAACTAGCGCGGGTTAACTAGATCTCCTTCCGATCGGTTCGTCTCCTACTCGAAAAGAGAAAGATTGTTGAATGCATCAGCAAGAAAGTCAAGGCTCCCAAAGTGGAAGCCTTGCCCGGGAGCTTGCTGATGATGGCGACTTCGGAGATTGGATCCATCGAGCTTGCTGATGATGATCTCGGCACTTTTCCCTACCTAGCACGCCAACTGTCGATGTTGTATACTAGCAATAAAGATGTAGGGCCTATACATTGGACCTAAAACTGGACGGATTCGAAAGACAGGAAGATTTAGACAGGTTCAGGCTCTTGGCGAGACGTAATACCCTACTCCTATTTGTGGTGGAATTCTTTTGCTTATGTATGAGTTGTTCCATCGAGGATGCTCCCTGTCTGCCTTTATATAGGTTGAGGGGCGAGGGTTTAAAAGGTAGGAAACCCAGCCAATACGGCCTAGAATTTCCTTATTTGTACATAGAGGGCCCGTTTGGTAGAGCTCCTGATTCTGTGATTTTGATTCTGATTCTTTCTGAATCAGATACTGAAGAGAATCAGAATCAGTACGATTAGTCATTTGGCTAAAAACATTAGCTTTGGATCCTAATGGGGGACTTTCAGATAAATTGTCTATACTACCCCTGTACTAGCAAAAGATTTGATTTATATAAATTGACCAAGAACTTCTTCATCTCATAATAATATATGGGGTCACTAAACTTGTTATGGGTGCAGCATGAGACAAACACTACAGAACGTTTCTCTCTTTTTTTTCTTTCTATCAGTTCTAACAATCATGGTACATTTTCATGTTATTAGTCTTTCTATCAGTGCACATGAACCTACCCGTAACCATACAGCATATTATCTACAAATATTAAGTTTATTTGTTTCACTCCAATACCTCATTCGTTCTATCCCAATACATCATGGAGCAAACACGGTACAACTGAAATATTATCTAACTGAACAAAGCCTACAGAGGGTGACACAAGTTAACTTATATATAGCGAGAGGTCACAAGCTGGCTTCTTCTGGTCATTTAGTTTTTGCTCGTCACTCATGCATAATTAACGTTCTTTTTGATCAGATGATTCTAGTTCTAAACTGACGCTATTGTGGAAAGAAATACTCTACTGTGATAACTATATCAGAACATCATGAAAAAGGAAAAAAAAAAGGAGCGATCTGATCTCTATTTACAGTGGTAGTATTTTGGTGCGGCAGTCGATTGGATGCCCTGTTCCAACATAAAAAGGCTTCAGAAGATTGACTGATCCTCTAAAATGCGGATGCCAATCACAAGGATCAAAGCAACAAGACTTGATGAGTCTCTAGGAGCTAAGAATGTTCAGCAGAAAGACCCTGGTCTGCATCAATCTCCTGAACAGGAACTCAGCTCCATTCACAAGATCCCCAATGTTGCGCTCTAGTGCTAGCAATTGTTCCTCCTCACAAACGACCTTTGTTTTCTGGAACCTCTTTGAGACAAGAGACCATTTGCTTGAACTGGGTATGCCAATCTTCTTCAGCAAGAGGCTTGATGTGGAATCAAGCAAAGAGACAGCCATCTCCCTGGCTTCTGCCATTAGCCTGACCAGACTGCAATATTCAACAGTTGCTAGCGTACAAAGCAGTGCTCCTTGTACCAAAGCTTCCACATACAAAAGACATGTATGTTGTGTATTGGACCATATAGCTTTCTCAAGTTCTACATGCTGTAAATCTGAAGTCTACACACGAGCACTTCACAGTTTGACTTAACCTCCCGAAAACACGCTCAATCCACATATGGTCCTGGGAACATCTACATAAGTATGGAATCAACATCTCATGAAGCATTGCTGGCATGCTTCATCCACCTGCAGCAAGATACACCCACAAGGATTAGATTCTTGACCATACAAAACAGATAACTGATTAGGAAGCTGAAAATAATTAAATGATTAATGTGCAGTTGAAACAGAGCTGAACAGACAGGCTACAGGCTTACATTAAAATGCTCACTGATTTCTTTCTCTTTTCTTGACAGTTAAAGATGTATTATGTGCATCCATGGTTGGGCGCAGAAGTCAGATGGTATTTCAGTACTATCCATTATCTAAAGTAAACTACGATTACATATAAAATGTTCACTAATTTCTTTGTTTTGGAAGTGAAAGAAATGATTAAATGTGCAAAGTGTTTAGTTGGAGATGTCATAACTCCTATGGATCATGATCCTACTGCTACCTTCTGCTGGTAGTGGTTGGGGACCCGGCGACGGCGCGCAGACCAGGGGCGGCGCGGCTGTGGGAGACCGACGGCGGCGCGGCGGTGGGAGAGACCGCGGAGGCGCGGATGAGACCCGGCGGCGGCGGCGGCGATGGGAGACCCGGCGGCGCGGATGCAGGAGACCACTCGGCGGCACAGATGCAGCAGACCACTCGGCAGCGGCGGAGGCGGCGATGATGGGAGACCCAGCGGTGGCGACGGGATGGGAGACCCGGCGGCGGCGGCGTTGGAGACCCCGGCGGCGCGCTCTCTGTTCCTTCCCGAACCCTAGCGCGAGGCGACGCTCGGTGGCACAGTGGTGGAGGCTGAAAGAGGGGTATACCCCAGTGCAAGTGGGTAATTTTTTGAAAAATTATGGGGGTTTTCATATTTGGTTCGTCTGATTTCCACAAGAAGGTGTCTTTTTGCTGATTCTCACTTCGTGTGTAAAAAAGGGGATCGATCCCCATTGATTCGGATGAGAAGCTGAGGGAAAAATACATATTTGGCTCGATTCCAACTGAATCTGGTGAGAATCGGACCCGAGAATCCCTACCAAACAGGCCAGAGTATTTGACTAAGATTCTATTCCTTCCTTATTGTACAAGGTAATATATGCTGAGTTCCTCTTATCTCTATTACATGAGCCGACCACCTTCTATCTAGGTAGCCACATTCACTTCCTGAAGGGTATTGAGACCCATATCGTCCATATTTTATTTTTTTTCCTATCTCTGTATATTATATCAAACAGTAGGAGCCTCCTACATTTTGTGTAAAAAATAATACGTGTAACGTTTGGACCACAAGCAAGCATTGAATTAGATAGAAGGATCGAGCGACGGCTCTGCTTGATATGCCACATGCTATATAGAGAGAGAGAGTTGGGCTATGGTACTTTGTAAAGCACGGATTGTCCCGTGTTTTACGTCCGTTGTTATAAATTCAAAGTTCAAATGAGCGATCCAAACTGTTCATCATGATCTCCATATTGAAACATGCTTGGAGACCAAATTATATATTTTTTAAAAATTTTTTACTATTTTTAAGAGGGGTACAAATCTATAGGTTGAGTTCGAATGTGTGGGTTAGAAGGAAAACTTCTCTCGTTTCCTGTGAGCACGCTTCCCGACTGCTAAACAGTGTGTTTTTTGCGAAAATTTTCTATATAAAAGTTGCTTTAAAAATCATATTAATCCATTTTTAAGTTTAAAATAATTAATACTTAATTAATCATACGCTAATAGCTCATCTCATTTTATGTGATCTTCTTTCTCTTCTCTCTTCCCTCACCTTTAAACTATTCCTTATTGGGCCCCTAAATACTATGGTTCCTAGACAGCCGTCCCTCTCGCCCACCCGAAAAACAGCCCTGACCATATGCAAGCATTGGCATGTTAACAATTTCAAAAGATCAAGGGAAAATTACAAAAAAACCCACCCAAATATCACTCTAAGATTGAGATTCCCCCTATAAGATAATTTGTTGCAAATACCCTCCTCCTAATTTACTATAGTTTAGGACTCTCTTTCAACGCAATTGCTTATGCGTTCTTAGAGCAACTCCAATGGAGCTCTCAAATTTGATCCTCTATTGCCTAGAATATGGGCTCTCTCATCCATATTTAACCTCCTGTTTCATTGTGTACTCCAACCGACCCCTCATATTTCTAATGGCTATATTTCCAACTAGAACTCATTGTTAGTTCTGGATCAAGCCGGTCCGACCGGCCAGGGGTGCATGGTCCAACCGGCACCCCCATCAGAACTCCCCAGGAGGTTCTGGATGAGGCCAGTCTGACCGGCTGGGAGGGATGAGCTACCTGCCTGCTCGCAGCCCTGTGCCTGGTCGCCGCCGCCGCCTGCTTCTCTCACCAAGTCAACGCAGCCTGCAGGGTCATCGCCACAGTGTGGCCTGCTCGATGCTAGGGTTTGGGGATGGAGAAAAAGAGCGATCGGCGCGGTGAGGTTGCAGGCCTCGGGCGCCAACTTCCCCGTCAGGCTGCGTTCCCGACCTGCATGGCGTGACGGTCCCCCCGAGTCGCACGTCACGCCGGGCCACGCCTTGGGCGAGTAGGGGTCGCCGGTGTCCCACCCGAGCGGTCGGGGGGAGAGAAGCCGGCTGGAGGGAATGATGGCCTCCTACATCTAGGGGATTGCCTCCCCCCGGATGAGGGCCCCCTCCAGATGAGAGTCCGGTTAGAATTTCGGTTGGAGATAATTTTTAGCCTACAAACTCCTAAATTTAAGATGAGAGTTGGTTTAAGGGTCCGGTTGGAGTTGCTATTATAGCCACAGACCCACACATGCTCTCCCAAAAATACCAATATGCTAAGAGAAGCCGGGGTTCCGTTCATCAATGCCAGCCAATGACATAGTCGCGGTATCTCCACTCGTGGCTTCTAACACGTCGTTAGGTGACAGTAGTCATCACTCTCTACTCTTAGACATCAGGGTCGCTAGAAGATGAACCGTTGCGTCTTCTTTATGGGGTCTAGCGACAACTAGTTTCTTTGACAAATTCAAGATGAGGTAAGACGAGACTGGTATGGCATATCTCTAAGAAGAAGATGGGTTTAGACTATAGACGTAATGGGACGGTTATCATATGGTACGTTCAAAAAAGAGCTATGAAAATACGCGAGCAGCAGTATTGGAAGATAATTTTAAACTATAATAAATTAATAGGGGTATTTACAATAAATCATATTACTGTAGGGAATCTCGGAGTTAGACTGATATATTTAGGTTGCAATTTTCCCAAGATCAACGGTGCATTCTGCACGTGCGCGTGGCCCGTGGTGCAGGGGAACCGGTTCACGAGCAACTGGCGTGGACGCGGTCCACAGGCCGTGGCCGTCCACCTAAAAATCCCCGCAAAGGCAGCACCGTACGTTGCCGATTACTACGCCTACCATCTCCGAAAAACCAATCGAATCGAATCGAGTCGCCGGAGACGGAGACGGGAGCGCGCGGTAATGGCGAGCCTCACCTTGCCGCCGGCGCCCACCAACCCTCGCCAGGACGCCATCGACCTCCACAAAGCCTTCAAAGGTCCGCCGCGCTTTCCCCCTTGTAACTTGCTTCCTTCCCCCGCCCGAAAATCGCTCCCCGAATCATCACCCATCGCGCCGCCGTGTGATTCGGGGCCGGAGGTTGGGGGTCAACGCGATACGATGTAGGGTTTTGCGCTTGCGCAACCGTGTGGGGGAATTGCTGAGTTGATGATCCCGCGAGCGGCCGCGTTAGGGGTTTCGTCTCTGCGCTAATTGCAGCTTTGGTGCACTGAACTGTTCGTTTTCTGGATTTTAGTTTGTGTGGTCCGCGCGCGCTGGCCTCATATGTGTTGAGGCGCTGGGCAGGGGGGAAATTGCGGGTCCAGTCCAGCGGATGGTCGGATTGAATTAAGAGGTCAAATAGCAGGATGTTCTTATTTTGGAAGAATTCTGGTCAGGGTGAATTTGTTGTTGGGGTTTTAGACCGTCAGATGTTGAATACCTGGATAGCAAGGGCCGAGGTTGTGTCGGAATGGGATAGCTTTCAGTGGTTGAGTGGTGGTAATTGCATCGACTAAGACTTATTTTAACTTGCTCCGAACAAAATTTGCAGTCAAAGCGGATTGATACGGAGATAGCTACAGTCTTGTCCCTATCTCAACAAGTCCATTTTCAGGGTCAAGGGGCACAACTGTGTAGTCTAACAGCTGCTGGATGTGAGTAGTATTGGGTGTAGAGCACATGGTTACTACGGAAAAATAAAGAGTAAAGATTAAGTAATCATATCGTCCATGGAAAAAAATAATTCGTTTTAGACAATATTGATAAGCTCGTTTTTGTTACCATGTTTGTGACTACAGAAGCCCATGTGTGATTTACATGTTGAAAACACAAAGATATATAAGTCATTTAGGACATTCCCACGTCTCCAAGACGATACTTTGACTAGCTGTTGCTATGGAAATATGTTGTTTGACATAAAAGAATTGATATTATGAATATCTTCATTTTAAATCTTATTACATCATTCCTATGCTTCAATCTATGTACTTCTTTATGTATTGATTGTCAAAGCTAGAAAAATTCGACCGAGACAAATCTTAAAACGACTTATATGGGTCGGAGGTAGTAATTTTTCAGCTAACGACTATTTTTAATTGGCATGATGGTTAAGTTTGATTTTTCTGGTTCATTTTATCATCTATTACTGTCTCTGTAAACTAAAATTTTCTTTAGATTGGGTCTGGCTTCATATGATTTACTAATATCTAGTTTCTTACAAAATTAAGTAGTACTAACTCTGTTTGCCGCTGGTGCACGAATAGCCCTACGCAATCACATTACCCATTGGATGTGACCATTTTGCCCCTGGGGCATTTGTTTAGTGTGCTGATCTGCAGGCGAGTATTCAGGAACTCAGAAGCCAAACTGAGTATGAGTGGGAATGGGATTATTAATTGTAGGGTAAAATGGGAAGCCAGGCAGTGGGATCCCTGTGGTGACAAATATTTGTGAACAATTTTTGTGGTCCAAGGTGGCAATTATATTAAAAGGGAGGAGTAATTCCATTTTAGCAATTGAGCAGTTTGCATAAATACAGCCTTTACTTGATATTGTGAAAATTTCTTGCTTACTCATTTCTAACTTCATTACCTAGCTTCCTCATTAGCTAGTAGCTGCGCTGCTTTATGTGCTTATTTTCTTTTTTATTTTGACCGGCTGATGGTCTTACAGGGTTGGGCTGTGATAGTACAACAGTTATAAATATACTTACTCATCGTGACTCGATGCAACGCACGCTCATTCAACAGGAATACAGGACTATGTATTCTGAGGATCTCTCCCGCCGTATATCCTCTGAACTCAGTGGGCACCACAAGGCATGCAAAATTCTAGAAGAATTCTTTTTTTTACTAAATAATAGATCAAATTATAAAGCGAACTGTAGCGATATACTTAATCAAATAAGCTGTAGATTCAGATAGTAGTCAAGTGATAATTAATACAAGTTACTTCGATAAATGTTAGCCAAATATTTGTTACTTCACTTCTGAGAAGAGTTAAATTACTCTAGATTGATGTGCTGTATATGGTTAGCTTTGTTCTAAATGATTGCAGAAAGCAATGTTGCTATGGATTCTTGATCCTGCTGGACGAGATGCAACTGTTTTGAGAGAAGCTCTGAATGGTGATACTATTGATCTGAGAGCAGCCACTGAGATAATATGTTCTAGGACACCATCGCAGCTGCAAATAATGAAACAGACTTATCATGCAAAATTTGGTACTTATCTTGAGCATGACATTGGCCAGCGCACATCAGGCGACCATCAGAAGGTCCTATTCTTATTAGAGTATCTGTCCTATTTTTGGTTTGACTTCTTACATGTATGGCACATTGGCACTCGAATTGCCTATCTTTTGTAGTTTTGAAAGCAGTTTATGAAACACGGATATTTTGCTATATTTTTTTCTCAGAAATATCGCAATAGCCAGTGAAACTATTATCTTGGCATCTATCTATAGTTTCACCTTACCTATGATGTACAAAGAGATCTGCAGGACAGGCTTACTGCACAATATGCCAATCGATATTTTCATATTATGTTATACCTGTACAAATTCACTTGAATTTTTCTGCTGGAAGCAGTGAATGATATAATTGTATGTTTCAGCTTTTGCTTGCTTATGTGGGGATTCCACGCTATGAAGGTCCTGAGGTTGATCCTACTATAGTGACACATGATGCAAAGGACCTCTATAAAGCTGGTGAGAAAAGGCTGGGCACTGATGAGAAGACCTTCATCCGCATTTTCACTGAACGCAGCTGGGCACACTTGGCATCTGTTGCCTCTGCTTACCATCATATGTATGATCGGTCATTAGAGAAGGTAATGCTGTTATTTTTTTTCTTGTATACATGTGTTGGTCTCTCACTCTCATGGAACTTATCAGTGTAATCACGGAGTGTCATTCATTTATGGTAGGTTGTGAAGAGCGAAACATCTGGAAACTTTGAACTTGCTCTGCTAACTATCCTCAGATGTGCTGAAAATCCAGCCAAGTATTTTGCAAAGGTATCTCATTCATGCAGTCTTCAGAAAGAAAATTTATAAGTATTATGGTAATATTATTTCATTGGAGATTGGTGGTGGTGGTGGCAGATTCACCACTCACCACCACCACTAGCCTCTTTTAAAGTAGTATAGATATATTGCTTTTTTTTATCCAAGTATGTTAGGCAGCTGTGTAGCCAGTATTTGATTCAGCAAAGTATTTATAGCATCCGGAAATCAATATGGGTTTCCCCATCCATTATTGAGCATAAAGTCTGCATGATCCGGCTGAGCTCTGTAGTTATCTCATTTTCTGTGCATCTCTAGTTGCAGTCAATAGGTGTCTTTTCCTTTGAGTCCTATCAAATAATCATGACTGAATTCTCTGTCACCTTCATTCTCCTTGCGCTCCTGGACTGATCACTAGTGTGCTTATCTTTTTAGGCTGGTAGCTAGTATCATTGATGTTAGAATCTATTGCAACATGCTGCTAATCCTAAATGCCTAATGCATATGAAGATTGATGTTAGTTTGCTAGTTGTGATGACCTTTTTTTCTCTGAACCATATAAATTCAGGTCTTGCGGAAGGCCATGAAAGGTATGGGTACCGATGACAGTACACTTATAAGGGTTGTGGTAACAAGGACTGAGATTGACATGCAATATATCAAGGCTGAGTACTACAAGAAGTACAAAAAATCGTTAGCTGAAGCTATCCATTCCGAGACTTCAGGAAACTATCGAACATTCCTCCTTTCTCTTGTTGGTAGCCATTAGGTATGCCCTCCGTTGCTCCTGCCTTATATGGCACAATGTTAGTTAAAGACACAAAATGGAAATGCTAATATCCACTCTTATGTGTTTTCTCGGCTTTTCTTAGGCTGCATTTGGTCGACCCTGGCACTTGACGTTCCATGACTATATCCTAAATGCAGGGGCTCTACCTGGAAACCATATAATGTCGCTATCATTGTGCTCTCTATTCGTGATTGTGTGCTTTAAAAATGTGTGTATATATAACCTGGGGCATTAAATAGTTGGTGCTTAATGTGGTTGGTGGTACCAGCTGACAAGTCACCTGTTACTGTGTGCGTTTATTCTAATAAGTGATGGTATTTGGTCATTCTGCTAGTGTGTTGCCTCTACCGTAATTGGAGTTCAAATTTGGTCTGTCGAAGTTCAGAAGAAAATAATTCCAGGTCGTTTCCTCTACCCTTTGACGAAAGGGCTTTTGGGCGGTCATGTCATGTCTGCCTGTATACCATGGAGTGAGACTAGCATAGCTAATGTTTCTGAATTTTCAGATGCACTTCCTGGAGTGATATGAACGAACCAATGGAAAGATTCAGTTGCCAAACTACACCACAGGAATTCAGAGGTAATTTAGTGAGCATGTATAACGATGGGTTGATGCGCATAATGCACCATCCAAACAACTTACAGCGAATGGTGACAACTTAATGGAGAATACTGAGCATGTATGCCAGCATGTTTTGGTTAATCTAAATAAGGAAGAGAGAACGGAATATTTACATGTACAGAACTGCAGACAAAACCAGGAAAGCTATCATCAGAAATTAACACAACGTCCTTTGCAAAGCTGGCGCAAAGCTTGTTCATGCACAGGATACATCACTGCAAGCTCTGAACTTGTGTGGTGCCGATCGATCAGTTAGTCGCAAGATCCACGCATTTCCTTGCAGCAAACCAAATAATCCAAAATAATGCAGCCCAACCTGCAGTTAAACAGCACGGCCAAATATGGCATTAATTGAGCACGCCAGAATATCACACTGCTGGCTATGAACTTAAGTAAAATAAAAGCAGCACTTTCACATGAGTGTAATTGCAGTTGTGTGATAAGTTAACATTGTTTTCTATCCAAAGTTGGAGAAATCTTAGGACAAGGAGAAGCTGGCTCACCATTTGCAAAAGAAACGTCACAAAATGTACTTACAAGTGGCAAAATTGCATGCAGAGGAGAGGAGTACGTAGCCGGCTAGATCGATGAGACGCATTACCAGTGGCGACTGTGATGGCGACGACGGTCGCCGCCGTCGTGGCTGACACGACGAAGACGACAACCGACAGCGCGCCGACGTACGCCGCGGCGAGGAGAGCACACAGCGCCGCCAGGGAGACGACAACGGAGACCGCGGCGGCGCTCGTCGCCGCGACGACGAGGACGAACACGACGACCAGGAGGCCCGTCAGCGCCGCGAGCGCCACTGATCCGACCTGCAGACGAGACGACCGAATCACCCAGCACGATCAATCAATGCATGCAGCGGCGGCAGGCGTAAGGAATTCTGCACAGGGCGGCGCTCGGGGACTCACCGATGCGACGAGGAGCGCGCGGGTGGCGCCGCCCCGCCTCGTCCATGCCGCGAGGCCGCGTGCGGCGTCGTGGCACGCGTCGCGCAGGAGCCGGCCGCCGTCGGCGTAGCCACGGAGCATGTCCGGGATGGAGGCCATGTCCTCCTCCTCCTCCTCCTCCTCGCTGGAGGAGGAGGAGGAGAAGGAGCCTCGCCGTTGGCGCGCGCGGCGGCGCCGTCGTCCCGCGAGACGTCGACCATCTCTCAGGGGAGATGAGTAGCGATCGGTCGAGTCAAACGCGCGCGCGTGTCGTTCGCATGGTCGATCCGACGGACGTAGGTGGTGCCGCACCAAGCAGGGACTGACACGTGGACATTGCTTGCTTTACGTTTATGACGTTATTTTGTTTATTTTTACAAAACACCCTACCGTACTTATATATATACATGGCACGAAAAGAAGTCTATATCCTAAACTCTTGGAATCATATTTATCGAGAATGCTTTGTGTCGGTCATTCGATCTTATAAAAAATATCGGACGCTCCGTTCCTACACGCTGCAGGCTAAGCGTCTCTTCCTCCGCCCCCACCTTCCCTCTCTTCCTCTTGCTCCCTCGTGCTACACACTTGCTTATTGTGCAGCAACTCGCAACGCATAGGCGAGCATCCACCGGTTGGCGACAAAGGCAACCAGGCCCTCCGCTTCGGCCCACCTCTTCATCCTCCACCGCCGCCGTGCCACCACTGACAGAGAAGCGGCCGTAGAGCTGACAGAAGCAAACGTTGTTGCTGGGCATAAGTCCGCGGCGAGGGGTTTGCATGGTCTGCGGTCAGCAAATCTGAAGGCCACGGCCACTGGGTCCTTCAGCGTTGGGTCATGGCCGCTTTCTCAACCTCTCCATTGTGCCAAGGGGGTCCATCTAGGACTCCAGCTCCTTCTGTGGCGTAGGCCACGGCCGCTTGGACCTCCCCTACGGGACTCTGCTCCCTGCTGTTCTGTTTTGCTGTCTTGTTCCTGTCATGTCCATGGAGAGGAGATGGGTACAGGACTACTGGTAGGAGATGACAAAAAGCTGGTTGGAAGATTTTTGGTTGACCTTTTCAGTGCTTGGTTGGGGGTAATGCAGAAGTAATGTTTTTTTTTAATATTTCAACGGTCAAAAACTCGATGTTTCATGTACGAGATTGAAATATTTCATCTGGAATTTGATTGTGTTTGCACATTTTAAGTTGGTATTATGAACTTCATCGATGTTTCAGTCGCTGGAACCCAATGTTTCATATAGTGTTTGTTAGTGTTGTGGGTAGTATTTTTTAAGATGTCGCATCTCTTGAAATATTTGATCAAGTGGGTTGAAACATTTAGATTGAGTGATGAAATATTTTTCTACAAGTGATGAAAAACCGTCCGATTTGTAATTGTATCCCATATTTATTGTTTAGACAATTAGACTGGTGTACATCACAGACACTTAGGTGGTGTTTGGTTCGACCAAATTCAGCCTGCTCTAATCCTAGCGCTAACAGATACAGCTCCAGCCGTTTGTTAAGATGGCCCATAATTAGATACCGTGGGACCCATTATCGGCCTAGTTGAACAGCGATACCGCTCGAAATCGAGCCGTAAGGGTTAAAGATACAGAGGCATCACCCTCTTCTAACACAACAAGCGAAGGAATCCAGCGCCGCCTTTGCTGCTCCCGCTAACCCCACCGCACTACCATTGTTGCTCTCTAGCCTTGCGCGTCCCACCACCACCTCTCGTCTGCGCCCCTGACATGTACGTGTTGCCACCGCGCCCCCGCGGTGCTTGTTGCCACCACTGCTCCGACAAGCGAGGGGCCAGCAAGTGCCTCCGACGGTTGATGCAATCAAATATCTCCTCCCAACTCTGAAGAACCATAGACGTTGGATCCGTTTATCTGCTACAATGATTTGATCGTTCCTCCAATATAAGAAGCCATGGATCTAGACCCAATGGTTCGCTACGTGGTTGGCGATGTGGAGGTTGAACCTCGTAGGTGCCTCCTCGTTTTATCTATGTGCATGTTGCAGTTCATCCTCTTTTCTTACAAAAACTGTGGATTTGTTGAAGTTTCTGGTCCATTTGTTCATGTGCATTTATAAATCTGTACAAGTACACAATCCAAAATTTTAAATTTGGTTCATCGGAGATTTCGAATTGGAAATGCTCTTGTTATTCCTGTCTCCATTACATTTTTCCATCTAAACACGGTAAAGGTAGCCATTACCGTTATGTGTGAGAACCAAACAAAGTCTAAGTTTGCCTTAATCTGATTATAATCACAGTGTTTCTGATTCTCTTACTATTTACGTTTTCATTCTCAAACCAAACAGCACCTTACTTTTTCGATTAAATAGTAGACACACATGCCCATAGAACAATACACACGTACACACCCGCAGGAGCTGAGACAGGAGCAGGGCACCTACGACTAAAGCCCTGCTCCTGAGCCTAACACCTATTGAAATTACACTTCAAATTTTCAAAAAATAGAAGATAAAAGGAAAACTTAGGTAAATTACACTAATCGAGCCTTAGGCTTGAGCAAATTCTATCTATGCCCCTTCATGCCTATTACTGTGCCCTTAACACGCGCTCAAATAGATAGAGGTTAGTTATAAATCCCTAAAAGTACTAAAGTTCTTTTGAAAGTGCATCTGAATGTACTAACTGTAATCATCAGGATTTGATCCTGATAGGTGAAGTCATGCATTTATAACTCTACTATATCTCTGGAGTTTCCCCAATATATTATTGCATACTTTGTATATAAGGCTATGAATAGTTAGTCCTTGTGTCAATATAGTCATGCAAGACAATAGATTATTGTGTTGTTGATACAAACATATATTGTTCAAATGGACAAATAGAATCTGTTGTAGGGCCATAAAGTAGGTAAATTTGTTTATGTTAGTATTGGATGTTTGTTGATTATAATCCCTCGCTTAAGCGAGCTCGAAGTCGTTGTATTTGGTTGCATGGCTCGTGAGAGCTATGTATATTGCTGCGGCGGAATGATGATGGCTAGGGGATGATTGGTGGCCTCATGAACGATTGCACGGCAACACCAAGTATTGGGGTGCCACGACGGTGTGTGCAACAATAAGCATAGCTAACGAGTGGGTCCTCACTTTAAGACTACCCCTTTTCTGTTACAGAAATGTATAATAGACAATTATCAAACCATATGTGATACTTCTTGTTTCTGCATATGTTTTGGAATGGACTCTTAAAATACCTTATCGAATAGGTGATCACGAATAATACGTAAATTCATACTTTGTATTAGTGTATCCACTATTTACTACCCTAACAACGACTAGTGAATTAGGTTTTATTGCGACAATCTATTCATCGTTATCTCATTCGATCCAATAGACTAGCTAGGAGAGAACATTCTCTCAAGGGATCCATAGAGTTTGCTAGGATATGATTGGTTAGGGTTAATCGAAAAAGCTAGGTGGAGACATAGAGTGGGATAGAATGGTGCCATCACACCTAATGAACGCAGATGTAAATTAAGTGACGCTTACATGATTCCCAATCAACTAAAAACACATATTGAAGTGGATTAGATTGGTTGGTGCAGCATCCAAATCGGATATAGCTGATCAACCTGTGGATACATTTATCCTTTGCAAAATTTTGAACTGTTTGCACGACGGTGACAGCCTCGATCGCGCCGTCCATTGCATTTTTGTCACATGCCGTAATTAATCCGAAGATCCTTTGCAGGCTCCCACATGTCATCAATGTGATTAGACTCATCTTTAGAAAATGTGATTGGACAGATAACCCGCATATATGTGCTCCTTGATAATGTGAGGCCTTGATAAGCCTTTGGTGTTTCATAATTCTGCATGCTCGATTATATAATTTGTTCCAAATATTAATTCGACCAAATTAATCAACACTACTGTTGTGAAAGTTAAAATACGGATATATGACAGATACGGTACTTCTCCCTCCGGTTTCAAATACATATTAGTATACACTATTCATTTTTTAACTTTGACCGCTCATCTTTTTCTTTGAAAAATTATGTATAGTTGAAAGTATACTCTATTAGCAATGTGTGTTACACCATATATACATAAAACCATACAAACTTTTATTTATTATAAATTAATCACTTAAATGTTATTAATGGTTGAAGCTAGCTGAAATATTGATGGTTAATTTTCACAAGTAAACGAGGATAAATATTGATGGTTAATTTTTATAAGTAAATGAGGATAGAGGGAGTACAACCAAAACATTAATCGGAATACAGATATATGACAGACAAGGTATATCACCGAAAGATTAATTGGAATACAAATTATATGAAAAATTTTACATTCACCCATATCTCTACTATTATAAAAATGAATAGTTTTTCTGCCATTTTCGTCCGTCGATCGTGTCCTATGCCATGTTTGCGTCATGTGTTCCGTTTCCGTCAACAAGCTTGTATTTTTCGTCCTTCTCCATCGCTCCCTATTTTGTCTTGGACTTCTGCGCGACACAAGATAGATAGCGTACACCGATGCGAGACAGTCCTTCTAGACCGAATCCAATGTTGTTTCCATGTTCGATTATATTTACATAATTTCTCATCCTTATCCTCTCTCACCCTCCGACAAACGCACAACCACAGAGAGAGGCAAGGCTCAAACACGAACAAAGCATTGGCTCCTAACATTGGGGAACAAAACTCAGCGTGGTGCTTAGCCTTGCCAGAAGCAAAATCTAGTGGTAAGACATGGTTTTTACCAACACAAACTTAAGTGAACAATATAAAGAGTGCAGGAACCATCCTTCTTAAGCATCTAAAGCCTTCATACTTTCTATTACATACTTGCCAATCAAAATACCCGTGCACTACAACAGGTGAAGATAAATGTACTTTGTAGATGTGTGTCGATAGATAAGCAGTTGAACACAACGACATCTCGACCATGGTGGTGAAGGGTGCCAAAAGAGCAATGGTGAGTGCATGGGAAAAAAACCACCATATCGATTGAATCTCTGTCATCAATTCATTTCGTGTTATCATTGAGCCGAAAAATAATATTGATTGACATAGGTTAAAACCCTAAACAGTACAGACGATAAAAATACCCAAACCACTATTGTTGCGCCAATGCTCTAGTTCTTTGCTTGCTGGCGTGGTACCCGGATCATCAATCCACCGTTATGGTCTTGTAGAGTTCTTTTACTAATCTGGGACTTTAGAATCCAGATAGTTGTGCTATGCTTGAATCTAGGTCAAAACAAAGTGATGTTTAATGATATTTTTTTGAGAGGGTATTTAATGATATTAATGTAATTGATTCGAAATTTTCAATTCAATTATGTTGAAACAGCTTTGAGAAATGAGAATGATGTAATGTCTGTTTTGCTTCTCGTAATAAGATTTTTAGTTTTTCCTATTGCAATGCACGGGTATTTTTTCTAGTCAACATAAAAAAGCTGTACCAAGGAAAACACTTTTAACTAAAAAAAGAAGGCATGGAACTGTATATCCTTGAGAATATATATACTCCTATATAGGTCAAGATCATACTCCCTCCATCTCAAAATACTACTACTTCTAGGATTTAAATTTATCTCACAATATTACTAATTCTCCACCTATCTCCCCATCTCAACTAATCACAACCCTTCTCCATTTAATTTCTTCACCTACTTTCTCATATCAACCAATCACAACCATTTCTTAACCCTAACCTTAATTTAAAAAAAATAGTATAAGTTAAGTATTTTAAGAGAGGAGGAGTACCAAAATTGTGTCTCATGGTAGATGGGCAAGGACCAAAATCTGGCCCAGATCATCGATGAGGCCAGATTAACTAATAGCTGGCCCATTAGATGTACTTCTGGGAATCTAAAGGGGAGAAGGAAATAGGTTCTCAAGCCTCACCATGAATACCCTGTGGTTTATTATCGATTTGTAAAATAATCATGGTTATTATTTGAGGAGAGAAAAACGAAGATATAATATGCAAACTGATGTGGGTAATACTCACGTCTATGATCCATTTTCAAAATCCATTTTTTGTTTACACTATTTTTTTGTTTCCAAAATGTCTGAAATTCATTATTTCTTTTCATATGTAAAAAAGGGGAATCCAACGCAAGATATTTTATCCCCATTTCCATGTAAGATAAACTTATTATTTGTTTCCCATGCAACACTACTCCCATTTCAGCAATCGTGAAACGCACACGCCATGCCAAATTAAAGATCCTCTCACGGCTGATTAATCCTCAGGTTTTTAAATTAAGATAATAAAAGTATATATTCCAACATCTGTACGAACTAGAAATATATACCTTAGTTCTTTTTAAGACAATGGGAATATAACTTTCAACCTCTATACTAACTAGAAATATATGCAACCAAAATTTAGACAGTAGCAGGCGGAATCAAGCACTCATGCATGCCTACGTGGCCACCAATGCAAACACCATTGCACCAATGCATATGTGGTTGACTGGTCCGTGGATCTTAAATACAGAGTATCTCCTAAACAATACTTTTTCTGTCCCAAAATAAATTCACCCTTTATATAATGAGAAAAATTTAGTAATAAGGATAAAAGATCAAAATGTCCTTTATTAATAGAAAATTATTATTGATAAGTGGATAGATAAATGATATAAAAGAGATAATTTTTTTTGTCTATGAATCCATAGCAGGTAAGAGAGTAGAAATCAGCTTATTTTTAATAAATTTTAAGCTCTATAAATAAATTTATTTTAGAACAGACAGAAGAGAATAGAATGCAGTCGATTAATGATTTCTCTCTCCTTGAACTGTTGAACACCCCTACAATAATAAATTGGCAGCTCACAGTAGATGTACAAGCCCCCTTCTTTGCTGTTCTTGCCAGAACAATCGGGCAGGATATAGCTACTTGCATGCAGATCGATGCAAGATAGAGTGATGAACTCTCATGGCGAGGCCAATCAACGGGCAGCAATTCGTGATAACAACAAAGCATAAACAAAAGCAACACATTTATGCCCGGTACTGTTCGTGCATGTGTGCGTGCGTCAGAGAGTTGAAACTAGCTGTATACGCGGATTAAATGCTGATAATGGTATGTTTGTTTCGTTATCCTTAATTATGAGTGGTTTGGAGAGTAGAATTAGAGACAGATACTTTAATTTTACCTGCAAATGTAGGGTTTGTCTGATTAATTGGGATATGAACAGTAGTGATGCACAGTAGAAGCGTTGGTATTAATTACTCTACTCTAGAATAATGCCTCATGGTCGCTGCTTACATACATCAATATATAATGTGTGGGCTCTTCGCACATTAGTGGGAAACATGCGTTGGTTGGAGCAGTATAACTAGGACATCATCGTCAACATTTTAAAAGTGTTTTTTCTTTCAGTTTTGTTGTTTTTGAGAGGTCTATTTTTTTTTCTTATTCATCTAAATTCATTCAAGGCATAGCCTAAACTTACACAATATAAAAGTCTGCAACTTTGTACGGATGAATTGTAACTTTCCGTTGAGCTGTTTTTCATTTTCTGGATTAATCTATAGATGCATTTTTATGATTAAATAGCTAACACAAAAGGTATTTTTTAAAAAAAATTATGATAGTACACTCTTTGTTTTACCTCAAGAAAAAACACATAAGTATGAGTTGCTGGATATTTATCTACTGGTTAAAAAGTTTTTGATAGATACGAAAAGAACCACTCACTTGACAAATAGTACCTCTGTCTCAAAAAGAGTTTACTTTTAGATACGAATCTGGACAGGCACTTGTCTATATTCGCGTATAAAAGCAAACTTTTTTTGGGGATGGAGAGAGTAGATTTTTTTTTGGGTACCATGGCAGCCCACATGTTGTAGTACTTAGATTAGGGATTTCCAAGTTCTTGAAAGTCTTTTAACTTCACACTAAAATAGAGATATTTTGTTAGAGAATGGCCTAAAATTTTGGATTTTTGGTGAAATCTCCTTGAAAACCATTTACTTGAGATTATTAAAGGTTTGATTTCACCACCCAGCCTGAGTGCCTCTGGGCGAGCTAGCTTTGTTCAAAAGTGACTCATTATTATATCCTCTATTGTGTGATACTCCTTCCATAGAGAAATATAGCAACTTCTAGAGGTTCAAAATTTTTCACGGAATATAACAACTTTTCTAACTACTTGCTTATCTCAACCAATCATAATTATTTTCTATTTTTTCTTCACACACTTCCCCATCTCAACCAATCACAATCATTCCAAATTTAATTTCGCCTATTTTCTTAATATCTGTGCAAAACTCTAGAACTTCTTTATTTTGGGATAGAGTGAGTAGTAATTTTAGAGACGAGCTAACAAGTAGAGCTTGAATCAAATCGAATTTCCTTAAAAATTGAATAATATTAATTCGAAAAAAGGTATAACTAGAGCAATTTGAACAAAGATATTCTCATAGCTATTTTTTTAAAAAAAAACAGTGACGGAGCGACAATCAGCAGCAAGCCAGCAAGAGAGAAAGAGGAACATACTGATCCAACCCATACTAGCAACTCAGACTTTGATGGCAGTGGACTAAGGCTGTGTTTGAGATAGCTTCTTTATTAAATTGTTCATGTAAATTGTTTTTTATTAACATGATAAATTAATATTTTAAAAATCAAATTTTATAAATAGTTTAGAATAGGTGGTCTAATTTTAAGAAATTGTATTTTTAAAGATATAAAGCAAATAATTTGTTTTCAAAAATTGGAGAAAAAGCGAAACGAACGTAGCCCAAGTAAAGGCAATGCGTGCGGCCCATGCTGACATATTAGAAAAAAACCAGCAGAGGATTTTCACGTACACCGGACTGGCTACTGGGCCCCCCACACATGAGATCGATCCTTTCTAAAGGAGAGAGAGAAAGAGGTGAGGAGTCTATAAGCAAGGTATAGCGAGCTGGAAAAATACAAGTGGTCATGCAATGCATGCATGCAAACCTCCTCCATCATAAGGCCATCATGGCTTCTCTTCTCCTGTGTCAGTGTCACAAACGAAACAAGCAAAAGTAGAGAGAGAGAAAAGGGCAGGAGGCTGCAGGCTAGTGGTGAGGTAGGAGCAGCAACCAGCTGCAGAGGGTGCAGGCAGTAAGGCAGGTGAAGGCCTCAATCATAAAGCAATGGATTGCAAAATCATGCACTGCCACACACACTCTCTCTCTAGCTATCTGTACCCCTCTCTCTCTCCTCCCACTCTGTATTTATAACAGGGATGTTGCTCTTTACACCCTGCTGCCTCAAGCCAGTCAGTCAGACAGACAGTCTCTCCCTCTCCTGATCATCTCCTCTCTCCTCTCTCCATATGAGTGTACGACTATGTGTTTCTCTCTCTAGCCATGCGTGTTTCTTTCCTTCTCTCTTCCTTTCAATTTCTTCTCCATCAGTCCTCCTCTCTCTCTCTCACAGCTCAAATCTTTCTGACAAAGAGAAGTCATAGTCGAGGAAAGCAGTAAAATACTCTGTGGGTGACTGACAGCAACTTCAATGCCCCTCTCCCTCTTTGTCATTCTTTCACCCCTTCTCTCTCACACTCTGACTCTGTATCTTTCTCTCTCTCTAACTCTGTGGCTTCTTTCAGACCTGGCGGCCTTGCTTGCCCTTCCCATCTTGGGCAACGTTATTTTACTGTGCTCCTGTTACTATTCGTAATGTCCAACCTTTTTGACCGCACAACCATGGATGTTCTGAGGATGGGTAAGCTGTGGCCGAGCATACGTCTCACCGCTGGCATGCAGGCGACTAGATTTGGAGCAAATATAAGGCCGAGAGAACGCCAAACCTATAAGAACGGCGTATCGACTTAGGGTTTAAAGTTTAGGGTTTTAATTTATCTGAAGCAAAACCATTTTCTTTCATGTTTAAGTTAGTCTTTTTCTTTTGTTGACTATTTACTTATCCATGCGCCAATGACGTGCGGCACATTATCTAACGAATCTTTCCCCCCTTTAAAAAGCACAAAAGTGTCGTTTGGGAATGGACAAGGAGCTTTGGTCTCACTTTATGTCATTGACACGCCCGTATCAACATCAAAAGAGCTACAAATGCCGGTGACCTCTGCTAGCTACTTCATGCTGCCACACCCACCATGGAAAAGGCCATATGCACATGCATGTGACACACAGCGTGCTCCAAGGATTTGGTCTTCAGATAGCTTAGGATGGGATGGAAAGCCTGGCCATGTCCACACTGCCACGTGGCAGGTGCTGGTTGGCTGCAGTGCAAGGGGGTAGCTAGTACCTACCCTAGATTGGTAGTAGTGAGGTGAGTAGGGAATGGTAATATTCTTTGCTTGCTGGCCTCCTCCTATACACACATGACATGGAGTACCTAGCTAATTAAGCTAGTCTCCCTTTCAGTTCCCCCTCCATGCAAAAGAGAAAGGCTAGCTGAAAAGACTAGTGCCATGGGGAGTTAAATTCTTCCAACCTCCCCCATCCATTCTTGCTTCTCCTTTACTAGCATACATGTCCCTGCCTCATTGATCTGTAAACAGGAGAGTGGTGGCCCAGTGAATGCAACCATGCATGTGTGTATGGATCATTTGTGCACTATGCCAATGGGGGTAGTGGTGCATGTTGTTGGAGTAGCTAGTCTACCATGCCATGGATAGTTAGCTAGGTAATAGAGCTTTCAACGAGCCCAGCTCGAGCGAGTTTGCATACCCAAGCTTAAACTTGGTACAAAATGTGAGCCAAGCCTAAGTTGCTTTCGAGCTTGGAGTCAGGCTCCATCTAGCTTGGTGAACGCAAAGGCTCGCGAAAGTTCAAGCTCAATATTACCAACAATTCAAGCACGAAACTTCTATGGAAGCTTGAGCTCAGCTTAAAAAGCTCAAAGATTATACTCCAATACCCTATAAAAGCAGGGTGATAGTTCACATAAGCTCAATCTAAACTAACAAATTGGAGAAAAACATGTGCAGGGAAAGTAGGAAAGTGTAATCCAAGCCCTAAGAAACTATTCAAATTTGAGCATCTTATGGTCACGACACAAGTTTCATTCTAGGCTTAGCTCAACTTATTAGGAGCTCACGTATATATTAGAGCTTAATTTAGTAGCTTGCGAGCCTCGAGCTTAATGGGAAGGTATCATGTTACATTTTATTATATACACTCTGAGTGTGAGCTCAACAACCTTTTAGCATGGGATTGGTGTCATTTTTCAACATGTATGAAATTTGCAATAGGTTATAGAGCTTTGCATGTCAATACGGGGCCTTTCATATGAAGCCATTCAATTTTCATAGGATTAGGACATATATCCATGACATGAAAAAATTAAACAGTTTTTCCATCATAAGTGCATATTTATAGAAATGATACTAGCAATAGCTAGCTCTAGGAAAAAAAAGAATCCTATTTGGTACTCCTAGCTACTAGCACCATGTACACGAGGCCCAGAATAGTTGGTACTGTGTTGTCCCATCATATATGCCTACTATAGTTCAGATATCACAATAACTTTGCACGAACTGTGCAAATATACATACTACTCCTACGTAGTACTACAGGTCTGAATTATCATGCATGAAGTGCCGACGGCAATATAATAAAATTCAGTGGGGATTGATAGGAGATCTCATGAGTGAATGAGTTTGATACGAACACCCAACACAATATAACAGAAAGTAAAGCATCAATCATTCTTCCCAGCACAATATAATTAAGAGAGAAACAAAAACCCTTTTAATGGGACCCCTGAAACCTTTTTCCACTGGAGAGAAAATGGCCTGTTATGTCACCAGTACTATGTTAAAAGTCTTTTGTTTCTTTTTCCGGTCAAAGTCATCAAACGGTTAAAAAATATATAATAAAAATCATTTGGAATTTATAGATGATGAGAAGTACTGGAAATATATGTAAGCTGTTTTTACAATTAGGAGCAAAATAATAGAAAATTATTTGACATTAGGGAAATGTTTTTCACTGTTCGACATCTTGAATATATGTAAAACCCTCACAATTTTCACCGGCGTTTGAAAGTTTATCCAAAGGGGAAACCGGTCTCAGTCTTTTCTGTATCTGATTGCACAGTTTTTACTATACAGAGAAGACGAAGTAATTATAATAAATTAAGTACAAACAAGAAAGAGACCTGCGACCTGCAATATAATGCAAAGGATATATATATATATATATATTCACGTCAACGACAAACAGCAGGCTCTAGGACGTAACACTAGTAAAGTCTAGCTGTTTCTGGTTCACTGCAGCTGCTAATATATATACAAACAAGCCTGTGTATGTTCTTGTTCAGGTACTAAATACAATGGTGAATCAAGAACTAGATTGACTGACTGTCCTAAATATAACACTATATAATAATCACATGTCATATACTCTAACTATCAAGTAAATTGTGGTGTCATATATGTATATTCATATACTAATATCATTGTAAATTAGAATTTATATGTTGTTCTATGCATCCACTAGGCACAACGTGCATTCGCCCTTGACTATATATACAATCCAATGCAAGCACAAAACCACGGCTGATCTTTGGTGCAAAATAACGACAGGAGGATGCATGCATTTGGGCACTAGCTAGTGCTATACCTCTCATCTTGACTTCTTGAGATCCCCATGCATCAGCATTTTTTTTAATGAGAGCAATATCAATTTCTCATCATATATAGGAGATTCCATTGCTAGCTGAAACATGAATGTGTGTGCATACTGTATAGTAAGTCAAAGGAATCCGCATGGTTTCAAAACGTATAAACTCCCTCCGGTTGAAAATATATAATGTTCTTTTTCTAGGCAATTAGCGCACTGCTTCCATATATTATATAAACCAAATTAGTAGTAGTTCTTTGTGTTACTCCAACCACTAAAAAGCAATTTCTATCCATGGAATCCTTTGGTGAACAAGAAGCCGGCGAGTGCTTGGGAAATAGTGTTTCAGATATATATAATCCAGTAGTGTTTTGAATTAAGACCGAGTTGGCATACAAGTATTGCTGTTTTTTAACTGGAGGGGGTACATATATACATGATATAACATCATAACATGCCTACATAACTGAAACATATAAGTATGACTTAAGAAGATACATTCACACAGTTAATTAGCAGATACACATAAGCCCCTATAACTTTGGCTATGGCCTTGTTTATTTGTGATGAATGGCTAGGCTACTTGCTTGACTATTGTGAGCATGCTTCTCAAACTATAAAATTATGTGTTTTTTAAAATATATACAAAAGTTTCTTTAAAAAATCAAATAAGTCTACTTTTTAAGCTTATAATAATTAATATTTAATTAATTATACGTTAGTCATCTGTCGCATTTCCGTGCCGCAATTATCTCATCCTCCTCATCCAAAACTAATGGGGCCTATGTTGATTTGAAAACAGTCCACAGCACAACATTGTTTAACTAGGAAAGTAGGTAAAGTACAACTATACAAGTAGTCATTTGTTTAACCAAATGTTATCTTGTTGTACTCTACATTGTCTAGTTAATTTCTTGGATTCGCCAAGGATTATTCAGTACTACTCCTACATACTCTAGCCTCTCTATATGTGTGTAGATTCCACACGATATGATTAATGGTCGAGGAGAGGGCATTGAATGCTTGGGCCAACCGTTTGTAAATTTCCAAGGACACGGCCTAACTTAGAGGGAATATGTCTTGACCTCAACATTGGCGCTCTTACAGCTACATATACCCTAGAGAGAGTATGTATGTGTATGTGCACTGTTCAACCGGCCCACACCGTTAATCAAGAAAGATAAATGTGTCTTGACCTCAAAATTGCTGCCCATCTTATGTGTTCCCGAGAGGAAGAGAGAGACAGAGAGAGATGAGGTAGTACACTGTGCAACTGTGGTGTTGAGGAGTGCACACCAAGGAAGGTATATTGTTACATCTGACATGATATGACTGTAAAAGAATTGGACTAGGGAGATCTTCTGTCTTTGCAAAGGACTAATTAAGGACACCTCCAATGTGCCCAAACCCCGGATAATTACTCACTCCCATCACAAGGGTTCTCTACTCGTCTCTAAGTACAAGTTGTTATAGAACTTAATTTGAGGTAATTGTTTTTTTCCCCTCTTATGTCCTTGCTAAGCAGAGCTAGAGGTCTCGAGTTCGAATTCTGATGGCCACGCAATTAAAGTAAAAAAATGCAACCCACTTATATTCCACACTTGCAGCTTGAGAGAAGTATTGGAGTATAAGTGAATTGTCAGTCTTTCTCATTATCTTGAGTTTTAAGTTGAACTGGTTGGTGTATACAATTTAATAGGCAAACCTGTTTGGATAGAGGCCAGGTAATTAGGCCAAGCATTTTGGATTTGGAGATTCGAATCCAATTTCTCCGATCTTCCAATCGAATAGTTGTCTTCGATCTCCATCAATCCAACCATGCAAGCCCTAAATCTCTTTTGTGTAAGGCCATTCCCAGTGCAAAGTTTCATTGCGCGGTTTCTAAGAGTGCCATATCATCTAAGAATATTTGAGTTGATGGATGAAACTACTTCTTCCAATGCAAAATTTTATTTCACGGTTTCATATAGTAGCATATCATTTAAATGTTGCATCTAAATGACCAATAGAAGTTAATGAAATATGTAAAGATAAAACATAAACTCTCTCAATAGGAGTTTCACACGGTTTCCAACTTGTTGGAAACGGTGAGCACCAGTTTCATCTTGATGAAACTGATCCCATCTCATTCATCTCGTTCCTCTTTAATTGTTTGCCATGTTATTATATATGCTAATGTATCACCCTATTTAATATGCATGAAATCTCTATAAAACGTGTACTAAGACTAACCTAAGGACCAAACATACATGCTTTCACTAGTACCCGGTACTGCTACTACTACCATGCATTGGTCATCCTCACCATGCACACCATCTCTTTTGTGTACATAAATCAAAATAGCTAGGGATGACTGCCATTAATTCATTCGTTTCATTTAACCCATGGCCCGGCATAAATTCAATTCACAACCACGTGGTAGACCAGCAGACGAAACGCAACAGTTTGTCTGAACACTGCATGCATGCATATAGCTAGATGCTATCATAGCCCAGCTAGCTAGGGTTTCTTGTGTTGTTTGTACATCAGTACATGCATGTGTGGGCTCGTATACATATATCAATATATCATCATCAGTGTATGTGCAGGCATGCCTGCCTGCATGCAGGACAAAACACACAAATACAGAGAGGGAAAGAAGAGAGAGATAGACAAGCTACTAGCTAAGTAGAGTGATGATGCATGGATGAATGGATTGATGATGGATGGACCAGAAGCAAAGTGAATGAAGAGGGGAAGGAATGAATGGGCCTGGCCATGATCCATAAATATTGGCAAGTGAGTATTTTGGATGCTGTTGGTGAGGAGAGGGAATTGAAGAAGTAGTAGAAGAAGAAGGGTATAGTATGTGTTGTTGTGTGCCGGCCGGCCGGCCGGGCGCAGTTAAGGGCACGGTGGCGCCTGTGCTGTGCCTAGCTCCGGCTGCCACCGACTGCCTGCCGCCATTTATGCCGTCCACTGTTCATCCTCTTTTCCCCCGCTGCCGCTCCCCACACGCACTGTGCTCCTAGCTAGCTGCTGCTGGATTTTAATGGCTACTTTTAATTTATTGATGTGGTCACTGCCCTCTCTTGTTTGCACACACATGCGCCCCTACATGTATATGCCCAGCATAACAAATTGAAAACGTGTGTTTCTCTTGTACTGGTCCTTTAGTTGATTTTACAAATCTAAATATAGGCTATGTTCATATTCATAGCTAGAAATCAATTTATTTTTTATAGATAGAGTAACCAAGAAATTCTCACAGTTACATTAGTTAGTGATGTATGGACGGATATAGAAAAATGATTCACCCGAGTCATGATATACTATAATCTCACTTGGGTTATATACGTGGTGGATGAAACTGAACGGGATAGATCCCGTACTGACCGTTTTCGTTTTCTATATTATGATACCGTTTTCGACCGTTTTCGAATTTGGCAAAACATAAAAAATTGTCATTTTCAATTGGTTTCACAATCATTTTCAACCATTTTTTGTCCTCATTATTTACTAAAATATAGAAAAATCCCGTACCGACCGTTTTCGTTTTCTATATTGTAATACCGTTTTCGACCGTTTCCGACCGTTTTCATCCCTAGACTGGTGATCTTCGTAGTATAAGCGATTTAATAATGGTTTTTGCCAGAGGTTGTCGGGATCGGCTGACTCCGACTACTATACTATATACTATAGTCTATAGAACCACTCCTGTGTAGATTGATATACTTGAAACACAGTTAATTTGGTCATATATTTCTAAAAAATTGTTTGAAAAGGTGATTCTATTTCATACTCTATAAGCTACGTGTAGAATCATAGTCAGAAATCAACCTTTTTTAGGACAGGAGGAATACACCATATCATGCATCTTGAGAGTGAACGCATATATATACCGCAAGACTATATAAAACTCATGAGGTATTTGACTAGTCTCTGTCATGGTGTGTATCCGTTGGTTGTTGAAATAGATCAGGTAAAATGTTACATTTGCTACGCACATTGTAAATGCCTCAGAATATATGTGAGTATTCTGTTTGTTCTTTTATACCTCCTGATCCGTTTCAGATTATAATACATTTTCACTTTTTTTCTAAATTAAACTTTTAAGTTTAATCAAGTTTATAAAAAAAATATAACTGCACTAAACTAGACTTAGAAAAAAAAATCAATACGTCTTAAAATCTACTAAAACAGAGTGAGTATTCTATATTTAAGTACCGTTGACTTTTCTCGGTCTCTGCAATCGATATAAAAAGTGTAGGTGGATCAGGCATGTTGAATTGACAGAGTTTTCAGGTGGTGACGATTATTCTAAAACATCAGATATGCGAATTAAAAAGAACAAAAAGGTGCATGCAAGCATTATATTAGCTGCTGGTTAGTATATTACTTAGCGCGCTCGTGCAACGGTTAATTAGCCGATGGAGTAATTAAACTAGAGCCATAGGAGAGAGAAAGACAGAGAGACTGTGTCACTAGCTAGAGATCAGTAGAGAGAAAGAAATTTATATATATATAGAGAGAGAGAGAGAGATGAAGCCGGTTCATGCATATAAGGCTGGCACAGCTAGCCTAATTAACTGGAAAACAACTAGACACATGCATTTCTCACTGTCACAGAGAAAGCTGATGACCATTCATATTACACATCTGGTAATTGCGTCTCCGAGATGGATTTGCATCTCTATCTCTAGCTAGCTTGCATTGCAAATGTCGATCAGAGAGGAGCTCACCTCACATGGCCTGGCATGCAAAACCCTTCTCTCACACAAGGTACAATGCGAAAAAACAAGTCCCATTGGAAATATGGTGGCCTGAGATAGCTAGCCGTCCCAGCTGGGATGTTTTCCTTGGAACCCATCTCGAGAATGTTAGAGAGAGAGAGAGAGAGAGAGTTGTGCAGAATCTACGGAGCATTCCATTCTCCGAAATGTTCCTGATCAAAGTATGATAGTATTTGTTGGGCATAGAAGCTGTCATTGACCTAGCTCAGGCATGCATACCGTGCAAATTAGCATAGGATCCAATTAAGTATGTAGTTGCTTCTAATCCATTTTATACCATCACACACACACAGATCCTAGCTACCTCGAACCTTCTGTTTCTATCTTTCCATCTCGCATGTTGTTGTCGCATGCATCTCAAGGTAACTAGGCAAAAAAAAAATAGTTCACATGTTGTGAACCGTTACTGATGTCAAATAATCCACCAAAAAAATATAGAAATGGCACACCCGTTATCGCCGTGCTTATCACTGTCGCTTCCTGATGCAATGGTACCAAGATTACTTCACAAAAAACAGTTACAAAAATCACAAGAAATGGGTAGAATAGGACATATATACTCATCTCATCCAGAATAGTACATCAAAAGAATCGAGCAGGGTTATCCAACAACTTAGCTTGGCTCAAACACATCGATTCAAGAAATCTAAATCCTGTGGCGTGCCAAGAAAAGCTACCAATGCAACAGAAATAGGTGAAAAAATCATCCCAGAACCTAGCCTGTTTCTTCTCCCCCAAACCTCTATGATGATGACCATGACACTGGCGTGAATCCGAACGTCCACGACGCTGCAGGCCATGTCGGCGAGCACATCAACACCGACCAACACGTGGGGGGAGGAGAGGCTTCGTTGCTCGTTCGCCGCCGTCACATTTCCGTGAGGTTGTTGCGCCGCCGGTCTGCCCTCTCCTAGTTCCCGGTAGTGGCCAGATCCGGCAGCTCGTTGGGAGTCAGGACCGTGCTCATCACCATCGCTGTCACCGTGCCATGCTCGTCGCCATCCACATGACCAGGCCTCCCGCGGCACGAAGGCCAGATCCGCCGCTGCCAGGGTTGGTGCGACCAGATCTGTACTCCCCGGACACCATCGTCGCCATCCCCTTGGCTAGGCCAACCTCCACGGCACGGTGCTAATGGGATTGAGAACAGGGAGAAGAGAGGAGGAGACCGAGAGAAAGAGGAGGGGGAGACAGACGAAGTCCCGACCTCCATGGCTCTGTTGGTGAGTAGAGGCAAAGAGAGAGATTGGGCGATTATGCATGGAGAGAGAGAAAATCGGGAGATTAGGCGAGTAATTCTAGGGATGGAGACAGGCCAGGATGAGTGCTTTATTATTGTATCTATAACGGTTCTAATGAAATTAACCCGTTATAGATAGACTCTAATCATCTATAACGGTTGGTAAATAATCATCCGTTAGAGATAACAAGTTATTAATAATAGGATATTATTACAAACCGTTATAAATGTCATGCACCATATCTATAACGGCTCCTCTTTAGAAGCTATTATAGATAAGCAGTCACCACTGATGGGTGTGGCCTCTATAGGTATATTCAATGGTTTATATAAACAGTCGTTATAGATATAATTATTTATGATGGATTTTTTTAAACCGTTATAAATGACCCATTAGAGATATGAGGCTCTGTAGTAACGTAGGGAGCTTAATAATTATAAATTTTCAGGCAAATTGAAAATTAGCAGACCCGTTTTTAATTTGGATCAAGCCCTACATTAATTTCAAAACCCATTCAAACCTCGAATTAAAAAAAACTACACTTACGTCTTACGTTGATCGATGGATCAGTGGAGGAAAATGAATACCGATTATAATACATCTCGTTTGACTTCACCAAACAAGAAGAATATTTTGCGTACACCAGTTAAACAAACGCTTCACTCGATGCGGCTGCATGCATGCGAATGTCTTGGTCGGATAAAAATATTGCTGAGGTCATACCAAGCAATATCTTAGCTATGGGTCACAGACAGCATCAAGCTAAACTAATCACAGTTGCTTATCAAAAACAAAGCTTGATTATCCAGTTAATTATTCACAAATTAAGAAGGAATAACTTAGACCAAGCAGCAGCAGTAGTACAATTGACTCGTATTGGTCTCACTTTACTCCGTGAAGCCAGCGTCACGTGACGACTTCTGCCCTCTCACGTGAGGCCCCAGGAATCTTGCTTCACATTTCATTCTTCTCTACTCTGCTTCTTCTTCTACTTCTACTCTTCTCGCTGTCAGAATTTTTACTGTATTTTCTACTACTACCTTTGCTTTTTTTTTACTGGGCAGTAGAAGTACTCCTACTATAGGAGTAGCAAATCCCAAGGCTTTGACGTTTCCATTATCATGACCCAATTATTTGTTATTTTTTCTTTCGTTCGCAGTGTGTGTGTGTGTGCAGGACACGTGGCAGCATCCTAGTGGCACGTCCTGGTACGGTTTTGGAAGGTGCCACACGATTGGCTGCACTATCAATGCTTCATCTTCTTTCCTGCTGCCATGCGTGCATCACAATATATCATCCTCTTTGGCCCATTCCAAAATGCCAAGTAATCTACTCCTAGGTACTACTCCCTCCATCCTAAAATAAGTTCTTTTTTAAAGCATCTTCAAGAGAAAACTAATATTTAGCTCACAAAAATCCTGTATTGGGACCATCCTAAACAAATTTTAGGCCCAAAAATCACCCCTTCCTTCAAAACAGGCCCAAAATTTGGATCCCAATACTTTATTGGTTGACCACATAGTTAGAGTGGGACCAGTTGGTAGTTATCAATCTCTTCCCCTTCCCCCTGCGCACGCACGTTCCTCCCTTTCCCTCCCTTCCCACAGGTGGCATCGCCATCATCGTGCGTTGTCGTCGTCTCTTTTGATCTGTGGCTGTACTGCTGTTTCTTGCCTTCTATTTCTGCAAAAACAGAACCCCAAAATGATGCTCTAGCCATTCGTGTCATCAAGCAGTTAATCCTAGAGCCAATCCCATTGATCCGTTTTGTCCTTGCCAACCGTTATGTACGTACTTTGATATGAGGATGTCACTGTAGGGGAAAATTTAGTTTCATCAATAATTAAAGGTTTTGAAGTTGATCCGATCTGCAATGAGTCATCCTCACTCCTTATTTCAATGGCTACTAGATGAATCCTCATTTGATAAATTCTCATTCGATGAAGACGACAAATTCTTTTTTGCCGCGGCACAAGTCGTGCATAGTTATTCGCACTCTGTCAATGCACCAAAACATGAAGGGTCTGTTGCTAAATATAAGATGGTTGATCGTAGCCAAGAAGCACGATTTTTGAGATTATACCACGATTACTTCTCGGAGCATCCTACGTATGGCCCAATTTATTTCAGACGCAGGTTTGTATTAAGTAAATTTTATTTAGTTCATCTTTACTGTGGATGTTAATATATACATCTCATTATTTTAGTCTTGTCTACGTAGGTGGAGAATGAGCTGGTTTGTTTGTACACATAATGAATGCAGTGGAGGATCATAATGACTATTTTGTGCAGAAGGGAAATGCAGTTGGTGTTCTTAGATAAAGTTGTTTGCAGAAGGTCGCTGGAGCGATGCGTCATTTATTTTATGGTGTAGCAGCAGATGTTGTAGATGATTATTGTGGTCTTGGAGAAAGTACTGCTATAGAGAGTTTGAGAAGGTTTGTTAATGGTGTCGTTGAGGTTTTTGAAGATGAGTACTTGAGGTCACCTAATGGGAACAATACGACTAGATTACTTGCACTTGCGGAGGAAAGAGGGTTTCCCGGTATGTTAGGCTCCATAGATTGCATGCACTAGAAGTGGAAGAATTGCACTTTGACATGGCAAGGTATGTACTCTGGCCATGTGCACGAACCTATAATAATTTTAGAAGTCGTTGCTTCTAAGCATCTATGGATTTAGCACACCTTTTTTGACTACCCAGGTCTCACAATGATATCAACGTGCTTCATCGATCTTCGCTATTTGCGAAGCTAGTTAAAGGTGAAGCTCCTAAAGTGAACTATAGCATAAATGGTCACGATTATACGATGGGATATTATCTTGTCGATGGCATATACCCATCTTAGACCACATTTGAAAAGACCATACCAGAATCACAAGGCAGTAAGAGAAAATATTTCGCTAAAGCACAGGAAACAGTAAGGAAGGACGTCGAACGAGCCTTTGGAGTTCTACAAGCTCATTTCACAATTGTGCGGGGGCCAGCTCGATTGTGGGACGAAAAGACATTGGGATATATTATAAAAGCATGTGTCACCATGCATAATATGATTATTGAATATGAGTGAGAAGTGGATCCCAAAGAATAGTTCGAAGATGGGAGAGAAAATATGAGTTTCCCATGATAAAATACTTGATCTTGATGAATTTATTAAGACGCACAAAAAAATAAGGGACAACGAAACTCACCATTAGCTACAAGAAGGCCTAGTTGAGCACCTCTGGCTACATCATCTGGATAAATATTTAAGTTTGTATCAATAGCTCTGTATTTCATGTTTTGAATAATATCTCTTTCTAAATGATATATCATTTTTTAGCATCCTTGAATAATATATCAAATTTTCTCCTTGAATAATATATCTTTTTGAGCATCCTTGAGCACTTAGCCAAAGAGGCAATAAATTTTCTTGTGTTCATCAAGCTGTCACATGCAGGAATAACCAATGAATCAGCCGTAGATCATTTATCACACTAGCTAAAAAAATACCATCAAATTAGGTCCCAAAAAATATACACTAAATATATGAAGGAGATCACTGATGATAGCATCCCACCAGTGCAATACCTTAACATGATTCATAACAAATACACATATGCCATCCAAGCTCAGGGGCATGCAACCTTAAAACCTGAACTTTGGCATGTTGCATACTCACATGGCACGCTATGACAAATAATTCTAGGAGACTCACACAGATATATTTTAATATAGAATATATGTGCGACAAAAATTGGATATGTTCCAAATCCCTTGAAATGCAAATATAACTAATTTGCATTACACAGACTGAATATATAATGTTTTCCTAGCAACTCCCAGGAATACTGCTTCCCTCATCATTTGAAAAATAAGAAAAGAAAAATGAGAGCGTGGACCATCTGGCATCATTGCAGCTGCAAGCAGCCTCGACAAGGTGGCCAAGAACAACATCAATGACCTCTGGACAGTGCGACATTATGATTTCTTTAAGCAGAAGGCAACCTTCTCCAATCTCTGCAAGCAACATGTCTCCTATGAGTATCAAAAAATTAGTTAATTGTATTCTAATTTCATATCAAACAGTAAGTCACTTCAAAAAGAATGAAGATATGGTCTTAATGGAACTAGAATACTTACATGTCAACCGGAGTTGTTCATGCGACGAGCTATGATCTCATTTCTTATGCTATTGTAGAACTGCTGCTGTGGAATAGGCATGGAAGAAATGTCCATTGTCATAATTCTCTCTTCTTCTAACATACTCTTCAACTGTAAATCATTTTCCTTTAGATTGAGACTTTTCACCTCATTTGCAACCCTTCTATGTTCTAACTTAAGCCTCTCTTTATCTAGTGCATAAGACTATTTGTACCACTCTTTTTTCTTCTTCTCCTTGTCTGCATCAGCCTCTTCTTTTTCCCACAAATGGTCTAAAGTCTCGACACATGCATCACCTCCACCTCACCTCAACTGCTCTTTCGCTCTCTTCTTACCCATTGTTTTCTTGGGCACTTTGTTCTCTATAGTTCCATTCTCTCTGGCATCATGATTGGTAGTATCAACATTAGTGGGAGTAGCTGTACCTAGACATTCTTCCGTGGTTGCTTTCTGCTTTTTGTTGGGACAAGGTTTCTGAGATGACATTTGCTTCAGCTTATCATGCCACTTGGGTTGTGTCCGCAACAGATTCCAGCAATGCATGAATTGAAAGGGTCTATTGTTGTTATCTGTGGCACTAAACAATGCCATCGCCTACATAATCTGCACAAGTGAAGTTAGGTAAACATGGTTAGCAAATATGTAGAAGTTAGGTAAAAGAGGCTGCGTGAATATGAATTACCTTGTTTTGTATAGTAGCCCTGCCTTGCCTTCTCTCAATCTGGCCTACACATCCACAGAACTTGTTCACACTCTCTTGATAGTTGACAAATGATGCATAAGTGAACTCTGGCTGCACTCTGATGTGAATTTCTTGTTTTTGTGGAAGTAAATCATAGATTCTCTTCTAATATACAGAATAAGTTTGATTTGTACTTAGCATTGGATTTGTACTTATATTCAACCATGCCGACACAAGGAGCACATCTTCCTTCTCAGTAAAATTCTTTGATCTTTTCTGATTTGGTCTAGCTAAGGGTATACTCTCCACAATGGGTGAATGTTGCTCCTAAGGGTGGCTACTCTGACCATCCCAATCAAGGGAATAGTTGCCCTCGTTCACCAAATTAGTGTAGTATCCTTCTCCTTCCATTTTCAAAAGTACTACAAAAATTGAGGGAAAATTATCATGAAGCAACCAATTCAATAGTTAGCTATGCACATTACAAATACTAGTAAATGGGCTTGCTGAAAATAAATATTTTACTGCTCTCAAACATCACATTTCAATACATGATATTTTTTTGCATTCTGATTTCCATAATGCATGAATTCACTAATGCATATCATCAATATACCAAGATACAGAACAGTAAACACTACCCAGGATTTGCATTTTGTAGAATTAATCTCATACATCACATTTTAAGCCAAGATTCACTTGTAAGCATAGTCATTATCTTTAATTGCCAAGTCAATGTAATGCCCATCAAAATATAGACGGTACTTTAAGAACAAATGATTTCTGACCTAGCTGGAACTTAGCGGACTATTAAGAACTCATTATTCAGTGGACTATTGATAATTTATAAATGCCAAGTCAATACGATGCCATCCAAACTATTGATTTTTTTTGTGTGCAAAAAAATATAAATTGACTCACTAGTCTGTAAATGGTAATTCATCTACAAGTGTGACATCCAGACAAGCATAAGGGGAAAAATGATGTCACGGCTAAATTCAACAATAGGATGTAGTTACAAAACAAATGATTTCTCATTATTTTTTTATTGCAAAGTCAATACAATGCCCTTCAATCCAATTGTCTGCAGATTACTTCAGCTAACAACACATTACAGATTATTCTCCTCTACTTTCTACTGATTAAAATAGATATCTCAATACCACAAGACCCAATCTTATTTAGTTTCACATGGCAACTCTCAAAAATAAGCATATCCATATCCTCAAGTCGCATTACAGCTTCATGCTTTTACTAAAGGACGACAAATGTATAATATCAAATTATCTGAATTGGTACAGAGCATACAAAACTGACCAATGACATCCCAAATGGTAGTTGCACATAATTTACATGTTATGCCCCATTCATAATTGAAAGGCATGATTTACTAAAAAAAATGCTCCTAAAGAATTTCCACTAGACTAACCAAACAAACCTTAACTTTAATATACATCCATTGTCTCACATTCTTTTCACTTTAACATGAACTCCGAATCGACGTGCACTTATCTCTAGCTACTGAAATTCAAGCTTTGTTTTAATAAATTCTAGACATTGCCAAGTTCCACAATTTCCGAACCAAGGAAACAAAACAGTAAAGAACTATCCAAGATTTTTGTTCTGTACAATTAATCTGTAAATGTCTTGGTCCAGTAAAATATCTACATATCACACGCACTGACCAAAAGTCTTTGTACTGGAAACTAAAAACCAAGGCAGTGCACAACTTAATCCCCCAAGCCGACGGTTTACCCAGGCAGTGCAATTTGCTCATTTAAAATTGAACATACACAAGAAATCATGAATCACCCATATCTCCAAATCCATGTGAGCCATTGTTTATATACGAATCGACCATGCTCTGAATTTCCAAACTTCAAAGCAATCATACTTCTCCAAATCCATATAACATAAAAATAGTACCTAGCAAAGTGTGTAGAGTGACTATTAAGGGAGGGGATCTGGTGACCTGGTTGCAGAGCTTGCGGCCGTGGCCGAAGGGGCAGAACACCTAGACGGAGGCGGCGGTGCTGACGGACGCCACACCTAGATGGAGGCGGCGCCATAGATGTAGGTAGCACCATGGATGGATGCCTCACCTAGACAAAAATGGGCACCCTGGATGGAGGCAGTGCCATGGACTGAGAGGTTGTCCGACGGAGGGGGCACCCTGGACGAAATCGGTGGCTCGACTTAGGCGGCTTCCTAGACGGAGGAAACCGAGAAATCTTGACGCCAGTAGGGGTGTGGCGTCCGATGTGAGCGAGAAGTCGAGCTAGGGCAACGACGGCAGGGCACGGCGTGGAGAGGAAGATGGTGATGAAGGAAATAGCACGGGCAGACGAAGTCTGGAGGAAGAAATTGGCGCGGGCAGGGAATCCTTTGGCACGGGCAGCGATATTTTCCCGCGGGATCAATGATTGGGAATGCCGATACCTGCCCCAAATCTAGCTCATGTTTGAGCTAGGATTGGGCATAGGGTATTTTTGGGAACAGGATTAGGTATCTATTCGAGGCCTGTTTTGGACTTAGATCTTAAAATTTAACTTTTGAAAACCTCTTTGGGACTCTCTTAGAGATGCGCTTAGCTCATCTCATTTGACCCACAAAGATTTCATCTTTAGAGCAATCAATGCATTAGAGTTTGTGAAAGTAGGGATAAATATATTGGAGTTTGCTAAAATGAAAGACAAACGCATTGGAGTTTGTTAAAGTAGGGGGCAAGTGCATTAGAGTTGCTAAAATAGAGGGTATTTTAATCTTTTAGCTTTGTATTGGTATGGATGAGATGGGCTAAAAATGAACATATTTTGGGACATAGGTAGTACTCTTTAATTAGATTTTTTTTCTTGGTGATGGATTGCCTAGTAAGAACAATAGTTCAACATGTTCTCTGATTAAACAATGATGGTGCAAAAATCAATCTATGAATTTTGCTCAAAATAATCAGTTCGAGATCAAAGTTCTAGCTCAATCAATAGGGGTTTTTCAAGTTCGAATGATCGAACGTGAAGTGTCCATAACTACAAAACAACACGTTCGTACCGCCCTATCACTGCCAGTTGGAAAAAAAACCCGGCACTGATAGGGATCTCCTGCCTGCTTGCCCGGTCCGCACCCTCTCGAACCGGCACTGATGTGATGGGTCTTATCAGTGTCGGTTCGTAGCTAGAACCGGCACTAATGAGTGCCTCATCAGTGGCAGGTTGAGCCACGAACTGACACTGGTAAGAATTTTGTGCGGCAAAATATTTAATTTTTGGTTGAGGTCATCAGTGCTGGTTTATAGCTAGAACTACAAATAGGCACTGATAATCTCGACCATATTAGTACCGATTTTGGGTATAAATCTAACTTTTTCATACAAAATCAAATGGAGATAAACTTTATATAAAAATTGTAGCTTTTGATGAGATCTACAATTTTGTAGTTGACAGATTTTTCATTTGACATCATTTAAATGCTGAAATATATGTTTCAAATCTCGGATAGGAAGGGTCAAAAGGAAAAATGTCTATAGCTAAATAGAATTGATGTGTCGGTGAGTTGGTAAGAATATGAGCACGTGAGGGAGAGGACTAGAGTTTGAATCCCACCATGCAAGTTATAATTTTACTTGAAAAAATATGTACAAGTAGTTAGGACTGCCCCCTCTTCAGTGCCTCTTTGATAGTGTAGGTTCAATAACCGGCAATGATGCTCGTTTTGAATCGGCACTGATGACGTTTTCTGTTGCAGTGGTCGTCTTATGATCCATTCAACTATATGTAAAAATGAAAAAAAATGTATGGCAGAAGAGGATGTAAACATCACAACAAATGGAAATTACTGGGCATAACAAAGATATATCGGGAAAAGGAGCCTCTCTATGATCGTTGATAAGTAGAGGGCTTGTTACATGTACAATCTTGCTTGCAGTTCTGCTTATGATCGTACATACTCATGCATGTAAACCAAAGATTTGTTGCATGTATGGCGCCAAAACGGCCTGTACATGTGGGGGACAGGCATAAGGGTAGGAATGCAACCTCCAGGGACATTCTTAATGGCCATCTTGCCGCCAGGACAAGGTTATTAGCCATTCAAAACAACCTTGCATGCATATATCTGCCTAGCTAGCTATCAATCTTGGACCACTTAGATTTATACATGTATGCTCCTTCATTTTCTTTGTTAGATAACCACTCATGTCCATGGCACTGTATACATATAGTGTATACCTTCCACTAATTAATGAAAGATGTATAGTACTAGCAAAAAGTACTACAGCTCAATATGCAGTACTTCCCCCATCCTAAAATATAAGCGTTTTTAGAGTTACTGGTTGAGATAAGAAAGTACGTGAAAAAATTAAATCAGATATGGTTGTGATCGGTTGAGATTAGGGAGTAAGTAGATAAGTTGCTATAGTATGGGACAAATTTTAAACGCTAAAAATTGCTATATATATTTTAGGACGGAGGGAGTAGTATATATACGACTTTGCAAATTAAAAGAGAGGCGATTTTGTTTGCTAATCAACAATTTGGTGCAAAACCGAAAAGTCCTGTTGATTTGTCGAATTGTGTGAAACTTTATACAAAAATTAGAGGGAGAACTATCTAATTTTAATTGTGTGTTTCCAGATTTTCTAAATCAAGATCTCTACAAAAATGTGTGCGGTGGTATTTTTTAAAATTTAGAAATATAGTTCCAGTTGAGAACTCCAAGGTAGTACTACTCCCTAGTTGACAGTCCTTTTCCCCTTTTAATACTGTGAGGGCTAGCTAGATCAGTAGTACTACAAGATACATACCCCTACATACATGCATGTGTATGTACAGCTTGTCATTGTAGCATTCACAAGCTATCTGATGAGTCTGACAAGCGTACATCCATTGGTGCCTACGTATGTAGCAGCGTCAGCTTTGCAGCAAGCAAGGACGTTTCATTGGTGCCATGCGAATGAATGAGCTATATAGCCTGCATAAGCTGAAGTAGAAAGAAATGGTTACTCCTTGTTTTACCAATGTGGTCCTCCATAGTATATATGAGTTTTAATTATTTTAACCTTGGCTTCAAAGTCTAAAAACTTTTTCATGCATGCATGAAATTAAGTACTGTCTTTGTGTCTAGCGGTAGCTAGCTCTACACTCCCTTTTATTGTTGCACGTACGTGTGTACATACGTCCCCATTTCGTCATGCATGCATGTGTTATGGTTCACTTCTAATCATTGAGCTAGGTGAATCCAATGTGAGAAAAATAAATGTAGGACTACTTCAATTTGAATGGCTTAAAAATGGAACTTCATTAGTCTAAATATAATAATTAATTAGACCAAGTTATTTTTTAGAGGAAAAAGAAGAGAGTACCTAGTTGCGCTCTTAACATGAGAACATATTAGCTTAGAATCAAAACCAGACGAAGCACCCACCAAGATTTAAATCCAGGAGCAAAGCAAAGGTGAACAAAAGAATAGAAAATCCCTTTCAAGGAAAAAGGTGTATGAGACAAGAAATCGTGGAATCACCTTAAAGAAGGCAGTAGTGTTCGTTGGAGACTAATTCTTGTCATAATTCCATGACAAAAATGCCATCGGCTAGGGAATAGTATATAGGTTTGATGGATATATATATCTTGGGGGTGGAAAGAGACAGTCAAAGCAGAGAAATGATCTAATCTTATTTTCTTTATTTCTAGCTATGAACCGATGAGTCCATGTCAACAACTTGATCACTGTACTATTGCATAGTCAAATCAGATGGAGCCAGGAGGTTTAGTAGTACAGCTCATGAACAGTCTCAAATTAAAAGGGGGGTATAGCCTTGAGTTAGACAAACCAAAGCTAGCCTGTCAAAACACCAGAGAATTTAAGGAAGGTCGTCATGGCCACGTGTTCCTTGTTTTGCTTTGTTCACGACTCTTCGACATCTCTCTAACTTGTGAAAAAGACCATTGATTCATTCAGAAAATGAAATTGCCGCATATATATGTAGACACTACTAGGAAAAAGACATTAAACTAGCTACCTTGTAGGAAATTATATATATATATATATATATGTACTAGATGCAAAAGGACATTGAAATATGTCTAGCTTGTAGGAAATTATATATGTACTAGACGGTGTTTTGGCCTTTAAAAACATTTTCAGTTCGGACTAAAGTGTTTTTGAACTGTAGAATTAATTACTTATAGCTAATTTTTCTTTAATCTATGTTCGATGTTTTAGCTTTCTGCAACCCTTAAAGGGCATGTCCTTTATATATGATGGATGACAGATTAAACTGAGTTTTATGATAATTATTTGATGGCACCAATAAATAAATTAAATATTAGAAAGTTGAAATGTTAATTTAAAAAAGTTTTCTAGGAAATGGATGAAGAAAGTTTTTACAAGAATCATAACGTTTATGAGTTTTAGAAGCATGCCTACGATGATTAGTAAATCGAAAAGAATGTGACATTAGTCATGTGTAGGATGGCACTGACCATTAATTAATTGTGTTCATATTTACTTTCAATTGTCATAAAGAAAAATAGGGGATATCCATATATATGCCGTGGCTGGTCCAAGCCCACATGTTAGCCTCACAATGAGTGGAATATTGTAGATATGTGTATGTTCTTTTTTTTTCATCTCTCTCTTAGGCATTAAATTGAATGGAACCTCTTACCAGTTTATCCGATTTCAGGTCATCTCGATTTTCATTTTCTCAATCGATATTTGATTGTCAGGTCGTTTTCTACCATATCGAATGCTGGTTATTATATTAAACCAATTTTCCTTTTCATTTCTATCAAAAAATTGGTGAAATTGAAGGTTCACGAGACGGGATGCGGTGAACTTGTGTTCTGAAAAATAAGAAGGAGCTGAAAACAACCATAGCACCTTGATTTCGTACGAAAGTTAGAGTCTTACGAAAGAGGAAAGACGGCTTATTAATAGGCAACTTTTCTTTAGAAATAAAAATCACTATTTGAGGGAATGCTGCATAGGCCCTATAACTTGCTTTTCTATTTCCAACCAAGGCTAGAAGAGCAGCGCGTCTACCCTGAGTTTTCGTGTCTAGCTTGCTTGCTCACTTCCTATAACAGCAATCAAAGAAAATCTCATTACGATCCTATAACTTAACTAAGTAGTAAAGAGAAGATTAGGATGAGTAAGCCCTGACTTCAAATCTATGTATGGCAACTAGTTATATTACTACTTATTAGTCAGACTTTATCACGATGAATTTATTGCCGTTCTTTGTTCTCACCATAAAAACCATATTATTTACTCTAAATAAACCCAATGCCCACCCCGAGCCATATAGCCAAGGTCGGAGCTGACCTTAGCCATTGCCCCTACCTAAGCTATACCGTGATGCTAGTCTGTGGACAATCACAAGCAACAGTAGTACAGTATGAGGCAGGGATCGATCTACGCATGGAACTCTGACTGTAGCACCCATCCGTGCACAGTGTCTACATATGTGTGTATTTTACTCTCCAGTATTTCTGTGTTCAATGCTGCAGCAACTGTAGCATACATGCAACTACTGCTGTGTCGCTGCTGCTACTGCTGAGAGCATGGAGCTCGATGTACATATTTATATATCTATCGATCTCGCCTGCATCTGCATGAGTTATTTTGGATCGATTGGACGCTAGCTCTCCATGCATTGCATGAATGCACAGCTGCTAGCCCTACCCATATATCCCGACTGTATAATTAATCCTCACGGTTTTTTAAATATATGATGTCTCTTTTCAAAAATATAACCGGTTCTAAAGTTTTTCATAAAAATTAAAGAGATATGTGAAATTAAATAGGTCGATTGCAATTGGTTGAAATGTGTAAGTATCTGGAGAAATTAAATAAGAATTGATTGTAATTGGTTGAAGTGAAAAAGTAGATGGAGAATTCTGGGATAAATTTTGAACGCTAGAAGTTATTATATTTTAGGACGGAGAGTATATTTTTTCCCTTAATTACGAAAAAGTCAGAAACTAACATGAACACTTAAACAGTAGTACTAGCTATAGTCGTGCAAATATATTATTACGGATTGGTAGGGTCTGAATGTACATACATATGCAGCAGGAGGCCCCTACGATCGAACGAATGAACAAATCTCATAAATGCTAGCTAACCGATCGAGCATGTACGCATGGCATGGCATGACAAACAAACAGTGCAGGTAATCAAGCCATCTTGTGTATGTATTTTTCTGGATCTCTGAATTTTTCGTACACCTCCCAAAAGTTTTTTTGTTTGGATCTCTAGGGACATTCGGTCAGCAACAGTTATATACTCCAGTATTCCACTATGTTTTCTTTTTGGTCCAATAATATTTGGTCCTTAGTTTTGGGGTGCATATGTTGAGATTTGGTTCTAGTTTTTTGCAAATTTGAAGTCAAAGTAAGTCGCACCCGATCGATCACTACTTGTTGGCAAGGGCCATGATGCATGTGCTGTATAGGAGTATATATATATAGCATGGCAACAAAGATGAATCCATAATATCATTAAGTGCATATTTTATTTTACAAAAATGTGTTTATGGCATTTGTTGCTTTTGGTTTTCAGACGCAATTTTGGAGCATAATTTTTGTGCGCACTAATATATGGATAGAGATTACTCCAATGATCAAAACCATATTCTGATTGGGTCACATATATATCCTGCATACATTAATTGGGAATATTTGGCCATCCATGATTGAGAGTGGAATCAACCATGCTCCTTGGTAAGAAAGCAAGGAGGAGTACAGACAAATCACTACCAAAAAACGGAGTTTTCGTGAGGGTTAAAATACCGTTACGAAAATATTTTCGTAACGGTTCATCCTCACGGAAAACCCCTCATGAATCAGAAGCCAGGAAAATATTATTTTTGAGGCGGTTAACCGTCACGAAAATTACGAGACCACCCGGTCTGTCGACCGTCACGAAAATTAATTTCCCATGAGGTCACCCATCCTCTCGCCTAAGCATGCTTAACTCCAGAGTTTTAACGGGAGCCAGTGTTTTATGCTGGTATAATCACATCTGAAATGGTTACGTCGTCGGTGGGTCTAACTCTTTCTTGTCCAAGTAAAGAGGCAATGGTACTGTACATTATTTCGTGAATGAGCAGTCATTTTCGTGGCGGTTTTTGATGCACCGTCACGAAAACAACTACTTTTCGTGGCGGTGTGTCAAGGACCGTCACGAAAATATGTTTTTATGGCGGTTTTTGATGCATCGTCACGAAAATTGTGATTTTCATGAGAGTGTATCTAATACTCTCACGAAAATCAACACCGTCACGAAATCTTGATTTTCTGGTAGTGAATCTCCTTTTCTCTTGTCAGAGGTCCATTACACGATGAACGGTCCAGATCGATTCAGGATCCTCCGCCAAAATGCGTAGGATGCATGCTACTTCAAAAATGGCTAAACAAAAAGAAAAGGAGCAAGAAAAAATAGAACAAAATCGCACTTGAAGTGGAGGCTTTAGAAACATGCAAGGTGCATGTTGTCCTTCCCAATGTGTGTGCAAATAGGAAATGGAAAGGCATTAGGCTTTGATGGGGTCTTGGGGTTTGGGGCCATACAGCTACTATATGATCATGTGGTTTAGAGCAAGTATAGTAACAGGCTGCAAGAAGGCTAAATGCCTAGGTGGAGGAGAGAGGAGATGAGAGAGAGAAGAAGCGGGCTGTAAGCTTACAGCCGGCTTCAGCACAAGAACCAAAAAACTCTGTGAGAGTGACAAGTGGGCCATGTATTAATTGTGAAGGTGCAACTATTATATTAGTGGGCTGAGAGGTAGGCTGTAAGAATCCTTACAGCCAGCAGCTGGCTGTATTATTAGCCGCTCTTAGCAAGGAGAGAGTCAACTTGCATGGATGGATGCATTCGTGTTTGTGTGCGATTTGGGCATGCATGTGGTGATGACATAGTAATCCCAGACAGGGTTGTTGCTGGATTGGATGGAATATCTTGGGAGGAATGCATGCAAAGGGGCCTAGAAGATTTGAGGGGAGTGTGTTTTGGTTTTTGGGGAAGTGCCTTTTATTCTAATCATTGTGACTTGTTTAATTTAATCAAGTGGCTAAGGGTACACACGTGAAAGTCACTGGAAAAAAAATTCCAGTAAACTTCAGTTTGCTGACACACATATTATTAGAAGTCATTTCAAAATGGTCGGTTATTTATTTTTGAACAACACCCTAGTCATGTTCTCTTTGACATATTACAATTCTTAGCCATGACTAGTGACAAAAATAGACTATCTAGTGCATAGTTTTAACCTAGCATTTGTCTAAAAGCAATGTGTGCTTTTTAAGGGTAACGGATGTATGTTGAAGAGTGAGAACAGACACGGTGCAACTTTAAAAAATAAGAATACAAATCATACATTGTTTTCTTCAAAAGAAAAGACTACTCTTTAATAATGAGCCGTTCGTGGTGGTTTTTCTGTTCAAACCAGATAACCTTATTAAAGCGCAATATTACAAAAGCCAACCACAACTCTACCAAATTATTAATGTGAGATAACTGAAACAGATTTTAGTATGACCGCCAATAACATCCCGAAAATAAGCATCACTTCCTCTGTTATCTTTTGACTTATCATCTTACTCGTGTTCCCATACAAATACCTATATTTGACCACTATTATTTTTAGTTGTATTATAGGGAAAAAAAACTCAATACACAAGGTTATAATAATGTTCTTTTCATGTCAAATCTCTACTATCCCAGTGATAAATCAATACACTAATGCGCTCGCTAATATTTAGAAGGCTTTTAAGGCTCAACCACACAGATGAATCTATCTACCAAAGGATAGAGATGTAGTAGTATAAGTTACAGGTTATCTATTTCCAAGAAGAAATTGAGGGCCATATGTTGGAGAAAGAGGATGGCAGGCACAGAAGCAAAAGGATCAAGTAATATAGGGTATTATTATTAGTGGCAATTCTCTATCAAAGAATGTGTCAAATGAAAAGGCCAGTTGGAACCGACATCCACACACCCTTGACACATGCAGCTTGAAAGAAACTCACCCTTTGCCGCCGCGGAAAAAGGAAGAGAGAGAGAGAGAGAAGAAGAAGAGAAAAAAAACTTCATGGATGACGTCTCACTAACACGAGCATTAGAGCTAGCTGTACTAGCTAGCAGTACTCTCTCTTCTTGGTCATCAGTCACCTTGTTCAGATGAGATAGCATGCCATTCCAGAGGAGGGCAATAGGTCATTGCATAGTTCTTGCATTTGCATTGCAAGCCCCACACACATCCAATCCGATAGAGTTGCAGAGAGAGAAGGCCATAGCTTTCACTGTCACTGTGACTGTCTCTCTCTCTCTCTCTGTTTCCCTGATGTCCATGGGTAGCTGAGATCATGATCCTCAGCTCAGCTCCTCCCCCATAAAAAGAGGGTGCAGTGCTCAACCAAGAGGGGCAGGAGAGGAGAGAGAAAAAGGGTGAGTGATCAGGGCGTTGTAGTAGTAGACAGAGAAAGTGTTGGATGCAGGAGCCCAAGACCTGCGGCCATGGGGGGGAAAGAATCCCAGGCGCACGAGCTCGAACAGCCTTTTCAGTTTTCAGCCACCCCTCAGATTACTAGAACAACCGGACCACTCCTCCTACCTCTTCTTTTTCACACGCAATATATATACCAATATTTTAAGTACTTGTAGAGGTGTAGTGTACCGTCTGGTCTAAAATATTTAATGTTTTAAAAAAGGATTCGCTCAAACTTTTAAATTAATAGTTTCTAAAATATAAGTTTAAAAATAAAAAAAATGGTAAACGTACATATAGATTTCCCTAAAAAGTACTATTATAATATCATAAACTTATTAAATTTTATCAATTTTAATTCTTTATTTTAATATAAAATGGATTGTTGGAATTTTAAAAGTTTGACTAAATTTTATCCTAAAAGTCAATATATTGATGATAGAAGAGGATACCAAGTTTATTATCTAGCATCTAGGATGCTATCAGTGTACCACATCTATTTACGGTAACCCCATCATTTGCCTTTCAGCTTATAAGCCGCTACGAAAATTTGAATTTTAAACTTAATTTTAGAGTTAATTTTACGGTTTGTACATGGTAGTTTATTTTTCAGCATTTGCTTTTAAACCGTTAATAATACATATATAAAAGTTTATCTATAAATTAAAGTCACGGATGTGGGTAGGGTGTTCTTCTAACGCCCTAGGTGCTAGTTAGTGCCTCTGCGTACGTATACATGTTGAGCTAGCTACTATAGTTATAATTATTTTTTCTTCTTTTTTCTAAGGTCCTTTAATTCCATTGTTTGTATTATACTAATTGTTTGTATTATACTAATGGTAGTATGGAGGATGATGTTGGCAGTGGCATAAAGTATATAAAGTATAGTATAGTATAGTATACGTATGGAAATAAAAGCATGCTCCCTTTGACTCCACTTGCCTTCCTGCTAACTGTCATTTTCTCATACATGGTTGAATGCCTGCCTAAGCAACAAGATAACCTCACATTCTCCTCCTCTCTCTCTCCCCTACCTAGCAATTAAGGTACCAGCAGTACTCTTCTCACTGCTGACTGACTGCTCCCATTTTCTCTCTCCTCTTTCTCTCTCTACATCTCTCTATTCCTTTTATACTTGTAGCTAGCTAGTAGTGGTGGTGGTAGTAGTAGCAATAAGGCATGACAGCACAAGGAACCAATTCATATATATCCCTGGTGTCTCTCATGCATGTTTAGAAGAAGAAGAAGCAGCTTGAGAGTGAAGAGAAAGTAGAGAGAGAGAGAAAGATTTGGGTAGAGAGAGAAAGTAGTGTACTAGTAGTAACTCCAGCCAGTGCTAGAGACAGAGATACAAAAGGAGACATCCATCCAGCCCACAAACTAAACAAGCTCAAGCTAATCCTTCTCCAAGAAGGCTAAGAACCTTCGGTTCTTTCCTCTCCATCCATCGCATGAGCTCTGCGGCTTCGCGAGATCGCCGTTGCTGCCGGGGGTGGTGGTAGAGGAGGAGGCGGAGCTCGCCGGCGGGTGCGATCAAGGTAGGAGTGAGGTGTGGTGGCGGGGGGGATTGATGGAGGCGAGCTCGGCGGCGTCGCCGGACCTGTCGCTGCACATCAGCCTGCCGAGCAGTGCGCCGGCGACGGGGTCGGGGGGAGGAGGAGGCGGGCGGGGCGCGGTGGGAGGAGGGGACCCGTGGCGGAGGCTGGACGGGTCCACGGCGTCGACGGAGCTGTCGCTGTCGCCGCCGCCGGCGCAGCAGCAGGAGCAGGCGGGTGGGGTAGGAGGAGGGGGAGGAGCGGACACGCTGCCGTGGCGGCACCGGCCGTCGGCGGCTGTGGCCACGACGTCTGGCCCCGGGGCCGCGGCGCTGATGGCGGCCGCGGCGGCGCCGATGATGCTGCAGCCGCTCGACGCCGGCGTCGGTGCATCGGCGCCGCCGCCGATCCGCGGGATACCTATATACAACGGCCCGGGGGGCTTCCCGTTCCTGCAGCCGACGGTCGGCGGCGGCGACGGCGGCGGCGGCCACCACCCCAAGGTGGGGTTCTACAGCTCGTACCACCACCCGGCCACGTGGCCCTCCTCCCTGGGCTTCACGTCGCCGTCCCCGCTCGCGCCGCCGCCCGGCGCCGCGTCGCTCGACCCCACGGCGGCGTTCCTCTCCTCCCCCGCGGCGCACCACCACCGGATGCTCTCCGCCGCCTCAGGCAGGCTCAACGGCATGCTCTCCGACACCCTCCGCAGCTACGGCGGCGGCGCCGCCGGCGGCCTCGGCGCGCACCACCACCACCACCACCACCACCTCCACGGCGCCCAGCCCTTCGGCCTCGCCTCCCGCTTCATGCCCAAGCTCCCCGCCAAGCGCAGCATGCGCGCTCCTCGCATGCGGTGGACGAGCACCCTCCACGCCCGCTTCGTCCACGCCGTCGAGCTCCTCGGCGGCCACGAGAGTACGTCGTCGTCATCATCATCCTCCTCCTCATCAGCAACAACCACAATCTTTCTCTGATCAAAACCCAATCTTTCGCAGGGGCGACACCCAAGTCGGTGCTGGAGCTCATGGACGTGAAGGATCTGACGCTAGCGCATGTCAAGAGCCACCTCCAGGTACGTAGTACATACACACACCTCCGCCACTGCCGACCAATTCATCAGAGCTCGATCAAACCTGCACCATTGATCACGTTCCAAGCTTCCAGCTTCATCTCTTGAGCTTGAGCTTTCTCTTCTCCATCATCTTGTTTGGGTGAGACAAGAAAGCCAATGCAGTAACTCTTGAGTTAGTGAAGAAACTGCCATTCTTGGGGGTAGAGGTAGAGGTAGAGAGAGAGAGAGAGTGTGTATGTGTGTGACATGTTTGGGGATGTGTGTGTAAGAGAGAGAAAAAAGTTGCCATCATTATACAATAATGCATTGTATCTGCATCTGTGCTACCTCCTTCCTAGCTAGCCATAGTGCTAGCTATAGCGTATATGTGCACGGCCCAAAGCACTCATCTCCACACACACACACTAGAGAGAAACAACAAAAGAGAAGACGAGAGGGAGAGAGAGAGAGTATTTCTCGGTGTTTTTTTGCAGCTTGTCTTTTGCAATGGCTTCACCTGGTTTTGATCTCTCTCTCAAGATGGGTTGATCTTCTTTTGGTTGGACTTTTGTGTTGCTGCAGATGTATCGCACCGTGAAGAGCACTGACAAGCCTGCTGCCTCCTCAGGTGATTTTGCCATGGCAGCTAGCTAGCAAGCTAAGCTCCATTTTGCTTTAACCTTTTGCGTTGCATTGCATTACATATTTTAATTGCTTTGGCGTCGTGCAGGGCCGGCGGACGGCGGCGGCTCTGGCGACGAGGACTTCGCCGGGGGCGGTCAGGCGGCGTCGGGCGGCGGCGACAGCATGTGCCTGAGGGGGGCGGCGCCGTTCGCAGAGCACCGGTCGGCGTCGGAGGGCGCCGCCAGCTCGGTCGGCGGCGGCGACATGGACCACTCGTCGGCCGGCAACACCAGCACCACTAGGTGGAGCAACTCGTCCAGGTACACTTGACAGCATTGCATTTAATTTTGAGATTACAATGCATATCATCTTAATTAAAATGTCTCTCTCTTTTTGGAGAGAGAGCTAGCAAAATCAATCAGAATGTCATGAGATAATAATAATACTAGGATGATATGATGGATGTGTGTTTTAAGTATTTAGCTTAGAACCAAAGATACCACCAACAAACTTTGGCATGCATTGATGACACACCCAAATATGAGTGACATGCAAAATTAACCTGCCAAGTACAGCCACTATTTATTCTGAAAATCTCATGGAGGAGCAGAGAGAGAGAGAGATAATGTGTGGTGATGCATGGCTAAAAATGCTTAGTAAAAGAATGTTTTAGGGGCACACACATGCACATACACTCAAACACACACCTGGAGAGGGAGTGCCTATGTTTAGGTGGCCAATGTTATGTCACACAAAAGACCAAAAAGTCACACACCCCATGCCCTCTCTCCCCTTGACCTGAGCAGCTAGCTAGCCAAGCCAGGGCTCTTGCCTCTTCTCTTCTCCTCTGAGTTTGGTTTTTGTGGAGCTAAAAACATTTAAAAATTTTCAACATAGTATATGTTGTGTGTGTTGGTTCTTGGGCTCTGGCCATTGTCCTCTAGCTTCTCTCAAATCTCTCTCTCTCTCTCTATCTATCTATCTCTCTCCCAATCCTAGGGAGGGGAGGGTAGCTCAGGCAGGCTCCATTATCTTTTCTTATCAATGCATGGCTCTGATTCCAGGGGGATGGGGCTTTGACCTGACATGCCCTATTGCCTAGGAATATGTAACCAAGGACTTGCTGCATTCTTGGTTCTTTCTCCCTCCCCCTCTCTCTACCTCACCAGTCTCTTCAATGCCCTTTTCTTCTACCTATTGGGCAATTATTAGCTTGGAGCTCACCTTTCAGTACTCTTTCACTAGATCTCTAGGTGTGATTAAATCTTAATTCATGAATAGATCCTAGTATTACTAGTGTGTTTGATGCTGTCAGGAGGAGTGATTAGCGTTTGTCTCAAGTATTAAACTGTGGGGATTAGTGTAGATAATTTTTTAATTAGTGCGTGTGCTTGGGCAGATTTTACTCCAGCCACTGGCGTGGAAACTTGATCTTTGGGAAGCTTGGAAGCAAGTACAGTTCCACCTGTCCTTGGCTGCATTCGCTTTTTCTTTCTTCGACTCCCTGCATCTTTCTTGTCATCCCAACACCTCCCTTTCGGTCGTGTAGATCAGTTGCATTGATGATTTCTTGGCTGCTTTAATTTTACATCCTCTCTTTATGCATTCAATCTTCAGTGCCATCCTTCCTGGCCTCTTATGTTCCTTGGCTAAGTAAAAATCTTAACTGAAATTGTTCTTGAAAATCAGTTAAATTTAAAAATTCAAAATTACCTTCAGGTCATCTATATATCTCTCTTTGTGTGACTTTTTTTTCTTCCTTCAAGACCTGTTCTAGCTTGTTCAGATTTTTTTTTTTAAAAAAACTAATGTTGTGCAGTTGAGAGTTTAGTTGTGATCATGGAAGTAATGGCAATTCCCGGTCTAGTCTTCAAAGAAGTCTCCTCGTTTTGCTCTTAATTTCCTTCCGTCTAGCCGTTTCAAGTCAAATTTTGGGACAAAGTGAGCCGGTCAAGTGCATACCAACGTCATATTTTCTGGAGGAATCCGTTGTATTAAATACTACTAGTGACCAAAAAAATAACTAAATGGCATTAAATTGCAACCCCCTTCGTCCCCAAAATAATTGGCAGCTAACTTGCTTGCATCTACTTATCAACACTCCAACTTATTTACTTCCTTGAACCCGTGAGGATTCCAGGAATTTGGTCAGGTCAAATGTCCAGTAGGAATTAGACTTCTTCTTCTGTTCTATTTTTTTGGCTAGGTAGTAGGGCCGTTGTGCATATAGAAACAGAACAAACTAAAGTTAAGATTAAACCCAAAAAACATGCAACTATCTTATATTTCAGCAATGTCGTTGCATGCTCGCGTTGTGCAAAACATTTCTGATGAACAAGTGAACATGTATGTATTTTTAGAGAGGAAAACGCAAGTATTTTTTTAATCTACTTTCTTGTGACAAATTTTGGTGTTCTCATCTCATTTTAGTCAGATTAATGAATGGCATGGATTGCTGAACTGATTGTACATGTCCTCAATCTTGAACAAACTTCATTATACAATGCTAAATCAGAAAAGATACAGTCATATATGGGCAGATCACATAAAGTGGTGTATCTATGATTGATAGTATTTTGGACATACAAAGTCTACTGGTCCCTCATTTGTTAACAGTATATGTTTGTTCCTATCAAGACAAAAGCACTTTACAACAGTTTGGTAGTAAGTTGGTGTTATGTGTGTGTCTATTTAGATAGAGTAGTAGTAAAGGAAGGACACTTTTCTTGATATACCAAAATCACACATAAAAAAGAACTGTCATTTTCATGATCAACATGTGGGGTATGAACAAATCACATAAAGCAAAAACATTTAACAATAATACATGCAGACATGTGCGTGGATCACGCAAGAACACTAATTTAATTAGGTCTTACAATAGCCATTAATTAGTACAGGAAGTGAGACATAATTGGAAAACTGACCCTCAAATAATACTCATCTTCTGGTTACCCATGTAGTAGCAATTGATTCCTTTCTTGTGCCTTTCTCTACATTAAATTCTTGCCACAGCAGCTTGCTGATGAGCTCCTGTGCCATTGCACTGCACAGCTGCACCAAACAGGGACATCTTTTAAGAGCTTGTTGCCTGGAAATGATCCATGTAACGAACTGTTCAGGAAGAGCAAACTGTTGCTGCTCACTTTAGCTAAAGCAAACTGTTGTGTGCATTATGCATCCATCCACCATCTACCTGTCCTTGCCTCCCTAACTGTGTTCTACAGTTACCATGCACATACATACATGCATATATACCCAATTGTAGCATTGTTGCAAGACCTACTTCAGAATTCAGTAGCCCCAATTGAACTGCACACATATATATACATACCAGCTTGCAAAAAGGTTGTAACAACTTTGCTAAATGGGAGATGTGATCATCCTCTTCTTCAGGGACCCATGGCTATCGTCCAACTCCTGCAACATGGACGCACATCGCTCCATAGGATTGTCTTCTCCGATCGAGGTATGCATACACATGCTACTACATTGTGCAAAGCTTCTTTAATTTCAGTTCCTAACTGTATATGCATGCAGCAAACTCACATTCATTTCGAACATGATGTCTGAAACTCTGAACTATTGCATTGCGTGTTTCAGAACTTGGAGCCCTGCAGATCGAGCAGCTCGCAGGTGTCGAACCATGAATTGAGCAGCCCGAGCCTTGAGTTCACTCTAGGGAGGCCGGACTGGCACGGCGCAGACCATGACTAGCTAGCAGCCGTGAAGAATTGCTTGCAATCAATCACAGAGGCTAATCAAATTTTTTTTCTCCTGAGATGTGATATATATGTATACATGCACCAACCCGGTGCTGATCATCTTTCGCCAACCCCAGCCAGTTCGTCTGAAGCTTGTCGTGGCGAAGAATGATCAGCAGCAATGGCTGAAATGCAGATTCACCGTGTCTTCGTCATCGTCGTCGTCGCAATCGATCGGAGAAGAGATCGATATTTCGAATCTCGGTCTCATAATTTGGGTTTCTTGATTCCTTTTTTTTTCTTTTTGCAATATCATCATGCAGCTAGAGTTTCTTCTCTGATCTCCCCTTTAGTTTTGTTTTCCTTCTGCTTCGCGGTGCCGAGATCAATTTACAGTGTAGTAGTGCAGTGAGCTAGATAGCTAGGAGACGACGACGCATTGAGAGGCTCCCAGAGCCGAGGTGTGAGTGAGTGTCAGCTAGGCAGCTGGGAGAGTGTGAGTTTGGTGATGAGTTGGTTGTGTTTGTCAGTGTGTGTCATTAGCACATGGAAAGTTGGAAAGGAGAAAGGAAAGAAAAGGGAATTGAGTTCAGATGAAGCAACCTATCAATCTATCCATCTACTTAGCTCGATCAGTCGCTCAGACGACGATGATTTCATGGTCCTTTTTGTGCCTGTGTGTGCATGCTTCTTTCTTTAATCCCTGCACAGGTTCTTGCTGCGTGCTTCCCTTTAGCCTCCTGATCATGTCAGTTAACTGGCTATCTGCCCTTTTCCTGCACCATGGCCGGTGTGAATGTCTTGACCAAACTAGCAGCTATCTGATACAAAGCTAACGCCAAGCTTTAATGACACGAACATACACACGCTAGGCAGATTGCACAAACAACATGTGCACGAACTGATCAAATCTAATAATCCGATCAAGGACCAAAAGTCTGAATGCATACTACCTAGGTTGTTAAAATCACGATTCTTAATCGGAATGGAAAGTTCTAAGGTGGATTGTAATTATAAAATCGTATACATAAAAATTATAAAATCGTAGATTCTATAGAATCGTAGAATCATATCCTTTAATTAGAATCATAAAGTCGTAAAATTACCATACTTAGGAGCAAGGCTATGGACATGAAACCGTCAGAAAAATATGCTTTACATTCAGAAAATATTTCTATAGGTGCACCAATAGAAAAAGGACCACGAAAGAGTTCTTAATCCTGTGTGGGTGCGGGACTGACAAAAAATATACCAGCACATAGCCTTGCTCTCAAGTATGGTAGTAACGACGCACTGATCAATCGATCTATGAATCAATCCTGCAATGATCAGCTATCAGTCACGCGCCTTTGCTCGGTATCATCTCGGTGAAAGTTCACTCATTCCTCCATGGATGTGACCAATAATTGTTCGTCAATGGTGCAGCTATAGTGGTCCAAGAACAAAAAGGGCACTGAACGATCCAGGTACATGTACGCCATTAACAGAAGCAACCATCAGCATTCATGCGTGATCGGTTGATGAACATTTGGTCGCAGATCGCGATATGATGATCGATAGCAATTAGGGTTACGAAAACCGGCCGGTAACCGATCCGAAGACGGAGACCGGTTAATTAGGAGCAATTACCGGCCAGAAAGGTATGAATTTAATAATTTTTAATTTAAATATAGAACTCTTATGTTTAATGATAAAATAAATTTAAAATTTGAAATTGATTTTGATTTTTTTGCCTAGTAAAATCCAATAACTAATTCCAGCTAAACCGGTATTTGAAACTGGGACGGGAGGCAGCTAGATACACACGTTTGGTGCCAACTCTGATACGTGCTTTGGCTGATAGGGATATACACATTGAATGATTATGGTTGGATGGATGTCCAACAAAAATGCCAGAAAAAGGATCAAGCATCGAATCTGATCGACCTAGCTAGCTTTTATGATTCAACTAATGCATACGTGGCCAATAGGTGGGGTAGTACAGTAAAACATGGGCGATTAGACCTAATCCCTTTTGATATCTAAGCAAACTCTTGCCCCTTATGTTGGGTGTACATGGATCGGACTACCAATATCAGGCATCAGAATAGGCCCAATCGAAGGATAACCGAATAAAAGGAGTACTACTCTCTCTCTTAGGGTGAATTTGAAGGTGATGGAAAAAGAAGATAAAAAATGATTACCTAAAACGAGGTATCTTATTAGTTAATGATTAATTAAGTATTAGCTATTGTAAACTTGAAAAATGGATTAATATGATTTTTAAAGTAACTTTTAGATAAAAATTTTTTGTAAAAAACACGTCGTTTAGCAGTTCAAAAAACGTACTCACAGAGAACGAGGGGAGTTTTCACCCTATTCTTTAAATTCGAACCGAACCTTAGTCTCTGTGGTTCCTGTGAGTAAGTTGTGATTTGGCAAACACATTAGTATAGGAGAGAGGAGGCCCAATCAGCCCAACAGTTACTATGCTGCTCTTGCAGAAGTAGTGAACCCGAAGCCATTGCAAAGCAAAAACCTTGAGAGTCTTCACCCACACAGAATTGCAAGAAAGAAAGCAATTCTTTCCAGGCCAAGGGAAAGATCAAAAAGGCAGGCCCCAATTGCAACCATGAACAGAGAAAGAAAGGGAGAAGCAGCAGAGATGGAGAGAGATAGAGATAGAAAAAAAGAAACAGGGCAATGCAATCATAAAGCAATGGATTGCAAAATCATTTTTCCAGTCCCCCCATGTTTCTCTGTCCCCTCATTGAAGTCATTCTATTGTTCCCTCTTCCTTTGTCGGCCCTTTTGCCCAGTCTGTGACAAAAGAGAGAAGATAGAGAGAGAGAAAGAAAGAATGAATGAATGAGGGGGTGAAATTGAAAAAAGGCAGGAATAAAAAAAGTGGAAGCAAGCAAGCAAGCTGCAGCACAAAGGAAAAGTAAAGTGATGCCCTGTGCAACACCTGTGACCATTTTAATGCCCTGTCCTTCTTCTTCCCTCCACCCCCCCTCTCTTCTTCTCTATATGAATCCAGTACTCTCTCTCCTAAAATAAATTAATTTCTAGACTACAAAATTTTATTTACATTGTTGCTAAGGGTCTGTTTGGTTCTATCAAACCTTAAAAAAGTTTTGCTACTACCAAAAGTATAGTATCAATTGTATTGATTTGGTAAAATTGGTAGCAATCCAAATACCATGTAACATGCATTATTCAAAGTTATCAAAAATTTAGCATGGCAAGTTTTGTTATTAAAACAAACAGGCTCCAAAATCAACCAAATTTTATCATAAATAAATTAATTCTTACCTTTTTATCTACCCTTATTCATGAATTGATAAGCTTTATTCTTTTAATACCCCTTAACTACCCACCTATTAATACTACACTTCTATTAATGTAGTCTTTTTTCTTGGTACTCACGATGAATCAGGATGGTTTGATTCTTTTTGGATAGAGGGAGTATAGTAGAGTGGTACAACTGCCGCTAGTACTACTCCCGTTTTCACTCTCTACAAGAACAGTGGTTTCTCTGTCTAGAGCAGCAGTGGAGTGCTAGCAATGGTACTGAGTACTACTATACTGTCTACTGGTACTTTCTCTCTCTAAGACTGCTGCAGTGTGTGGGGGCCTGGAGGAGGGGTGGCCTTGGCCTTGGCCATTGGTGGCGTTGGTGTTTGCATGGTGGTGAGGAGAGCGAGAGAGATGGGGCCTTTCAGCCCCGTGCAGATGGAAGGGAGAGGAGGTAAGGTTGGGTTGCCATCCGGTTCAGCCCGGTTGGATGGACCACCGTTCAGTGTGCCTCATTCACCACCGTATTCGCATACTTACAGGCTACATAGAGTAAATTTAGAGATTTGGAACAGGTAATAAATGAATAGCATACATTTGACTGAATCGCAGGGGTCGTATAGTTGATACTACTGCACATTATTACTGCTCTCTCCATATTAAAATATAAGTATTTCTAAAGTCGCACATAGATATTAAAAAAGTAGACGTAATTAAATAGGGAATATTATGATTGGTTCAAAAGATAAAGTAGATCGCTGTGATTGAATGAGATAAAAGAGTAGGTGGAGAAATAGCTACATTTCACGATAAAATTTGAACTCTATAGATAGCTACTCCAGAATAATTTCATCTTCAGTCCATCTCATTTGTTTCACAAAGACTTCATCTTTAAAACAATCAATGTATTGAAGTTTGTAAAAGTAGAGAACGAATATATTAGAGTTTGCTAAAGTAGAAGACACATGCAATTGAGTCTGTTAAAATCGAGGACAAGTGTATTGAAGTTTGTTAAAGTAGAGGACATCTTAGTCTTTTTAGCTTTATATCGGTATAGGTGAGATAGACTAAAAATAAACTCTTTTTAGGGTGGAGGTAATACATTTTTGATGGAAAGAGTAGATATTTTGATCATAAATATTCCTATGGAATACTATAAAGTTTAATTCGATATTTGACGATTCTAGATCTACTATTTATTGTAGCCTTCTTGGTTTAAGCTTATTCTCTCATTTTTTATGAACACGTTTTTTAAACTATTAAATGATATGTTTTTAAAAATACTTTATATATAAAAGTTTTTTAAAAAATCAGATAAACCCATTTTTCAAATTTGTAACAGTTAATACTTAATTAATCATGCGCTAATAACTCATCTTATTCTACGTATATTTGCTAATAAATCATATTTGCTAATAAATCGAAGCCATAAATTGTCCAAACGGTGCCTTAGTTTGTCTATACTTAACCTGGATGAAGGTGTAATTAAGTGCGTCCGTGACACAGGGACGACGGTCAGTCGTATTAACTGTAGCGTGGCATAGTTCTAGTGCTGTACCCAGTTGCAACTGCGTTCTGCTGTGTCGTCGTGTGCAAACGGAACGGGGGAAGTGGAGTACCTACGGTCGGCTAAAATGAAGCAGCCTTTTGACCGGGGCTCGGTACGTTTTGAGCACGTACGTTTGACCGTACGTCGTGCGTTCCGTTGTTCTTGGCTGCGTGCGTCCGTATGTCCGTATGTTTATGGAAAATAGTGGTGCCTTAGCTACACCTACACGGACGTGGTGGCAACTTGAGGGAAAAGAAACCGCGGGTATCAGCCTCGGTGACGCGGGTCTCCTCGCCTTATGCACAGCCCAAAGGAGAATGGGCCTCCACGTTCGACACCATGGGCCTACCATCACTACCGCGCGAGGCTGGGAAGCCGAGATCGATCGTTAACGTATGCAACCAGAAAATTCCAACCGATTGCAACTATCGATAAAAAAAAATCAGCTGTTTGCCTAGCATCGTTGCCGTCCAATTTAGGTCCTGAACACGTTGTAACATCAATCAAGTAACGAGAAAAAAGTAAGCCCTCAGACAAAAATAAAAGGAAAAGACAAAAAAAAGGCAAGCATTTATTGGTGCCTTTGGTGGGCAGAGTGGGCTAGAATCTGGCCGACGCGATGGGACGCGTATGTTTGGTAAGCCCACCCACACACACACAAGACACAACGGCCCACGGCCTCTCGGAAGAGGAATTTTTTTATTTTTATATTTATTTAACAAAATATTTACAAAAGTTTATTTTTATTTGAAAAATTTATAAAAATATACTCCCAACGCTTTCTAGGATGGTGTTTTTTTTTTATGAAATTGTTTTTCCAGAGGGCAATTTGATGATGTGGCTGACGGCCGTTGGCTGGACGGCCGACGGTCGTCAGCCATTTTGCAGGTGGCCTCCCGGCTGCCCAAAAACCACTCTTTCAAAGGGCGGCAAGAGAGCCGCCTGTAAAATGGCCAGTCCTCCGACTGGCTTTTTGCAGGCGGCCCCCTTGCCGCCCTCTAGGAGGGCGGTTTTTGAGCGGCCGGGAGGCCGCCTGGAAAATGGCCGGCCCGTGGGTCTGTCATTTTACAGGCGGCCCCCTTGCCGTCCTTTGGGAGGGCGATTTTTAGCTCCCCAGTATAAAACCCTCCTAGACTCCAAAAATATTATAAAATTCACTCAAATCATACAAAAAAAAGAAGAGAGAGCTGAGAGCGAGGCTGAACGAAAGTAGCGAAGCTCTGCTAATTTGCTGATTCGTCTGCAGGTAAAATCTATTGTTTCTTTGTAATTTCTATTTCTATGCAAGAATTGATATAATATTGTATTGTATTGGTTATGTGTATTGTGGGCACCCTGGAAATACATTATAGAGAGTAACTACTATGACAACGCGAAATATTTAGATGGATGGGATCTCAAATAAAAACCAAATAAGTACAGTAACCATCCATCCTCATCGCAGCCTTGTCATAATATTTACCCATCCACAATACAAGTCCAAAGCACTGAATTCAGAAATAAAGAGATATTTAGAGAGTTGATTCACCAGTCCGAAACGGCGAAGTGTGCTCGTCAAACCACACGAAGGTGGCGACCAAACACGATACACACTTCTGGGGACATGGTCTACGGTTGAATCAACGTCCATGCATCTCATCATTTCTAAATTCTTACTGATGTGTGACTAGCCCAGAAAAGTTTTAGTCCCACACGTTCATCTAGCAAGTAATATCCAATATATAGGGTACTTAGCTAAATAAATAAAAGTACAAGTTTACATAAGCCGTATAGGCTAAATATTTAGTCCATTGGAAGCTTGGCTACCCAAAACCCTCAGGCAACCGACTAAGGGTAAACCCTTAGATAGGACCATCCTGGTCAAACTGTTCACCCACACAATCGTCATACAAGTCTTCATCTTCCCCTGTGCATGGATCTATAGGAGCATACACAAAAATACAATAGAACTCAGTACACGAGGTACTGGCAAGGCCACAATCAAACCTAATTATACATGTAGGCTGTAATCAAGGTAAAGGCCGTATAATGAGGCTCATTTTATTTGCAGAAAACCAATTTTATTTCGCAACAGTTTAAAAGAGAGGTTCACAAATCAAATTGCATAATACACTAATAGAGTAACGTCATGGCATCGATTTTCATAAATAATAACCTCACTGCCCTACTTGGCAGCAAGACTATAATACAACTTAATACTTCAACGCCATTTCGATTCATCATCGTGTCATCCATCATCAAGTATAAATCAGTAAAAATCTTCACCCAACCATCCCATTTCATAAAGCATTTTAAAACATAAATCTATACTCAATGGACACAACCATGCCGCTTATGACCGTGAGCACGGCTAACCGATTAGTTTTGACTCTGCAGAGTTTGTACATCGTTACCCACATGATGTGATAGAAGCCAAACGGCTACACTCTAGTTTGTCTGGTACCCGTCGGTACCACCACACTCTGCACATTGAATACGGTCTAGAGGTCACAACACAGCTTTTACATTACCTAACATTTAGCCTTGCACCAGCACGAGGTGTGTTACTCCACATCGGGGTGCAAACCCGATGCCGTGGGCGGCGGGCCCACGCCTTAAACCCAGCGCCGTGGTGGCAGCCTACCCAGCTCCTCACGAGGCACACAACATTGTACTGGACCAACTTAGACACCTATTCCGTTACGGGATATAGGTAGCTCCGCTGAATAGCCCTACAGTCCGTCGTAGGCACTGCCCATACTACTTGCCTACCAAAATACAAGGCTAAACATTAAGTAACTTAATCCACTATGGCTATCCTATACTAGCACATGTGGTTGTACTGTTTAACATGAGATATGACACTGAGTTCGGTCCTTAAGCAACCTAGACAAACACTCCCCCTATCGATACACAACTATCATATATGTATACCACTTGCTTGCCCAAGTCTTAAAACGGTTTTTCTTCAGTTTTATTTCACAAATATCATAAGTATTCATCTCTGATCAGAACTAAATAAATTTCCATTTCAAACATATTTAGATGGCCATGACTTATTTTATCATTAACTAGGCATGTCTAAGCATATATGTAAGCATATACCCTATAATAAGCACTTAACAAGTACTCTCGCCCATCCTAGTGTTACAAGCAGTAGGTTATCAATATTTCAAAGTGGATCATGCAGAAAAAAGGGATTAACTACCGTTGCCCACATTCTATAAAATATACATGGCAAAATAACGATGCAAGTTAAAATAAAACATTGATGATCCCAAAATTTAGGAGCAATATGTTCAAAGCTAGTGGGATTCTTGCCTTGGTCTAGATTAGCTTCAGATTCCTCAATATATTCTACCTCCTCAAACTCCAAAGGCTCTTCTTCTAATTTTAAAATTTTACAATTAAAGTGAGATCGATAAATGATGCAAAATGTAAAATGCTTTGATATGCATGATTTTTGTGCAGTGACTTGGTACTGGTTTCAGATGTTTTCTGGTGAGATTATTTTTATTTTTGCACTTACCATTTGTGAGATATGATTTTTACAATTTTTATGTGTCCTTTTAAGAGTATAAAAGATACTGATTATTTGTGGCTTAATTCTGTGTAAAATGAGTTCATGAGTGGAAAGTACACATTTTTCTAAGAATTACAAAATTGATTTGACATTTTTCTGAGTTATAATGAATTCTTATGAATTTTCTAGCTACAAGTTCCATTTTCATCTTTTTTTATACTCATAAATTTTTAGGCAAGTTTTCTGTACAGAAAGTGCCACTTTTTATTTTACCAGGTTTTAGGGAATAAAATTACAAAACTAGCAAAACTGGTTTCACCCCATTTGGAGTTAAGATGGATTTTCTATAAATTTTCAAATTTAAATCCCTTTTAATGTACCAGAAAAACATTTATTCATTTCTTTTATTTTTCTTGGATTTTAAATCAATGGGGTCCACCGGTCAGTGACTGCATGTTTTGCAGAAAAGTCCTTAGGATTTTTTCGGAAATTAACCCGCGGTCCTCGGGCACGTGGGAGGGAAAAATTCCATTAAGAGTCCCTGTAGTTTTTAATTATTTCATTTAGGTCTTGGGCCCACTCGTTAGTGATTGGTTATTTTACAAAGAGAACCTCGGACATTTTAAAACTTCGCTGACAGCGCTCCTCCACGCTAATCGCAGTGGGGCCCGCTCGTCAGCGGCTCGGGGCAGAGCTCGCGACGGTGCGCGCGGCCGATAAACTTCGCGGCGGCGGCGACGGCGAACGGCGATCGATCTCGCCGAGTTGACAAAAGAAGAAATGTTCTACAAGATTTTTCGCAACTATCGGTGGTAGTCTCACTGTCTGGGGTGGTCGGAATCGACGGCGACGATGGCGGAGGCGGTGAACTCACTCGGCATGCATATGGATGGCATTTCACGGGCCAAATGGATGCATGCATGCGATGTCTGAGGGACCTAAGAGGCTCACCGAAGGTGATGGGTTACTCGGTAGTGCTGGAATGGCGGCTGCAGTAGCTTCATGCGCGAGGAATCGAGATGTAACTCACCGTGGTCAGAGAGAGCAAGAAGAGGGCACGGCGGTCGACGGAGAGAAAGAGGGCTCGGATCTACGGCCTCGGGGCTTGGCGGCTTCTAGTGCTCGGTCCTTGAGCTTGTCCTGGTCTGGCGATGCTGCTGGCGAAGGATCAACTCCAATCTTGCTCCAGTCAGGGAGAACGCGTGCATGCCACGGCGGCGGTCACCGGAGCCGAGCGCGCACTACGGCGTCTTCAATCTCGAGGTTGGGGAAAGAAGAAGGGAAAAATGGGTCAGGTATCCAGAGGCAATCACGTTCCCAAGACTCAGTTGCAGTGAGGCTCACCGGAGAAGAATGGCGGCGATCGGTTTCTTGCCAGCACCGGGGAAGAAAACGGTGTTTTCTGGCGATGTGGTGATTTTCACCTGGGGCTCTCCGTGGGGAAGTGAGAGGGAATGGCGAGGAGAGTCTAATGGCGAAGTGGCTTAGGTTGCAGTCGACTTGGCCGAGGAAAAAGGAGGAGGGCGCGCTGGCACCGATCTGTGAGCATGCAGCCGGCGGCCTGGCGCGTGTCCGCGTGCGTGGCGACGGCGTCCTGCTGGTGGGGCCATGCTGAAAGATGTCTGTGACCGACAGATGGGACCCACAGTGGCTGGGACCCACTCGGCAGTGGCAGAATAGAGAGAACACCTTCTAGAGACTAAGTGTCAATGGAGTAGTTGGGGAGGTCACTTGAGCTGGCATTTTGACTGAGTTAAAGTGTAGGTAAAATCGAGGAAAAATTACTGTGAGCAGTGAGTGGTATGGTCCAACTTTGTGCTAAGTTTCAGAGTCATGTGGCTTGTAGATTTCTTTGGAGAAAATGGCAAAGTTCGGCCAGAAAACAGTTTCTGCTGTGCACTAGTCTGAGTCAGTGGACTTTGCCCTATTATTTTATGTTCCATATTTGTGAAGATTGTACTGAAATTTTTACTGGAATTATTTTAAAATATAATCCAGGTTTTGGTAAATTTTGGTGAGCAGGTGACTGATGGATTAATTCTGGAAAAAATGCCAAGTAAGCTGTCTGCAGATGACAATTTCCCAGATTTTGCTGAGTTTAAAGTATTTATTTGTGACTCTTATTGAATTGATAAAATTCAGTGAAAATTACAGTGGTTGATTGATACAGTCTAGTTTCTCGGGGAATTTTCTTAGATTTTTGTTTCTACAGGAAGTTCCCTTAGAAATTTGAATTAACAAAGCGATTCCTAGTTTTTCTTTGAAAGAGAGCAAAACATGGGTCTCCATACATACATATATATATATATATATATATATATATATATATATATATATATATATATATATATATATATATATATATATATATGCATATATTCTGGGTATGTTACATGTATAGTACTATATGAAAATAAGTTGTTACTCGTAGATATGTAGGTTTTTAGTTAATCTGTTAGATGACTTAATTTGTGTAGAGATGGTAGTTACAAAATCTGAAATGCACGGTTTTAGATATGAGGAGAATATTGGTACTTAGTTTAACTGTATTTTTTCATCAACAGATATGTCAAATAAGGTGATATTTCAGTTATTTCACGGGCAAGGGAATGCTAGGTATGGTCCACAAGGTGTAGATTTGTCGAAGTTTAGTTCAACGACTAAGGGTATTGATAGGCCAGCTGAGAGAAGTTTTGGGTCAGTGTACAACTGGCCAATGCGAGGGTTTCGACTGGACCCCAAATCAGCGCAATAACCTTGTATATAGTAGTTAATCGTGCAGTTGAAGGTTTTTTTTGAAACTGATGCCGGTGGATTGCACTGCCACTTGAAGATGGTATGTGGAGAATGCATTTCAACGTGGTTGGCCACTGGGTATACTTGTGTCGTGTATGAGAAAGATAACACTGCTGATGCAATGCCCGTGCAAGATGATGAGGGTCCAAGCACGACGGAAGGTGATGGCAAAACAATGGAAGAAAATGAAGGATGGAATGAAGGAGGAAATGAAGAAAATAAACAACCAACAGGTAGGTGTGGCAGACTAGGGAGAACTAATCGACACTATCGTCGAAGAAATGGATAGGGAAGATTCTGAAAACGAGCATGCAGAGCATGATGATTCGTCTGATGAGAACAACGTGATGCATGTAGAATGGAGCAACGAGGACTTCTCTGGGCTTGCTATCACTGAGTGGCATCATGTGTCATGGGAGTACAAGAAGAATGAGGTCATTCAGGAGGCTAAGTATGCATATGTAGAGGATTTAAAGGAGGCAGTAAAATAATGGACGGTGTCACTTCAGAGGGAGTTCTCGGTCGTGAAGTCAAGCAAATCAGTGTACGAAGTGAAGTGCATGAAGGATGGGTGTCCATGGCGGGGGCACGCATTTAAGGGTAAATGGAAAGATTATTGGCAAGTTTCAATTGTGTCTGAGCATTCATGTTACTTCCCAGGTGTTGAAAAATATCATAGAAACATGACATCTGTATTTGTTGTAATAGAGATGTACTCCCATATTGTGAACAACCTTGGATACGAACTAAGATCAATTGTTAGACATATTGAAGAGAAATTTAAATACACAATTAGATATGCTAAGGCTTGGAGGACAAAAAGAAAGTTGTAGAGATGAGGTTTGGTATATTTGAAATATCTTATGATAATTTGCCTCGTCTGTTAGGCTGTATTCTTTAGAGAAATCCGGAGACGTGCTACGACCTGAAAGCCTTTCCATTAATTGACCATGGTAATAAAAGTGTGTTGCATTAGGTGCTTGCATTCAGGCATTTGTGCATTGTCGTCCCATCCTCTGTATCGATGGGACATTTCTAACCGGAAAGTATAGAGGGCAGATATTAACAGCAATTGGAGTTGATGGGAACAACCAAGTTCTACCGGTGGTTTTGCTTTTGTTGAGAGTGAGAATACTGATAGCTGTTATTGGTTCCTAGAAAGGGTTAAGTTTGTAGTTGTACGGATGAGGCCAGACGTATGCCTCATACATGACCGTCACGCCGGCTTGCTGCGAGCAATTGAGTAATTGAGAAATGGATGTGTTGAGAAGGGATATCCACTAAGGTGGTCTGATGTCCAAAGCAGATGGTGCATGCGTTATATGGGTGCTAATTTCTACAGACAGTTTAAGAATAAGCACCTTATGGACCTTTTCAAGAGGCTATGCGCCCAGAATCAAGAAAAGAAATTCAATGAATTTTGGAGGAGGTTGGATGAGCTGATCGTGCCGTACCACCAGACCGGCTGACATACTCCCAGGGCCAGGTGCGAGCACAGGGTAGGAAGATGAAGAGGGTTAGACGTTACGGTCAGGGCCCGTAGTACGTTGTAGCAGTAATAGTTTGCCTGTTATATATCATGTTTTATTAATTTTACGTTTACTGAAGAAACCCCTTTACTTCCTTTACGCTCGTCGATCAAACGATATACTCCTCATGATCTACGTTTATGACGAAACTGATCAAAAACATGAATTTTCGAGTTTCAACTTCATGGCGAAAGTACATTCCGAGCGGTGACAACTGAACACACGTTAATTGCTTACGAACCTAATGAAATTATCTATCAAAAGAGTACAAACGGCACATCAAACGTTTCTAGTTATCGTTATTACATGCCTTAGGGAATTTTAAACAGATATCCAACTAGAGATGCAACTACTGTGTGCAGCGTGGGTACTTCCTCTTCCTCGACGCCTCCGGCCTAGCTTCCTTTGCACGTAGTGCCCTCTCTCGCTTCCTCTCTCTGTCTGTCTCATGGGCTTCCTTCTCCTGCCGCTCCTTCTCCTCCTTTCTCTTTTACTCAGCCTCCCACTCTTCTTGCGCCGCCCAACGACGTTCGCACCGCTCCCTGTTCCAATCTTTTAAACTGCGAAGAAACTCTGCGTCCTGTGGACGGACCTCCGTATCTATCCACTGCACAAAGTCGTACAGAGGCGGAGGAGGCTTCGGTGCCTTGGTATATACAAATTTGTTAGTTCAAAAGTTCAAATATTTCGTACTACAACATAATTCGTATAACCTCCACTGGCTTCTTCAACTTTCCTTTCTTCCCTTGTGGCTTCGGCTTCTCCGGGGAGTAGGCGTAATTAGCACACATCCAATACCTTTGCCGGTATGTGTGATCCTGCTGACTTATTGCAACTTTGCAATCATCTCCACGCCAACACATCAGCGGAGGCACACCAATCGGAGGTCGTTGACGAGTGGACATACCAGACGCATCCATAGCAACCTACATTATAACCAAATAAACACAAGTTATAACTCACTGGGTCAAAAATACCTTATATAACTACATACCTAGGGTATACTACACATGACTACAAAAAATAAAATGTCATCGTCCTTATTTCCATCTCCCTAGCATTTCTCGAACTAGTGTTACTTATCTAGTAAAAAAACATAACTTCTCTCATCCGGCCTATCAATGTCCTTAGCCGTTATGATCAACTACAATAGATCTACACTCTGTGAACCAAATCTAACATTTACTTATCTGTAAAAAAACTGGTATAATACTACACATACTACATCATTCGATGAATAGAAATAGAAATTGCAAATAGACATCAAATATTACCTGCAGACGAATCCGTAAACCGGCAGGGTTTCGGCGCTTTTGTTCGCCTTCACTTTTAGCTCTTTCTTCTTTTTTTTCTGTGATTTGTGTGAATTTTACAATATTTTTGGAGTCTAAGAAGGGGTTTTATTGTGGGCCGGCTAAAAACCGTCCTCTAGGAGGGCGGCAAGGAGGCCGCCTGCAAAAAGCCGACGGCCATTTGCAAGCGGTCCCCCGGCCGTCTGCAAAATAGCTGACGGCCGTCGGCCACCCGGCCAACGGTCATCCGCCACGTCATCAAATCGTTCTCTGGAAGGACGATTTCATAAAAAACACCCTCCCAGAGGACATTGGGAGTATATTTTTGTAAATTTTTCAGATAAAAATATATTTTATAAATATTTTATTAAATAAATATAAAAATAAATTTCTCGGAAGAGTGGGCAACGGCTCTCGCGTTTCACCCGCCGCTCCGCTTGGATGGCCGCGCGCGCTGCTGATGGCGGGAGGCTTTCTCCGTAGTTAACCTCTTTCAAATGGACATTCAAACCCAATTAGGCAACGCCGCAAGATCCGACCGATCAACACGCAACGGCAATAGCAACTGCGTTATTGGTCTTTCCATCCAGCGTGCTCCAAGCCCACACGAACAAATTAGGATTCAGCTCAGCCATGAGCCCACGTGCACATTTTCTAGTTCTGGACCTTTGGTATATGTTTCTGTTTTCTTTCTAATGACAAGAAAACTTTCCATCCAAATACTAACAGACTATATCTTTATTTATTATAAAAATTAAAGTTGTTTTCGTTAAAAATTTGGTAAATCGTCCTACTATCACTCGGTATCTTTTCTTAACTACTTAAAAAATTCAAAACGTTTCCGTCGTGCCTTCGTCTAACTCGGCTCACGAAACGAAAAAAAAGCGAGATGTTGTCCGTCCGTGAAAATTTTCTGGCTTGATCTTAATTGTAGTCTATCAAAATCTACTTTTGTTCGCTCTGGACAGATTTAATAAGCTCTGAAACAGAAGTAATTAATGGGCTGTAATTTCATTGCCTCATGCTCAAACTTCGGCTTGTTAGGTATTCCCCTTGTGCCAAATTTTAGATCGTTCCGTTGTTGATTGAAGTAAACATGGACAGAGAGATAAGATATACGATATCGAATGACACTCGGCCAAACAAATTATTATCTATTATTATAAAAATTAAAATTGTTTCCATTGTGATTTTGGTATGTCATCCGATTGCTTCGTGCAGCGTCTGCATGCCTAAATGCATCCGGTTCATATGTGAAGTAGCACGACATCCATCCGTGTGTCCGTGTCTATTTTTTTAATCTACGATACATATATAGCCCCGATTCAAGCTAGTGGGGAATCGGTTCATACTATTATATAAACTGTTACTATTTGCAGATGGTATTGTTCATCGGACGGTTGTTAACGTGGCAGGGATTGTCCACTTCGGTTGGAGGCCAACAATTGCTTAATTTGTTTATTGTTGTGGTGACAAGGATTTCAAGTTTGATGTGGTGAAATTCGATGGCACTCAAAATTTCATTGCTTGATAGACGAGGGTGAAAAAATATTTGCATTCGTTCACTTCAGACGGTCATCACGCAGATCTCACATGATTTTCATTTAACTTATATATTTTTCATGATATGGAATTATTTTCTAATCAAATTAGATTATAATTTTATACAATTATTTATGGTATTATTTCCCATTATCATTTATGTCCAACGGTAATATGATTTTCTTGTTACCATTTAGTGTGAAGCAGCCTCCACGATCGGGGTAAAGTGACATGAGATAATAGCCAAACGCTCAAGCCAACGTCATGATCTATCGCACCCAAATGCCGTACATGCATATGCCAAGCATCACAATCTTGAATGAATAGTTTTTTCTGTAGCGATGATTTTGTTAGGAGACAGGACACAAGAGATTGACTCTACCGAGAGCGCTCACAAGGAAGGGCTGGTCTACATGAATAATAAGCTTTTTTTAAAGGGCTTAGATCACTAAAATTAAACGGTTATTGTTCACATTGCAACGTACGGGTAAATTGCTAGTATCCATAAATAGCCAACTTTATATTCAAAAACTTTATGCATAAAATAGCGAACTTTATATTCAAAAACTTAATGCATAAATAGTAAACGTTTCCCTCACAAACCTTATGCATAAGTACCAAACTTTTTACTCATAAACTTTATACACAGTATAAAAAGTCTTCTACTCTAAATTATGAAATATTTAAAACTTACTTAAAATATGGAAACTTTGTACAGATGAATCTAAAATGAATTTTAAAAACAAAGTTCAAAAGAATATATTCTATACATTCTATGTTGGGCCTAAACCGGCCCAAGCAACAAGATAGGTCCAAGTAGTAGCCCTAGGATTTCGGTTAATTCGGTTTAAACGGTTCGGTTAATTCGGTTAGAATGTAATTCGGTTATTGGAAAATGGCAGCCGAAATTCTAGGGAAAAAACCAATAACCAAACAGTTCGGTTATGGTTAATTCGGTTCGGTTAATCGGTTAATCCAAAATAACCGAGCGATCGCATGGACCTGCTCCGAGCGATGATGCGAGTGATAGTTGTTAGCGCCCGGGCCCTTTCCCGCGCCTCGCGCCCGCGTCCGCGCCTGTGCCCCGCATCCGGGCCCTGCTCCCACGCCCGCACCCCGCGCCAGGGAGCTGCTCCCGCGCCTGCGCCCCGCTCCCGGGTCCTGCTTCCCGCGCCCGCGTTAGTTTTATTTTCCTAACATAGGCGGCGGCGGCGTGGAGGCAGCAAGCGCGAGGAGTGGGAGGCGGCGGCGTGGAGGCGAGTCAGGCGACGGCAGTGTGGAGGCAGCAATGCGAGGAGCGGGAGGCGGCGGCGGCGTGGAGGCGCGGCGTGGAGGCGGAGGCGGCGGCCACGGCGCCCGGCCCGGCTATTGGAGGCGAAGGCCGCGTGGTCGCGTGGAGGCGGAGGCGGCGTGGTCGTGTGGAGCGGTGCTCCGGTGGAGGCGGATGTGGTCTGGATCCAGATTGAAGACTCGAAGAAGGGAAGGAAAACTAGAAAAGACCGTGAGGTACTGAAGTTGTTCGGTTTTTCGGTAGATCGGTTAATAGACGTTAAAAACCGAACCGAAAACCGACTACCGAACAAACAAAAAACAAGAACCGAACCGAACACCGAAAACCAAATTAACCGACTTATTCGGTTAATTCGGTTCGGTTATCGGTTTATCGGTTAACCGGTCCCAGGGCTACCAAGTAGCATAAGGCTAGCATGTTTCTTGTTTTTAGATATTATGGTAGTGTTAGGGTGCTTAAAAAACGGGAATAGATCATCATTACGAAACGTCGTTATGTTAGCAAAAATTGAAAGTCTCAGATTCTCGCGCACGCAACAAATAGAAAGTCACCGATTCACACGGGCTTCACGCGCACGCGCGTTTGCGTAATAGGGATTTCATGCAACCGTGCAAGAGATCAACGAGTAATAGGATGCTAATTCCTTTTTTTTCGAAAACAAAGAAGTAAATTGCATCTGGTAAATTGTAACTTCTTTCATTTTACATTAGGTTTAGCATAGTACTTTCACTCTACACCAATGTATATCGAAATCAGTTTCACTTTGCACTAGGTTACGATATATAATTAAAAAATGATTAATTGGAATCATGCCATTATATTTTCTTCAGTTTTGAATTATGCCACAAATCACGATATTCAAGTCATGCCATTATAATGTTATAGTTATTTAAGACACGCCATTACTTACTCCTTCGATGTACTTATCAAATTTTTTTGGACCAAATTGCTCATTCTCCTTCTCTCTTTCCCTCAATCTCTTCCATGTCTGCCTCTCCTCTAGATCTAGGCGAGCCACCGGCCATGGAGTGACCGGCGGGGTGGTGCGCAGTCAGGATCGAGTGCAGGGTGGCAACCCCGACGTGGTAGAGGAGCCAGGGCACCTGCCTGCACCTCTCCATCCTGCGACGACATATGTTCACCATTATCATATCTGTCAACCATAGGGTCGGAGGAGGCGGAGGCATGGCGGTGGCGATGCGGGAGGCGAGGGTTTGCGGCACCGGAGGTGTGCGAGGTGGAAGCGAGGATGCGGTGCAACAGTAGGTGGTGGAGAAGGAGGAGTCGGGGTGGAGGGGTCGTGAAAGTGGGACAACAGCGGGTTTGAGGCCAGGGAATGGGCCGGCGAGGCCTGGGCTGCGTGCTTCCATGTGAGCTTAATGCTGGCCTCGCTGGTGAGCTGCGCCCTGACCTCCTGCACGTGCATATCGCTCGCATGGAAGCACTCCCTCGCGATTTGCCCTTCGGCGTCACCAGCCGTGTCGTATAGTGTCTATGGAAGACAAGACAACACAGCTGCCGTCTGCAAGCATTCCAGTGAGCGGGATGAACAGATCTAGAGCTGTGGCATACGCGTGCGGGAGGACCACAAGCAGGTCGAGCGACGGGGGTGGCCGGTGGTGCCCTGTGCGCAATCGCCACTAGTGGTCGTCGAGGTGAAGGAAGGAAATAATGGGAGGATGAGGAAGATAAGGGTAATTTGGTCAGAAATGGCTTATAATGGCATAGATATCAATATTCCATAACATCAGTGGCATCATTACAAATACGTGAATTATAATGGCATATTTCAAAACCAGAAAATTTGTAGTGGCATGGATCCAATTAACCGTTAAAAATATAGTAAAATATGAGTAGAACTTATGAAACTTCTTGAATTTATAGCATGTTTCACAAAGTTTCAATGAGATCTTATGAAATTTCCATTGGTTTGATGATGTATTGTGGTGCTAAGTGAAACTTATTTCAATACAACATAGTGTAAGCTGAAACTGTGTGTTAAACTGGGTGCAAAGCGAAACGTGATGTGTTTACCTGGTGCAAATTGCAGTTTACTCTTAAAAATGATAATTTGCACGTGAGTGCGCTCGAAGTATAAATCATGTGCAAGGTTTGTTGTTTCTTGTCAGATGAGTCGTGTACTTAAAATATAGATGGCCAAATAGGCCGGGCCTCAGTGTGCCGGCCCAGGCACGAAGCTACTGTACATGGCCCAGGCACCCTGGCACGGCGGGCCAGCACAACACGACCCGTTTCTGTAGCGAGTCGGCACAGCATGACCCGTGACATGGCCCAGCCCGACCCATCCCATGAGGCACAACCCTTTTTTAATATATTTATATATTTTTTCCTCTTTCCCCATATTTTCCTATATATTTTCCAATTTTTCCTATATTTTTCTATTTTCTCACATTTTTTTCCTATTTTCCTCTCCCAATTCTTTATTTTTCCTTAATTTTTCTATTTTCCCTTTTTCTGTTGGGCTAGCCGCACTGATGGGCCTCTATATGCCAATGGGCCATTTTCGCGCCCATGTAGGTCCAACACGGCACGCCTTTGCCATGGGTCGTGCCTAGGCTTAGGCCACAGCACGTGGGCCAACAATGGCATGGGCTGTTTCACTGGCCATGCCTAGGTCGGGCCATGCCATGCGGCCCATTTGGTCATCTATAACTTAGCATCTGCTCACTCCTGATTAATTAGTCTCATACGACGTGATTAATGACTTGTGTAACTGCAATTTTTCGATTATCTTCTCCTTCAAAAAAATTCTTTTCTACTTTCAACTTCAAACTTTCTTCTAAAGTCTTGAAATTTTATACTCAAATCTTTCAACTTGAACTGCAAAAAATTCATACATTATTAGGTGTTTTGACCATAAATATTCTTATCCTCGACAGTTTACTTTGATATCCGAAGACTCTAGATTTACTGTTTGTCACAGCCTTCTTGACTCTTTGCTCTGGATACAATCTATGGATGGATCGATGGCTAGCGTGTCTATACTTAGAGCATCTCTAAGCGCCTAGTCAAATCTGGCTATTCAAGTAATCATATGGCTAGCTAGCCATTATATTCCCCTACACATTTCATGATATTTTAAAAGATTAGACAAATTCGACTCTTCATATTAGTGGAACCCACACGTAAGCCTCTCTTCTCTTTTTTCCTCCTCCCTCATTTTTCTCCTCCTTGTTGGAAATAGTTTTGGAACAGAGTCCGGATAGGATATAGCTAAGTTAGATGTGATATAGATATTTTGTATCTTGTTCTTTACTTCCAAACCGTGTAAATCCTTTCCTAATCAGTCTAGAGATTGAGTCCTGTACAAGCCATGGCTGGGGCTTTTCTAGCCATATATATTAACATGTAGGCGACACAGACGAAGTGATTGCTTCCTCCAAATTATCACATGGTATCAGAGCCTTCCACTACCAATGTAGATCGTTTACCAGAATCGAAGATCAGGAGCAGCAACATCCGAAAGTTACGGCGACGACAGATTGCCAATACCTAAAGACACGGCGACATCAGATTGCTCACATCTTGAAGGATCGGTGACATTCGACGGGTGCGGCGCCACCAGAGCGACGACATCAGAAGACACAGCGATAGCAAATCACCAACATCTCAAGATTGGCGACAACATGGCAGCCTCATCATCAACAAACTCTAGAAGCGCCAATCCTCTTCTAGGTCACCTGATCTCAGAGAAGCTCCGGATGACTAACTTTGCACTATGGAAAGCACAGATCAGTGCGACGGTGCAGGGAGCAAGACTCCTAGGATATCTCACCGGTACAGTGCAGGCACCTAAAGCAGAGATATCCACCACTACCGACGGCAAGACCGTGAAGAAACCCAACCCAGAATATGAGGATTGGGAGGCCGCAGACCAGCAGGTTCTCGGTTATCTTCTATCGTCTCTCACGAGAGATGTTCTAACACAAGTTGCCATGTGTAAAACGGAGGCAGAAGCGTGGCGTGAGATCGAGTAGATGTATTCAACGCACATGCGAGCAAGATCTATCAATACTTGGATCGCACTCACCACAACCCACAAGGGCTCCATGACAATGCAGGAGTACTTTGCCAAGATGAGGGCATTGGGAGATGAGATGGCAGCAGGAGGCCGTCCGCTTGATGAAGAAGAATGTGTTCAATATATTATTACCGGATTGGATGAAGAATATAGCCCAATTGTGTCTGCAATTTGTGCTAGGGTAGAACCAATCTCTGTCGGGGAATTATATTCTCAACTCCTCAACTTTGAGACATGGTCGGCCTCTACAGAAATTCTGCCCATGGAGGCAGTGCCAACGCGGCCAATCGAGGACAAGGAGGCAGCAACACTCACGGCGGCGGTCGTGGTGGTCAACAGCAGCAAGGCCATGGTCACAGTCGATCCAACTTCGGCCGAGGACGAGGATGCAATCAGGGAGGTGCTGATCGGTGCCCCGTTTGTCAGGTTGTTGACGCCGAAAACCGCCGGGTGTGCCAAAAAGCTTGCTGACGATCTAGTTCGACGTCTGGTGACACGCGAAGGCCTGGGAGATCTGCTTAGCTCCAGTGCAGGTCCTAAAATATTTGAGATTCGCAGGCATGCCAGTCAATTTGACCCCGCAATTGACAAGGAGATGAAGAAATTTGATTATTGATCCAATCGGCTAGTAAGCCGATACGGATTCCTTCCAGCTGATCGCCGCTATGCTCGTGCCCGGGCCCTCGCCTGTACTCGCGCCCGGGTCTCGTGCTCAGGTTCTCGCTCCCAGGTCCTCGCTTGTGCTCGCGCCCGGATCAGCAGCAATTGCACATCGGCTATCGGCCGATACGGTCTGATGTAGGCTCCTTGTAGCCGATAGCCGATGGCACCTGTGTATCGGCTAGGAAACCGATAACGCTATAGATAAATGGATAAGCTGTCAGTATAACATGTGCATCGGCTAGAAGCCGATGATAAAATAGATAGGCAGAATAGTGAACTAGCCGACTGCCAAGGAAACACATGTGCACCGGCTAGAGAACCGATGATAATATAGATGACCAAAATAGTAAAGATAATACAGTCGGCTTTATAAAAAGATAACCTATCGGCTAAGCACTCCGATAGAACGTCGCATACACACCGATCGGCTCAACAAGGATAAATCTATTATTATCGATCTAGTAGTTCAAACCTAACTGATGTAGCACAGATCGATAATAGTAAAGGAACCTCAACAAACCGATAGATCTAATGCAACTGTGATGTAATAAGATAACTAATCGGCTATACATTCCGATAAAACACTTGCGCAAAAAACATCAACCTAGCAGGAACAACTTATCGCGACAGTTTAGTAGGTCGGACCCAACCGATGCAGCACAAACTGACGATAAGCTACTCCCAGTAAGCTGATAAGATCTACGCACGCGTGATGTGATATACCTAATGGGCCTAAGAGATCGAACCGAACCGATGCAGCCGTAGACAAAGCAGATATATCGTGGTAAGCCGGCTACCATATACCGACTAGAATATCGGACCTAACCGAGGAAGTCCTAGCCGATTGGTAGCTGAGGTAACGAGACTTACCCTCTCGCCGGAGTTCGGACCTAACCGATGCAGCCCGGCTCGAGAAGCAAGAACCCGTTGGTAAAGGGTGGCGATGCGCCGAATTTGTATTGATCGTTGTGATGATTTACAAGGTACCCGGGCATACGTATATATACCCCGAGTTATTACAGTCCTAATAGGACACGGCACACGAATTTCCTATCTATAAAAGGAAAACTAACAAGTCCTGATCGGACACGAGATCAGGTTTCTCTAAAAAGTATTAAAACTACCTAATTTACAGATAAGGTAATTAACTGCCATAGCGTGGTCTTCACGATTCCTTCCCGAATCCGGCTTCTTCTGGATTAGCTCTCAACAACTGATATCACTTCTTTCCTTAACCGAGTCCGACGCGAACCGTGTCAAATTTTGGCGTTAACACAGGGTGTTGCTATAGGCGTGGCCATGTTGCTACAGATTACTGGCACAGATTTGAAGAAGATTATGTCCCAGACGAGAAGCTTGTTGCTGCGGCGACTAACTCCTATGGGATCGATACGAACTGGTATATGGACACTGGAGCAACGGATCATATCACAAGAGAACTTGACAAACTCACTGTCAAGGAAAAATACAATGGGAGTGACCAGATCCACACCGCCAATGGAACAGGTATGGACATCAGTCATTGTAACAGCCTGCCCTCCAGAACCGCACAGCCCAGCCCATCCGATGGGCGGGCCCACTTACACATAACACCCCACTTACACTTTCGTCCTCGCTTCGTGTAAAAGGGTTAACCCGGAAGTGCTATGGTTGGAGGGACAAGACCTTATAAGTTGGTTCAACTCTTGCTCAACTAGCAAGGTGGTACTAATCAAGTGCACACAACACTCATGAGCCATATAGGCCATATCTTAATTGGGCCAGTATGTCACACACCCCCCCCCTCAAAGGACCTAGCGTCCCCGCTAGTCCAACTTACCCGCATAGCCACACAGGCATATAGGCCAATGTCCAGGAACGCGCCCCCTCTTAGCGCACGTCCGTACGTCCAGTGCCGACGCCATATGCCATGCCATGTGCCTCACACAGAGCCCACATGCGTCATGTGCCATATGCCTGCACACTGACCCGTACGCGCAACCGCGAGGGTCGGCTCTGATACCATTTGTAACAGCCTGCCCTCCAGAACCGCGCAGCCTAGCCCATCCGACGGACGGGCCCACTTACACATAGCACCCCACTTACACTTTCGTCCTCGCTTCATGTAAAAGGGTTAACCCGGAAGTGCTATGGTTGGAGGGACAGGACCTTATAAGTTGGTTCAACTCTTGCTCAACTAGCAAGGTGGTACTAATCAAGTGCACACAACACTCATGGGCCATATCCTAATTGGGCCAGGATGTCACAGTCATATAGGTCATGCTACTGTTTGTACCCCTACTCGTGATCTCCATCTTGAAAATGTTTTATATGTGCCTCAAGCTAAAAAGAACCTTGTGTCTATTCATCGCTTGGTGCCGATAACTATGCTTATCTTGAGTTTTACCCTTATGTTTTCTCTATTAAGGATCAGGTCACGAAGAACACTCTTCTTAGAGGGCGATGCTACAAGGGTCTCTATCCTTTACCAGTGTCATTCACCAAGTTATCTCCCAAGCATGCATCTGTGGCAGTCAAGTCCTCTCTCTCCCGGTGGCATAGTCGTTTAGGTCAACCTTCCTTCCCTATTGTGAAACAAGTTGTTAGATCAAATAATCTCCCTTGGTTAGATGATTCCAAAAATGGGTCAGTTTGTAATACTTGTCAACAAGCAAAGAGTCACCAGTTACCATATAATAGATCTACCAGTATTTCCAAGTTTCCTCTAGAGCTTGTGTTCTTTGATGTGTGGGGCCCTGCTCCAGAGTCCGTAGGGAGAAAGAAATATTATGTGAGTTTTATTGATGATTTTAGTAAATTCACATGGACCTATTTGTTAAAATACAAATCAGAAGTTCTCTAGAAATTTCAGGAGTTCCAAGCCATGGTTGAAAGGCTCTTTGATAGGAAAATCCTTACTGTTCAATCTGATTGGGGAGGTGAATATCAAAAATTGAATTCCTTTTTCACTAACCTTGGTATTGTCCATCATGTGTCCTGTCCCCACACTCATCAATAAAATGATTCAGCTGAGAGGAAACATCAGCACATTGTGGAGGTTGGCCTCTCTCTTCTCTCGCATGCCTTAATGCCATTAAAGTTCTGGGATGAAGCGATGTTAGCAGCCACATATCTTATTAATTGCACTCCCAGTAAGGTTATCCAACATTCTACACCTCTGGAGGTTCTTTTTAATCAAAAGCCAGATTATGCCTCTCTCAGAATCTTTGGCTGTGTCTGTTGGCCAAATTTGCACCCATATAATACCCACAAACTCCAGTTTAGATCCAAGAGGTGTGTTTTTCTTGGTTTTAGCAACCTCCATAAAGGTTTCAAGTTCCTTGACATACCATCCGGGCGTGTCTATATCTCTCGAGATGTTGTATTTGATGAAGATGTGTTTCCCTTTGCTGAATTACATGCCAATGCAGGCGCCCGACTTAGGTCGGAATTGACCCTTCTTTCTTTTGATTTGCTGCCATCAGATCCAGGGGGGCGAGCATGTAGCAAATGATCTGACTGATAGTTCATTACCTCCTGCATCACATATATTTTCTCCTAATTTTACTGACCATTTGGTTGAAGAAAACAGAACAACATGAAATAATCCTACAATCAGATGATTGTGATATTGGCGTGTCATACCCTGATTTTTCCCCTTAAATAGAGCCACACAAAATATATTAAAGAAAAGCCTCAAAGAAATCATTTTAAAAGGCCAAGGGAAATAATTAAATAAGTAAAATGCTAAATAATAAATTATCAGGGTGAGAATATTTTTCCTATGCCAAAATACACTAACAGGATTTTTATGAGAATTTTTAGAGCACTAGAAGTATTTTTAATAAATCAAAACAAATTATTAGAATTAAAATCCTTCTGGGAATTCTCTTTTTCCTTTTTCTTTCCTTCCTTTTCTTCTTTTCTTTTCCTTTCTTCCCACTAGGCCATTGCTCAGCGCTGTTCCTCGGCTTGCCGTGGCCCACGCGCCCGCGTACGCCTCCCCATGGTTCCCGCCTGGCAATCGCTCCTCCGCGCCTCCTCTCCTCCCTCCCGTGCCGCTGACAACCGGGACCTGCTCGCCAGCGCCGCTCGCCCGCGTCTCTCTCCCTCCCGTCAACATGTGGGACCGGGGCCCACATGTTAGACTCATCTTCAACCTCCGTCTAGATTGGGCGGACGGGAAAAACTCTCGCCGCCGTTCGATCCGTGACTCATCCCGCCCCCTCACGTGCTCGACCCTCGTTCAAATAGCACAGACCGGGTTTCCTAGCCGTTTCCCCACTTCCCCGCGTTTCCCGCCCACGATCCTGAGTGGATTTCACCGATCCCGCCATCGCCGTCGCCCTACGTCCTCGTGAAATTCGGCCAACTCGGCCACGAACTCCCACAGCCGAGTACATATAAACCCTCCCCGTGCTCCGCCCTCACGTTCTCCTCAGTTGTCCACATCTGCCAAGTACCCTAACCCCCTCCGCGTCGAGCTCCCGAACTACCGCCGCGCTCCGCCGACTCCAGTCTCACGTTGCCGTCGCTACAACCGTCGCCGACTACCGCACTCGTGCTTGCTAGCTTCGCCGCGCCCCGCTGCGTCTTGTTCCGCCATCGGCTACCTCGGATTCCTGCTGGAGCTCCATCCTCTCCGTCATCCTCTTTCGATAAGCCTCTCCGCCGGTAGTTGGCCGCGGGATTCCGTCGAACCACTCGGTCTTTTTCCCTCCTAACACGTTCTACACCTTTGCCAGGTCCTCCTACACCTCGTTCGCGCCTCCATTGTTGCTTTGCACCGCCAGAACGCCATCGTTGTCGGCTATCCGAACCTCGCCGCCGCCAAACCCCTCTGATCGCAGATTTAAATACTTTAATTTACATTTATGATTCGACTCAATGTCGGAAAGTGGAACTTTGGATATGTTGATGTTAAATTACTAAAATTTGACCTAAATAGTGGGCTATGGGTGCATGGTTTTGTTGGTCACACCCATGGCAGTTAAGGACCGGTTCGCGGGATCCCCTTGGGCAAATACTCGTACATTCCACAAGCCAGCGTGGGCAACGGCTGGGCTTGTAACGTCTCTTCTCCCTCTCCTAGGCACCGTTGGTGAGAATGGGCGTGATGGAGTTAGGTCAGCTCGGGGTCGGGTTGATCGGCTTCTGGATCCATTGTGGCACAAGGGGGGTAGTGTGGCGCCTCCCGACTAGGTGGAAGGCCACCATGTGCATACTGCACCCGATCCCAGGATCAGTAGTCGGGTACGCACAACAATGATACAACTCAGAGATTACAATAAATACATAACAGGGTATTCACATATATATACAAGGAGTTCCATCCAGGACAAACCCGGGATGGGCAAAAATGATCAACAGGTAAACTAGCGTGAACAGCAAAACAGGGCGGAAGCTGGACAAAACTATACCACAGGCTCGGCTGGGAACTAGGCTCGAAACCTTCAGAAGTCTTCGTAGTCGGCCTGGTCTTGGAGGAACTCGGCAGCAGTCGGATCTTCGTCTTCTTCTCCAAAACCTACTATACATATATATGAACAAGGTGAGTACTTTCGTACTCAGCAAGCCGGGAAAGATGCCATGTCGGTCAGATAGAAAGGCTAAGGGTTTATGTGCGAAAATTAGCCTTACGAAACATTTTTCTTTGCAAACACTAGTGAGATCCAAATTTTAGTTGTCAGAAAGAGGCTCACGCCTCAATCCATTCCGCAAGTTGCTTTTCAACAACTCGCCAATTAAAAGAATCATCTTATATATCATCTTTTACTTCGCATTAACTGGTCCTATCTCCCGAGTAGCTACAACCACTCGTTGACCCTGAGACTCGGCTACAACCAAATCTCAGCTGTGGCACTTGATGCCCGCTACACTGGCTACAACCAGTTAGCTAAACCGCCGCCCTGGCTACAACCTGGGGGCTCGAACACTGCTGCCCTGGCTACAACCCGGGAGCCTGTTCATGGCACTAAATGCCCGCTAGGCTGGCTACAACCAGCTAGCTAAGTCGCCGCCCTGGCTACAACCCGGGGGCTCGAACGATGCTGCCCTGGCTACAACCCGGGAGCATGTTCATGGCACTAAATGCCCGCTAGGCTGGCTACAACCAGCTAGCTAAGTCGCCGCCCTGGCTACAACCCGGGGGCTCGAACGATGCTGCCCTGGCTACAACCCGGGAGCATGTTCATGGCACTAAATGCCCCTAGGTGGCTACAACCAGCTAGCTAATCGGCTTCCCTGGCTACAACCCGGGAGCCTGATCAATCTGCCTGCCTGGCTACAACCCGGGAGCAGATCAATCCGTCTTCTGGCTACAACCCGAAGACATCTGTACAACTGCCGCCCTGGCTACAACCCGGGGGCATGATCTTCATCCTGTTTACTTTTCAATCACTTGATTATGGTGCTTAACACCCCTGGATCACACAGATCCGTTTCTGGCCACACAGGCCTTCCGTTTGCCACTCGGCAAACTCTGGTCACGGTTCCCTTTCCATCAAAACACTTTCACAAATCACTGGCAAACAAATTACGCTGTGGGAAACACCTTAATGATAATACATAGCCAAGCCACACAGGCACTGTCTCTGTACATCAAGATTTTCACAACTTTATTTGTTTCGCAAACACGCCGATACACAGAGTACCGGGTTTTCCAATCAGTTTAGTAAAAACCAATGTTTTTTCCCAACGACAAACAACGTTGCAGAGCTAAGCCATTCTACTCGGCATCGTATCCTCAGATAGGATGCTAGCGTGCCATTGTGGGGCTCTCAAGGGAGAAATATAACAACATCCTACCAAATAAGTGCTACTACTGGGGGTCCATCGGTTGCGCTTGCATAACCGAGGCCAACAGTTTAAAAAGGTGTAAACTAAGCATGCATATATTTTCCAAACAATATAGTTTTGCATATATGGGAAACAATATGATCAAAGAGGCTTGCCTTGTTCCAAGGAGGGGTCTTCTTCGGCGAAGGCGGCTTCTGGATCGTCCACCGGTTCAGGTTCTGAACAACAGAAAGAAACACCGATGAGCAGGAGGGTTAAAACACCAAGAAAAGGATCAAGAAGTGTCGGCTGCAGAAAAGGTGGCCAGTCGGCTGAACAAGCTTGCGAACCAGACGACAGAACTCCAAAGCTTGAGAGATGAGAACTCACAGAGCTGGGCTGGCCGGTTTGCAAAACAAAGGAAAAAGGAGCATGGATGGCTCAATATATAGCCGGCGTGCAGGGGTGAGGCACGGTGAAGCTGGCAACGGCTAGGGAGAAAAAGTCAAGGTGAACTGATAAAGGATTTGATGTCCACGCAGGGATTGACTTGGGAGTCCGGCGTGGTCAAGGAGTTGGCAGGCACTGCAGCTGCGATGAGACATTAAGGTCAAGGCTAGGACAGGTTGGAGAAATCTCACTGACAGGGCTTCGGACTGACCACTGGTCCAACAATGCAGTAGGTTATTGTCCATCGGTCCAAGCGGTGCTGCGGGCAGGTGAAAACTGATTCTTCTCCACTTCGGTAGTCGGCATCCAACGGGTGAGTGCAACTCGGGGGGACAGGGAAACATCAGGTCTCAACAAGGTAGTCGGTCACTACACAGCGCTTACTCGGCAGCAAGGAGATCCGAGTAAGACAAGGAAAAAGGGTTGGATACAAGGACTGAGTAGCAATCTACTCGGCTCAAGGGAGAAGGTAGTCGGCTGGCTGGAAGAAGGAAAAACGGAGGCACAGCTGACAGGACAGGAGAAGATTAAGATCCCGAAAACAAGTCTCAACAGGGAAAAGGAAAACGGGTCGTTACAGGTAGCTTGGCCGATGTGGGGTGTCCTATCGGCAGGTGCAACCTCCGCGTGGTGTGGATGGTTAGGGAGAGGTTGCATGAACGGTCCTATCACAGCCTCTCGCGGGGTGTCATAGTGATACGCCAGCACACGGGGACGTGTGCGGGGTTGTGTCCTGTGGGTACAGTTGTATACCTCTGATCAGAGTAAATCTATTCGAATAGCCACGCCTGCGGTCATGGGCATCTTGGTCAAGACTCACCATGATTAGTCTCACTATAACAAATTAACATGCAAATTTTGCTATGGTGTTAGGATGGATGGTTGGGCCTGGTTAACGTGGTGTAACGTTGATAAGTGGAGGATCAATATTGCTCAATTAATCAACCTTTTTACCGTTTACGAACTATCATTGTTTGCAACTGCTTTTACGCAAATGAATCCTGAGCCTATCTTTGTCTCCCGCGCATTGTGCATATTTGTGGGTGTGATTTTTTTAGTACTGTGGGTGGTACTCAGTCTTGCTCCCTTTCCCCTCTCAGTGGTGGAGTACCTATCTGACGAGGATCACCTGGAGGACTAGGCTGGATCCGCCGTCAAGACGCATGTAGAATGGAAGCCTCCACTTGGCTAGCTGTACATAGGCTTTACTTATCTTTATCTGCATTTATGTAAGACATTTATTCTGTTTGTAAGACGCACTCTGTATGGCAACTTGGTATTGTGTACCCTGGCTTTCCTGGACAGTGATTTAATACACAGAAATGTTCAGAATTCTAGTTACGAATTTCTGGGTGTTACAAAGTTGGTATCAGAGCCGAACTTGACCGTAGGACCAGCCAAATGGAAACCGTAAGAGCCCACTGAAATTTTCATTTACATATGCTTTTTGCGCTTGGAGTTATTTGGGGAAAACTGGGAATTTGTTCTCGGATTGGGATAAAATCTTGGCCTTTATTTGACTGAAATTTTTGAGTCAGGTCAAAGCTAGGGTAGAAATTTTATTCGAGGGTTATGGCATAGGTGTGCAAATTTTGGGGAAAACATTGGTTATCGGGGTTATATACGATTTTAAGCATACATAAAATATTTTTACCTGCTTTGCCATTATTATTCAAAAGTAATTCGTTACTATATGGTTCTGTTATACTATTTTGTTGGGTTCTCAATAAAGTTTATATGTAAAATTATTTCATGCATAAAATTATTGTTTATTTCTAAATTATTTATTGTTCACTCTATATGGATCTGAGCATACATTGATTCCTCCTCCTTGCCTTCTATAGATGGACAGTCTTCCCAACTAGCGCGGTGCAGACATGGGCGGATTTGTGGAGGAGCTTCGTATGATGAGTTTCACTTTGGGGTACAGCCACGCCTCGGAGTATACCGCCGTGGAGCCCATGGAGGGTGAGCTCTCACATTGTGTTCGCTTGGAGCTGCTTGGCAAGCTATACCTCCTACCAGCCATGGAGGTTGAGTTCGGCGGGCGTACCTACGATCACGCCTGCCAGGAGACAGCTTTCCGTTTGATTGGAGAGCTACGCCGGAGACACCACTCTACCCTCCGCACCACCGCCTACCGCTGCCTGCCCAGCCGGGCCCACTGCCAGGTCTACAGCACCTTCCTGTCGGCTGACAATGAGAATGACACCACCATCGTCCACATGAGGCGGGCGATGTGGGCCATGGACTACATGCACGCCAACTGGGTGCATGCGGCCCATGACAGGGAGGATGCCAACCGGATGACCATTATTGGTCTCTAGAACAAGGTCGACTGCCTGAAGAAGGAGGTCGCGGAGTTGAGGGGACGACCGCCACCCGGTGGGGCTAGGATCCGTCTAACCCCGAGGAAGAGGACCCTTTCTCCGGTGCGCATTCAGTTGGCCCCCAGGAACGGGCCACATGCACCGCCAGGACCTGCACCAGCGCTAGCTCCAGCACCCGCGCCATCACCAACTAGTGGCATGATCAGTGCGTCGTCAAGCGGTGGCAGCTCTTAGGGAGGTACCAGCATCCACGGGGACTTCACCTCCACCGACGACAGCAGCTCCCTCAGCGGATCCCGCACCTGCAGTGAGGCCAATTCGTCGGCTCACGGTAGTGAGGATTACGTGACCGGATCCAGGACCTGTACCGACGACGAGGTGGGCAACGAGCAGGAGCCGGAGTACAATTCGGATGACCACAGGAGCCTTTCAGAGCACTAGGCACGCCGTTCTTACTTTATCTTTTTTTTAGTTTGATTTCATATTTAGTTGTAATGTCAGGATGTTTACTTTGGGGTAGTTGGTGGTTCATACCGTTTGTTGTGGTATGGTCGCCTTAGTTAGGAGTTGAATTGCTTTTCTTATGTTTCCAAACTATGCACTTCAGTTAATTTAATTCAGTCACTTAATTATCACTCCTGTTTCTGAGCCACCTGTTTTCCTTCTTTCCTCCCATTTCCATCTCCCCCTTCAGATGGTGAACACCAGGAATGTAACCACGCTGCTAGCAATGCTAGCGCGATGAATCAACAGGATAGAGCGCCACAGTACAACGAGGCTCCCCAACACATGCCACCTCCTTTACCTGAGAACCCCACACTTGCCCAGGTTCTGGCCAACCAGAACCACATGATGCAACAAATGCAGTAGAACAACTTGCAGCAGCAGCACCAGCAACCTCACATCCCGGCCTTCGCCCCTCAGTCTAAGCTGCCTAAGTTCTTGAGGGTTAGGCCGCCTACTTTCTCCAGCAATTCACTCTGGTCTTGACACCTGCCCCGAGCAATCCTCTCCACCCTAGCACTAGCATCAATCCTGACAGCAGTAGCAGTGGTGTAGGTGCAAGGAGGACTGATGGTTCGAGTGTAGATGCAGGAAGTGTCAGCCAACTATCAGTGGACACAACAGCCGATGTGACAGCCGGTGATGCTCCTCAAGCCAATAGACCGCTGACACGTCTTCAAAGAGGTATACGAAAAGAAAAGGTATATACTGATAGAACCATTAAATATAGTTGTTTTACCCCGAATGTTGAGCCTTATAGTTACTTTGAAGCTCTGAGAGATAGCAACTAGAAACGTGCGATGGAGGTGGAATATGATGCCTTGGTTAAGAATAAAACCTGACACTTAGTTCCACCTCGGAAGGATCAGAATATTATTAGATGCAAATGGGTATACAAAATTAAAAGGAAAGCTAATGGTTCTCTGGATAGATATAAAGCCCGTTTGGTTGCAAAAGGTTTAAGCAAAGGTATAGGATAGATTATGAGGACACTTTTAGTCTGGTGGTTAAAGCTGTAACTATCAGAATTATTCTGTCTATAGCAGTATCTAGAGGATGGCATCTTAGACAACTGGATGTTCAGAATGCTTTTCTACACGGTGTTCTAGAAGAGGAAGTATATATGCAGCAACCTCCTGGTTTTGTGGATACTGCTAAACCAACTTATGTTTGCAGATTGGATAAGTCTTGTATGGTCTAAAACAGGCACCTCGAGCTTGGTATGCGAGACTAAGCAAGAAGCTAATAGAACTTGGCTTCAAGTCGTCAAAGGCTGACACGTCACTGTTTTATTTTCACAGAGGTGATATAACTATGTTTGTGTTGGTATATATAGATGATATAATTGTGGCAAGTTCTACAGAAGCGGTTACAGTGGCTTTGTTGCAGGATTTAAAAGGAGATTTTGCACTCAAGGATCTAGGGAGGCTTCACTATTTCCTTGGAATTGAGGTAAACTATACTCGGTGCTGACACAAGAGAAATATGCTAATGATTTGTTAAAAAGAGTAAATATGTCTAATTGCAAACCTGTGAGTACACCTCTGTCAATTAGTGAAAAATTGTCTAAGCATGAAGGAGATCTTCTAGGCCCTAATGATGCAACTCAGTATAGGAGTATAGTTAGAGCACTACAGTACTTGACACTGACCAGACCCGACATTGCTTTCTGTGTCAATAAGGTATGTCAGTTTTTTCAGTCACCTACCACAGATCATTGGGCGGTTGTTAAGAGAATCTTGAGATATGCTAATCAATATACAAGACTGGGGCTTAAGATACAAAAGTCAGGTGATACTCTTATCAGTGGTTATTCTAATGCTGATTGGACAGGCAACTTTGATGACAGAAGGTCCATAGGAGGGTTTGCAATATTTCTTGGTGATAATCTTGTGTCTTGGAGTACTCATAAACAAGCCACAGTATCCAGATCTAGTATAGAGTCTGAGTATAAAACTATAGCCGTATTAAGTAGTGTAGCGTGGCATAGTACTAGTACTGTACCCAGTTGTAACTGCAGCAGCGCAGCTAGTCGCATTCTGTTGTGTGATTGTGTTCAAACGGAACCGGGAAGTGGAGTACGGTTACGGTCGGCTAAAATGCAGCCTTTTGATCGGGAATTACATGGTGTTCCAACTATCTATCCTGTAGCGTTTGGTTACTTTCCGTTACTGTTTCTTAAAACATAAAACGATGTGTTTTTTATAAAAAAAATTCTATATAAGAATATCTTTAAAAAATTAAATAAATCTATTTTTTAATTTTATAATAATTAATACTTAATTAATTATATATAATAATGTTTCTTGTTTTACGTATGGTATGTAAGATAGCCTAGAAGGTATATAGAACATGCCCTTGGGACGTTTGGAGCACGTACATTTGACCGTCGTGGATTCTATTTCCGTTCTTGGCTGCGTGCGTGCGCCCGTCCGTCCACGGCCTTCATTGCTCGCCGTTTTTGGAGCCACGATCTGCAACTGTAGTACTACAATTGGAGCTTACAAATTAGTTGTATATTCTTGCTTCACAAGGGGAGTTTGTGTTTGTACTGTTTCGCAAACCGAAAAATCCTGACCATGCTTGGATAGTTAAAATAAGCCTAACCAACCAAAGACCTAAACGAGCAAACGTATGTACATTCCTATATGTGTTTATTCAGCTCATCATATCGTTGTATATCAGGAGTGTAGTGCTATGTGCGTATGTGTTTTTTATGTAACTAACGAGTTATTCATGTGTTGCAATGGGATCTTAAAGTAGAAAATTATAATATATTTTAAAGCCCTCAAAATTATCTAATCATTAAGCCGTTTTTATCATCAGTTATATTTTAAAGGAGTATAGCTGGTGCCCGCGGCAAGGGTTGCCCATACAAATCAAGTATTTGAATCATGCCATGCAAGTGTTAAATAAATAAATATACGATAATTCAAACTTTTATAGAAACTAAACTAAAAAGAGAGACCATCCTTTACATCCACAAGCTGGCATTCTAGAGTCGAGACATTCAGTTGAGTTAGAAAAAATTAAACCATTCTGAGTTGATATGCAGATCTCGACAGAATGCCAAAAAAGATAAATGGGCATATGTGATGGATACAAAATACGTGAACAATGACCATTAACCAATACCGAAGAGGTTAAAATCTCACAGTTCATCTCGTGCTTGGACCTAGGTTGCTGCCCTATCCATAAGCATTATACTCCTTTTGCAAACCCTCTCATTTGGAAATGATCAATTAATTGATTGAAAAATCACTCAATAGGACAATAGCCTGGAAGGTGTCGACATCTGCAAGACAAAAATTAAAAATTAAAAAAAAACTGATTAGCTTCCCAGTGCACCAATCAGATGGATTGGAATCTATATAAAATGTACTGCTATATGAAAGCACATAGTTTCACTTGCCAACACAGAAATAGCTTAGTACCTTGTCGTCAACGGCTGCTACGGACCAGAACATCCCCATTAACAGAAACTTCAGATTTGCAATGTGGAAAATTGGTCAAAGATTAACAGAAACTCTAGATTTGCAATGTAAAAAATTAGTCAAAGATAGAGAACATAATAGCTATGGCTTAAATAAATCGAACTAACCAGCCAAGGAGCACAACTGTGTTCTTAATTCGTGCTTACTTTCAAAGGGAAAAATGAAAGAAAGGGGGTACACCAGTGCTACTCTTGGTAGCAAGTTCCCTCTCTCTGGCTCAAGATTCCTTTCAAGGTAATACTGCAAACATGAAGAAAAAAATATCATCATTTGTATGTGTTCCAGTATTTTCAGTGTTCCGACACCCTAATATTAAAAATTCACAGACTTCCTCTGTTTTATGGCAGAGATCGAATCACGTCCGTCGCTATGGATTGTGTCTATCCCGGTCCCGCTTACGGCGCAAAGCGTCCTAGCCTCTGTGTCTTCAGCTGATTACCCGATTCGCCCAATCCCCAGTCTGCAGAAGAATCATTGGCAGGTTCTCTATTCCCCAATTAGACCTAGAACAGAGATGACACACGATCAAAGCAAGAGGCTGGAGAGGGATTGCGAGAAGCCCACACGGGGAAGGGGAGGAGTCGATAAGTATTGCTGAAGTTACTGAGATCTAGGGATGAAACTGAACGGGATAGATCCCGTACCGACCGTTTTCGTTTTCTATATTATGATAACGTTTTCGACCGTTTTCGAATTTGGCAAAACATAAAAAATTATCATTTTCAATTGGTTTCACAATCATTTTCAACCATTTTTTGTCCTCATTATTTACTAAAATATAGAAAAATCCCGTACCGACCGTTTTCGTTTTCTATATTGTAATACCGTTTTCGACCGTTTCCGACCGTTTTCATCACTACTGAGATCATTATGATTTATACATTGGGGGCCTATATCTATATCTTTTACCGAACACTACTTTGGCACGTGATGAGCTAAGAATTTTCAAGAAGATGAAGCATTTAGTTTGCGTTCTGTGGAGAACAAACACTATAGTAACTCCAATCAACCCTTCTTCAGGCTTTTCCAATTTCTAGCATTTGAAATTACACAAGAGTTAGTAAATAGTAACGACAGATGGTTGATATAATGTGATCAATTGCATTGATATGAAGCAACAAGCAAAAATTAAACCCTAGTAATTACCTTCTGCTCACTCGACGCATGCCCTGACTTAACTCCAGCCCCAAGTCTATTTATCAGTTCCTTTGTCTGCTTAATCTCCTTCTGCTGCTCCTCCCATGCAGCATATTGAGTCTCCAACCAAATTGCTTTTGCCAAACATATTTTGAATAGTTTCCTTTATATGTTTTGGACACACTGAATTCACTTTCCACTATCTTTGTACACAACTGATCTAAAAAAGCCCTGTCATGAGATATGATGACCATCAGCACTTCTTGCATATTAAGGTAGCTCCAGGCTCAAGCCACTCAATGGTATCCAAATCGACATGATTTGTAGGCTCATCAAGTTGCAGCAAATCAGGGTCCAGAACATAGTCAATTTAAGAATGTAAAGGCGCACAACAACAGGCGCACAACAACAGAACATTACAATTCCAAACTAAGGGTAAAACCAATTACTGTAACAAAATCAACAGCTTGAGCCCATTTCATCACCAATTGGCCACAATATCAATACCGCTCTTCGTTCAGGTTCCTCTCCATCAGAATTCCTCACAAGTATACCTCTCTACTGTTGCAAACATGTACTAATGATCAAATTTTTGTCTGTACCTAAAAAAGTATCTTCCAGAAACATCCTCATTTGCCACCCGCCACCGAAGGAGGCGACGAGGCGATCGGCGTCCTCTGGTGCGAAGCCGAGCTCCGGCATAAGCTTCTGAATCTTCACCTCGACCATGCTTTCCGTAGCCAAGGCACCCCAATCAAATAAAGTTCAGACCTTTTTCGTGTAAAATAGGCACCCACCTACGTCGTCTCCCTCGACAGAAGGGGCGGAGGAAGAACTGGCGGCGCACTTCGTCGTGAGGCCGATGGGGTTGGCATGACTCGGGCGAGGACAAAGGGAAAGAGAGCACCTCGCCGCCGCTTCCTCTGTAGCTGACCTCGCCACTCGCCTTTGTGCCGCTCGCGCTTCAACCGACCTACAGCCGCCACCACTGCCGAGCTAAAGCCTCTCCTGGTGAATCTTGAGGGATTTGGGCGGAGAAGAGCAAGAGTGTGGACGAGCGACAGACGCAGCCGTTGGTGTGGACGATCTTGTTGGACGGGCGGTATGGCGTGCGGTGGTGACGAGCTGGCAGCCGCATGGGGAGGGGAGGGAGAGCGTGCGGAGCCGGAGAAGCGAGGAGAGGCAACAGAGAAAATCAAGGTGGATGGAACGGAACTAACGGAACCAGAGTCCGGCTCGAGTCCGAGGGATGTCGGAGGGAGAGGGAACCGTCATTAATCGGAATATGGACGATTAATCAGAATTTGGTGAAAATTCCACAACATTGGTACACGGGCCACGCTAACTGGGAAGGCCCATTGAGACGGACGAAAGCGTGTCGCACGCTGAGCTGAGCGGGACATCATGTGCCGCGTCGGGCGGACGACCACCCGCATGAAACGAACATGGACGACGACGGATAAAATTTTAGCAGAAACATTATTATTTTTATAATAATAAAGATAAAAGATAATAAAAAGAAAAAAGGGTAACCAGGCAAAACCATATGCTGTAAAATGTGAGGCGTTACGACGAGACAGCCACGACGAGGAAGAGCGTTTTTTTTTATTTTTATATTTATTTTTTTAATATTTTAAAAAATATATATTTTTTCAAGTTTTATAGATTTGTACTCCTAACGCTCTCTGGGAGGGTTTTTTTTTTTTTTTTAAAAAAACGTCCTTCCAGAGAGTGTTTTATCCATGTGGCAGACGGTCGTCAGCTGCTGATAATGTTATTCTCTTCATTATATACATTTTGCAGGCGTCCCTCTTGTAGCCCTCCTCCAAGGATGATTTTTGGACTTTTTGCAGACAACTCACTGGCCGAGCAAAAAAACGCCCTAGGGGAGGGCCATTTTTTGTAAATTTTTTTAAAAAATAAAAAACAAGTTGTACATATTTATGTGCTTTAAATTTTGAAATACAAGTCATTAAATTTAAAAATAGCTAAATTTAAATGATTCAAAGGTGATAAAAGTTGAACTTTATGGTAGATAATTTTAAAAATAGCATACATAGATAATTTGCGATATGAAATTATATAATGCGAAGTTTAACTTTTACCATCTTTGAATCATCTAAATTTAGTCATTTTTAAATTTAACAACTTACATTTCGAAATTTAAGGCACATAAATATGTACAACTTATTTTTTATTTTTTAAATTTTTTTAAAAAAGCCCTCCCATGGGCCTTTTTTGCCCGACCAGGAGTTACCTGCAAAAAGACCAAAAATCGCTCTTGAAAAGGGCTGTAAGGGTATCGCTTGCAAAATCCACGTAATGGAGAGAATGGAGTTTTTTGTTTTTTTACAGTTGGCCCCTTGGCCGGGCAAAAAACATACTATAAGAGGGCTGCAAGTGGACCGCCTGCAAAATAGCAGACTGCCCAGCAGCCGTCTGTCTGTCACGTAAGATAAAACACCCTCTGGGGGTGTTTTATTTAAAAAAACCCTCCCAGAGAGCGTTAGGGATATATAAATTTATAATACTTAAAAAAATATACTTTTATAAATATTTTAAAAAATAAATAAAAAAATTCCAGGCGCAACAAGGCTTCGATGGGCCGCGCGCTTGTGCTGAGGCCCACGATGCCCAACTCACGGGGCCCGGTCTGTGGGTACGAGCCCAACAAGGTGGTTTCGGGCTTTGAGCTGCAAGAGCCCACGGAAACGGAGGGCGTAGCTCTCTGATGTGGCGACAATGTCACAGATTCCCACTCAACAAACGAAAAAGGAAATCTCTTGTCCAGATAAACGAATTATAGTAATCCCAAAGATGTAGAATTACACTCGAGAGTTCACTTGGACCAAAATTATGGTTTGTAGCTGTGCGACACTACAAGTATGAGCCTCAAAAATTCTGAAAATTTTCAAGGAGCACAATAGAGCATGCGTGTCTTTGACAAATTTGTGGAACTGAGGGGGTGAAGCTTTGGACTCTTTCAAGTTTCAGCTCTCTACCTCGCTTATTACGTGAAAAGGAATTTTGGATCCCGAATTTAGAAATATACCATCATAAGTTCTCGGTACATTTTTTTTATTAAGCATAGTATAAACCCAAACTCTCAAACACTAAAATACTATTAAAATACCACATGTTTTAGTGTTTTTTCATACGGCTAACTGAGCCACGGTGAGGTAGAGATTAAAAAATTATTCGCGGTCTGTTCCTCCTCTGGGCCAGACGCCTAGCTGTCCCCTCCCACACTTTAATCACAGCAGGAGAAGCTGAGAATTTCTCTCATGATGGAAGGCCACGGATTAGATGAGAAAAAGGCGAGAGATGTGCATCTCCCTGTCGTGTGCGCGCGCAGAAGAATAGCCATGACCAATCGCTGTCACGTACACAACCTTTTGGAATATATGTGTGCCACTGCCCGTGCACGATGGACCAAACTCACGAGTTTGAATAGTCGTTTTGTCAAAGTTGGTTACGGTAGCGATGACGAACCCATTGACACCGAGGAGAAAGTTACTATAGCTAAGCAAGACAAGTCGCCACATTCTCCTTCTTTGATTATGTTGTACCTATATTATAAAATGTTTTGCTTCTAAATAAATTGCATGCTATATTCAAATTTTGTACCTAGTTGTTGATTAAGCCTACCTTGATGTTGCTTACCTCTACCTTCATAACCATGGGTATATTAAAGTCCTTAGTAAAATTATTAACACGTGCTTAGCAATGCTTATAGTTATTTATCACATGAAATGATAATGTGATTTGGGAGATAACCGTCCGGGTAGTGGTGGTTATCGAAAAGCAGATGGAGATATGCACCGCCATCTCGTGAGACATATGAGAAGTTGTTTGTGAAAACTCAAAACTTAATAACAATAGAAATGATTTAGATTGGGGCGGCTGGATGACTTGGTTGGTTTCTGGCAAATGCTAGTGTCAACCCTGATCAGTTAAGAACCGGGTCAGGAGAACAGACAGAAAATGAATTGGGTACGACCCCATCTTCTTGTATGGGTATAGACATGGAGGATTAGGGCCACCAGAAGGGGGCGGTACCATTGTCATCTTTGGTTTTGAACCATAGTAATGTAGGTCATGTGCGACATGACAAAGTGATCCACGCGTGGCATGGCTTATATAACTAAAACTCGGTAAAATTGTTGTTGAACACTTCTTTCCTTAATACCCCGGAAACGCCAAAACTCCCGTCAATGCTGGTTTGCGAAGCCAAGTAGATGATGGGGGTATATAGTTCATGGGGCGGGTATCGCCATTGGAAGGGATCTGAAAAACTAGGTCATGACGTGTCTCATGTGTTAGGCAAGTCACGAAGTGCGGGTAAAGTATACATTACTACAGTGTGAGTAAACCAATCTATTCGAATAGACGTGCTCGCAGTTAACGGAACGCCATGATTTATACTACTCTTTACTAGACTTATAAACTTTTAATATGACTTTGGACTTGGGTAGGGAATGGTGGGACTACCCAGGGTGAGGGTAGGTTCCGATGGCAGAAATGCAGATAAATGAGCCTAGGGTAAACCTGGTAGTGATATGCCCTAGAGGCAACATGAAGATGTTATATATATCACATGCTATGTTTATAATGTATTGATTTGTTCCTTGAAATAGACATTATCATTATTAATCAATGAGTACGTGACTTATTCATAAGACTTTTAATGTCAAATATTGCTATTTCTAAATGATCCCTGATCATATATTATATGAGGAACAAATATGATTCTAACATCAGCATATATATTGATTGATGATCATGTCTCATGAATCATGGTATGGAGATACCAAATCAATAATATGGACATATGTTAGTGAACATATGTTGAATAGACCCGCCATGAGATACTGCAGAGATTTCATGTGTCATCAGTTAGTCTCAAGTAGTGTTTATGTAGAGTCCTTAAACTTGAGATCATCATGGTTCCCAACATACGTGGTAGCTTATTTTGGGACTACTAAACACTACTCCATAATTGGGCAGTCATAAAAGTAGTCTTCGGATTTGCTATGAAATATATAGTGGGATGTGAATGATTAAGATAGAATTTGCCCTTCTTTACAGGAGAGATATCTCTGGACCCATCGATATAATGGATTATGGAAGTGCATGGCTATGCTAGTGTGATTGAGGTGTCCATCACAAGTTTGTAATCCATCATAGGATCGAGAGAGTGATTGAGCTATTAAGAGGATGACATAAGTCTCGCCTTGAGCTCAATCTATATCGTGAGGCAAAGGAATTTGTATATGAGGACATTATAGGTTCAGCCGATATGATCTTTACATATATTTTGGGGTTAATATGCCTTGCTAGAGGCCGCTATTAACAGGGTGACCAGAAAGACATTTCCGGGTCGCGACAAAATATACGTAAACCTACAGGGTTGCACGCTTAAAGGGTTGGAACACTTATTCGAATGTGATTCGAATATGGGCTCGATTCGAATAGAGATCCGAGTAGACTCTTACTGGGCCTCGGTCCACGAGGCCCGAGTGAGAAGGTCTATATATAGGGAGGCAAGGGGCCGAGAAGATTCACGTTTTTTCTGTTGACCTCGAGCTAAACCCTAGCCGCTCACGAGTGCTAGTATGCTCGCAATCGGCGTTCCAGCCCCGGACGTGTGGATACCGGTGGAGGCGCTGCTCGTTGCGGCGTTGATCGGCATCGACGCTGATTAGATCTGTGGAGATAGACTACTTCCACTATTACCTCGACGTGCGCATGGTTGGACCGGCTTCTCCAACCCTTTTTCCGCTGCACTACGCGTCTAGTGGTAACGATTCATGATCCCTCTCTCGCATGATGTCCTGGTGTGGGCGGTAGAAAAGTTTTGTTTTCTGCTATCGTAGCCTGCGCGTACTCCTTCAAAACCGACCCAAGGGTGGCTTGGGGAGATGGACACAACCCTCGGTAAATGGTTAACAAGAAAACTTGGCATCATTTTCGGTTAAAATGACTAGGTCATAGGTTTGTAAAAATGTTGCGAAAACTGGCTTTGTGCAAAAGAACCCTGGCCATCTTTGAACCCGATGTGCATTCTATCATGTTGTAGTGGTGGCTTGCGAGTACTTTATGTACTCACTGTTCCTCTCTCCCCCTTTTTAGACATAGAGGCAGGAGGTGATCCCTATGACCACCTTCCTGAGGTTGAGGAGACACCCTAGGAGATTTAGGTCCCCACGGTCGATGCCTGTGGAGTAGCGATGGACCGCCACAGCTTGACTTCCGCTACCTTATATATATCTTTTGGTCAGTTTGTGATCTAATCGACCATGCTCGGTATATTTATTGTCGCACTCAGGTAATCCTTTTAATATTAAGCATTGTAAGACCTATGAAAATTGAGAGAAATGAAATTTCAGTTATGTATATGTGTGTACCATCTACTGATTCAGGGAATGATATTGTAAACACATGAGGTTTCCAGTGTTCAAAACCGGAGCCAATAGAAAGGCCTGTGAAAAGCGGGTCTCCTAAGACGACGGTGTGAAAATCGATTTTTACACGTGACTCCACAAAGAGACCCACATGTGAAAATCGACTTTTACAAACGGTTTATGATCAAGGGACCTCGTTGTATTTTTACAAGCAAATCTTCTTTTAGGCCGCCTATAAAAATAAATGGGGTGCCATCAAAAATGATTTTTTAAGTAGTGAAGGTATGTTCCCTTGTTTGTTCCTAAGTCTCAAATACCAATCAAATAGTTATAAAAAATATTTTAAAAATTGACAATATTTACACAGTAGTCATCTATCATCCTGCAAAAAATAAATTTCAAATTTGATCACCAGAATGAGAAAAAAACAAATTACACCCTGAGTAGTTACTCCCTCCATTTCATATTATATAACATTTTAACTTTTTAAAAGTCAAACTTCTTTTAGTTTGATCAAATTTATAGAGAAATATAATATTTTCAATACAAAACAAATATACTATCAAAATATATTCAACTTTGAATGTAATGAAATTAGTTTAGCATTATAGATGTTGCTACGTTTTACTATAAACTTAATCAAACTTAAAGATGTTTGACTTTAAAAAAAAGTCAAAACGTGTTATAATATGTTACGGAGGGAGTACTATTCATGGTCTGATTTATTATTTTTATTCCAATTTATTCAGGTTAAATTTAAATTTATATGTTGGTACAGTGACATATTACACAATTACCTATGTTATCAATTTTTTTTTCAGAATTTATCATAACCAAAGTTGTTGAAGCGTTTACTTAACACGCAAAAAATGACTTTCCCGTGGTAGTAGCTACAGGAGGAAGAGAACAGACTGAGAGACGAGGCAGCGTGCGGAATCTTACCAAAGTTGTTGAAGTTAGTGAGAAAGGGAACGTAGCAACAGTCTTGATATTTAACAATTTGCCACTCTTAGAAAGAATCACTATTTAAATACCACTTTTATTGTTGTTCCTAACTTTTTGTCACCAGAGCCCTGTAAAATGTCTATTTTGTCCATCCCCTCTCTCTCTCCTCTTCACTCCACCGGAGCAAGAATCCAATGGCAGCGCCGCGGCGGAGCTTGGCCCCGAGGCGGTGGCTCTGCCTCAGGGCCCCTCACCTCCACTCTACTTCATCTCGTTGCTCCACCCCGTCATGTTCAAATAGGCCGGCCCGGGCACGATGCTACAGTAACTGTGCCCGGGCCATCCCGGCATGGATGGCCATGGACCGTGCTGGCACGGCCCGAGCAGCCGTGCCGTGTCTGGGCTGGCGGTGCGGCACGACCCACCAACTGTAGCGAAAACAGTATTTTTCCAACAGTAGCAGTACGCAGAGACCCTAGCCAGGCTGACGCGCGGCAAGGCTAGACCGGGAGATCGATCTTATCCTCTCTCTCTAAACCTCACTCGGCCACTCCTCACTCTTCTCCTTTCTCTCTCTAAACCTCACTCCTCTCTCCCCAAGAGGAGGAGGGCTCGATCCTCGAGCATTGGCGGTGAGGCGCGGCGACGGAGGCAGCGAGCGACGCCGGCGGCGACGAGGTGGGGAGACTGCAGGTCGACGCCAACCCGAAGCCGCCGCCGCCTCTACCTTGCCACCATCCTCCTTGCACCTCTTCCTTCCGTCACGAGCCCTGGTGAGGCCTCCCCCGGCGGCGGCGGCGATGGTCCCCCCGGCGGCGGCGGTGGTGGCGCGGACGTGGACGCTGCTCTGCGTGCTGGCGACGGCACGGGCACCGTGGAAGATGGTGGCGGAGGTGGCGGCCGCCGCGGCGCTCAGCGCCGACGTCGCGGAGCTCCGGCTTGACCGCCTGTCTGGCTTCGCACCCCGCCGAGACCTGCCCGTCTGTCCTCCTTGCCCAGCCGCGCCCGCTTCCGGCCATCATCACCTACAGTACGTACTACAGTATCGGCCGGCCTAGGCACGGTGGGCCACCGATGGACCGGCATGGCACGGCCCATGACCTCGGCGTGCCGTGCCTAGGCTGGGGAAAGGCACACGGGCCGGCACGGCATGGCCCGCTACAGGGACCGTGCCTAAACGGACCGTGCCGTATCAGACTGGGACCGTGTCGGCCCGGTCCGTCCGTTTGGACATATAGCTCCACCTGGCGCAAGCGCTCTGCGCTGCCGCTGCCTCCAAGTCCACCCTCGACCTCCTCTCCTCTGCGTCCGTGTCCGACTCCGTGGAGGACGATGCTGCCTCCGTTTCCCCATCTAGGCGTCGCCGCGCCCGTTGCCAGAGGAGGACGTGCACCCTCGCTGCGCGACGGCGGCGAGGAGTTCACGATGTCACGGAGCAGGAGGATCGCCGCCGCGACCGTGTGGTCCGTCGGTGGGTGCTGCGACGGCGGTGGCTTCGGCGGCCTCGTCTTCTGCATTTCTTGGTGCCACGCGAAGGCAAGCTGCATGCCCATAGGGCTGCTCTGCTTGGCGACGGCCGTCGGGGTCAGGCCGTTGACGTCCTCTACGTCGGCGTCGACATCGTGCTCGAGCAGGAGCTTGTCCATCTAGACGCTGTGTCGGCGTGCGTACGGCGCGAGATGAAGGGTTGGGGAGCGGAGGGGTCCGAGCCGCCACCGCCGCTGCTACTCGGTTCTTGCTCAGAGAAAGAGGAGGATGGAAGGAGACGAAAGGGACAAAATGGACGTTTCATAGGGCTTCATTGGCAAAAACTTAAGAACAACGATAAAAGTGACATTTGGAGAGTGGCTCATCTTAAAAATGATAAATTGTTAAATATCCCCAGTAAAGATGGAAGAGAGGCGGCAAGGGAGAATGCATTGAGCCAACCTCACCAGCGCTTGCACAACGATAGCGAGGCGGAGGGGGTTGCATATGGTGGCTTGGTACAAAAGAACAAGGCGCGAAAGATTGGAAATTGGACGATGGATGAGTTCAGGTTCATATTATACAAATCTCAAGATAAATCCAGTAGATTGAGATTTATTAAAAAAATCAGTCTTTGACAAATGGATAATCCCTTTTGTTTCTTTTCTCCTATTTTGCCTTTCCCCCCCTGATTTCACTTCAAGCAGCTACACGCTGGCAAGGGTCACCATTCACCGGTGCTATATGCTTCTCCCGTTTTGTTTTTTCATTAAAAGACCATGTACATCTAACGAGAGTAAACGTGCCACATGGATTTGTATCATTCTAAAAAATTCTTTGTTTTACCTTTGTCAAAATAAATAATTTTATAAATTGACATCAACGAACAGGAGTTCCACACTGCATAAGTGATTTTCGTCCCCTTTTATCATTTTCATTAGCCTTCCGTCACCTACTAATCTATTAACCCTATACAAAATGTCTATTTTATCCCTAAAATATATAAAACACTCCATAGACTGAAATGTGCTTTAGAGGTAAAATGGATGCGATGTGCTAATGGACCGAAGTCCGATGAGGATAGCAAAAAAGAAAAAAAATTGCTTGTGTGTTGGCATCCTATATACTTATAAAGTTGCTCCATATTAAGTGTAGTTAATATTAATTCTCTCTTCTTTTAAGAAACCACATCACTTCGATTGTTTTTAGCTTTTGTATTATTCATCTATGGTGTAAATTGCCCATTTTCTCTCATGACGGCATGTTCATCATCTAAATATTACTTCTAGCTTTTTTTTACCACATCACCTCAATAATTTTTAGAATTTGCATAATTGATCTATTATCTACCTTTTCTTATGGAGTTACATAATCTTAATATTTGTATCATTAATGGAGGATCTTTGGAAGACGTAATTGTTTAAAGTGAGTGAAGTAAGATCATCTATCTACCAAACAAATATATTTTATGCCTCAACTTTCTCGCAGCAGCGCGCAAAGTTCAATTTAGTTCAGCAGAATTCACGTTCATCCATACTAATATGTAGAATCGATCGCTTGTTGATAGCAAAATATAGATACTCCACCTCTTCCGTAATGCATGAAGAGAAGATCCACTTTGATGTAATTGTATAAGATGAATAAAAGCTTCTTTAATCTAAAAAATGCTCTCTTCCACCATGCATAGAAAGAAGATCCGCCTAGATGTAATTGTTTAAGATCAACAAAAGTTTTCTTTATCTTAAAAAAATTGAAGAGAAGATCAGCAGGGAAGATCATCAGTTTTACTTGCAAAGTTCCTTTCGAGTGGTACACACCATTGGCATGACACCATGAGGCATGAGCAGTTAAAACACTGAAGTGATACTGAGGCGAAGGCCTGAAAATCCGGCAATTCTTTCGTCCTACTACGCCGCTGCGCACGGGAGTCCGCGGCCACTCGGACTATGTGCCTGTCGTCTTCCCCGTGGCTGCTCCCACGCCATTGCTGTGTAGGCTGCTGCAACAGCAAACGCTGTCTCACCCTCACCGGCCATTAATCGAGGGCTCGAGGCTCGTCGTCGACCATGTGTGCGTCGTGTGATTGGACGGAGACGAGGCCGATGGCTGGGGCCACTGCGTACTGGATTAGGGTTCCAAATCTTCTCAAACTATCGCTATGTTAATACGAGTATCAGGGCTCGGTACAGTGTTTGTGGTTTTGTGCCTGCGTTTGCATCCAGGACAACCCGTGACTGAACGGAAAGTACTCTAGGTTTCTTGCTGTAGTTATCAACTGGTTATTTACTGATCGATTCAGCAGCCGGGAGATTCCATTTTAGGTAGCGTTACCTTCGGAGTTTTTTTGGGTGGCTTATACGTAAAACGAGAAATGTTACGGTGCATGATTAATTAAGTATTACCTATTATAAAACTAAAAAAGAATTTATTTGTTTTTTTAAAAATTTCTATATAGAAACTGTTTTTAAAAAACATTTCGTTTAATATTTTGGAAAACGTATTTACGGAAAACAAGCTAATAAGCACAAGCAATCACTATCTTAAGTAATATTTGAATTGACTTAATGATGTGACTTATAAGCCACACGTAAAATAAAAAATATCATTAGCACGTATTAATTTAAGTATAAATTATTAGAAACTTGAAAAATAAATCTATTTGATTTTTAGAGATATTTTTATATAAATTTTTTTAAAAAAACACAACGTTTAGCAATTTGGGAAGTGTTCTCACGGACAAAGAAAGAAAAAACAAAACCTAGAAGTTGCTTCGAACAGCCATGTTAGCGCTGCTTTGGATGGGGTGAGAGGGGAGATTAGTAAGAGTCTCCTAATTTCCTTTCATGGAAAAATGGTAGAAATAGAGAGGAGCAGAGGATTGAAATCCTATAAAACCCTTTGGGACAAAAGGTTGGTTTCTATAAAATCCTTTGAATTGTCTAGCTCTATTGTGTGTAAAAGTTATTATGATTTTTCTTTGGTATTAACAAATGGCGTTTGTTACAAATTCCAGTGGATCAATTCCCTATAGAGTTCAGGCAATCGTAGAATTCAAAATTTATCTCTAAATACAGTTCTAAAGTACAGTTATACTCTTTTCTTCAACCATATTTTATTTAAACTTCTTCGCATCTTGCCCCTGTCCATGCTTTGAAGCTTTCACTCCTATCCAATCCTTATTTGATAAAGGACATATGGAACATTTTTTTTCTCTACTAATTTTTCTTTTAGATTCTATAATTGCACTTCTTGGGATGGAGTAAGAACTAAAAACGATCCTGAATTGATTATCTGAATCATTTGATCTTCAGCACAATGGTAGTGATGCATCAACTTTCCATTCCTTCCCCGAGATAGGAAACGAAGGTTTTTTGTTTGATCAATCATCACACGGATGCATGCACTGATGGCCCGTCCAATGCGGCATCGTAGGCTAGCTAAAGTTACAGAGCGAGCGCGCTGTCCCCGCCGTGACAATGGCGTACATCCCGGCCGGATTCCACGGCACAATCACGGCGGCGGCGACGGCGCGCTCCCGCCTCTGCTGCTTCTACCTGTACAGCCCCGCGGTTCATCCGGCGCACGCTACGACGAGGCGTCGCGGGCGCGGTGAGGGCGGCGGCGCCGGCCGTCGTGCTTCATCCCGTCGGGGCCGAAGAGGCGGCTGAGGGTGTCGGCGGCGCCAGCGACGGGAAGCGCGCACTCGGACAGCGCGACCGGGTACCTCCGCCGGTCGTGGCAGTAGGAGTAGGACATGTGGCCGCGCCGGAACGCCGCCATCGCCGCGCGCTGCGGCGCGGACACGGCGGCGGCGGCATCGGCCTCCTCGTAGCCCGCCGCGTCCCCGCACGGCGACGGCGAACGTTCGACGGAGTCGACGGCGCAGCCGTGGAGGACGAGGTCGGCGAACTCGGCGACGAAGGGTGCGTACTTGTAGTTGACCCTGTAGCGGCCGCCGAGAGTGGCCCAGGCCGAGCCGTCCCAGATGGTGGCGTACACCGACATCGGCTTCGACGGGAACGCCGCCCCCATCGCCGCCGTCCTCACCACCTCCCTGATCGGCGTCTCGTCCACGTAGAATCTGCCAGATTTTTTCATAAATTTTCAAAAACCCGACAAAAATCTACTCTTCTTTTGGTAAAGGAATCCAGGCAATGCGCATTGGAACAGGCGCAAAGATCCTCGAAAAGGCCCCAAACTTCAAAGGGTCAGAGGAGGATGACACAAGCAGAGCAGCAAAAGTGAAAAATAAGAATTTTTTGAATGGCTCACATGATGCGGTGGCGGGTCCAGAGGATGGAGTAATGGTGGAAGGCGTCGGTGGGGTCGAAGGGGAGGTCGTAGCGCTCCTCCCGGCCGGCGGCGGTGCTGCCATTGCCGTACACGTTGGTCTGCACCCGCCACTCCCGCCCCCGCACGTTGCCGAGGAACTCGAAGTCCAGCTCGTCGTGGGTCTTCTCGTACGTGTCGCCGTTCGACAGCTGCAAGCACAAACCGCAAAAGGAAAGCAATGCAGTTAGCTCTCCGGCGATCGAAACCGATCCTTCGATTTGTTGGTTGGAAGTGGGAGTCGAAAGAGGGCGGCGGCGACGTACGTAGAAGGCGACGACGACGCCGGCGGCGTAGTAGGAGGGGAGCTTGATGGCCGCGCTGAAGAAGCCGTGGAGGAAGAGGTCCTGAGACGCGAACCCGGCGCCTGCGGAGAGGAGGAAGAAGAAGTGGCGATTTTGCCAAGAACACCCGGAATTAGAGAAATCATATAAACACCCTCTCTCTGCTTGCAAGAAGGACCAATTATTAATATAAAAAGTGCAATGCGACCCCTAGATTATGCAAAATCGCATCTCGGGGCTCGCCGCAGTTTTTGCCCGGGGGAAGAGATGGAGCCGGAAAGCTCAAGCAGCGGCGCCACAGCTCACTCACCGGTGGACTCGTCGAGGGAGAGGTGGATACGCCGGCCGTCTTGGAGGAGTGCGAGGTTGCCGTCGCCGAATATCTGTTTATAGCCCTCGTCGAAGGCCATGTGCCGCACGCCGCGGACGAGCCGCGGCTGCGGCGGCCTTGCGTCGCCGCCGCCGAGCGCGAGCGCGAGGAGCAGAAGGAGGAGGGAGAGCGCCGGCAACGACGAGAAGCTGGCCTTCTCCATCTCTCTCTCTCTCTGCCTCGCTTACTCGCACTGTGCTGGGCGCGCCACCCTCCGCTGCCTCTTGCTGCTGCTGCTGCTGCGGTGAGAGCAGCGGTGGCTTTAATGGTGAGCCCCTACTCCTCGGGCGGCCAGCTGGCTGCCACTGTTTGGTTTTGGATTTGAATGCAGAAATGACGCGATTAGCCCCCTCAATCTTGGATTCTCCTGGGCCTCCTCACTGTAGCATCTGACTGACTATGCTTTCATTGTTCATCGTACTACGGTCCTGTTAGTATTTTCCTGTTGTGTATTACGGATTATGGCGGACAAGTTTTCTAGACTTTTAGTCGATATGTTTCTTAAAAAAATTCTATTACATAATTTTTTAATAACTTTTTAGTTTTATAACAGTTAACTTATTTATTTATACCTTTAAATAGTTATCACAAAATCAGACAGTCCATGGTCCATCAAAATTTTGGAGGAAAAGAACGGGCCTGCAAGTGTCGGATTAAAATTTTTTAGTATTTTTTTTATGTAGAACTGTTTTTGTTTGGATTGAATTTTCGCAGGAAGAACGGGTAGTTAAAAGCGTATTAATTTTCCGAATTGAATTAGCAGTGCCTGCTGGGTTAGTACAGCACCAGCAGTGGAGTGCGTTGAGGCCGTGACAACGGTGGTGGGGATGAACAGAATTGATTGCCTGATTGGTGGTACTGGACTCAGCTGCCGTGCAGTCCATATTCGCGGTGCATTGGACGGTGGCAGGCATGGCAAGGCCAAGTAGCTATTGCCCCGTGTAGGGCTTCTTTCCAACACAGGAAACCAAAAACATACAAATAGTAAAAACGTAGAAATTGAATATCATATTACATATAATTTTATAGGAACTAAAAACAGAGAAATTTATTAAACTAGTCGTATGGATACTCAAAAGTAATCTTGGAAAAAAATATATTGTTAGAATAGAGTTAAAAAGGAGAGAGAGAGCTAGTGTCTTAAAATTTTCAAACGAATTTAAAACATGTAGTTTGTGTTTATGCTTGAAATCCTCCGAAAAGTGAAGGAAAGAATCCTATGAAATTTTTTACCAAATTCTATAAACCAAAGAGAGAAAAAGATATATAATCTTACAGGGTTTGAATCCTGGTTTCAAAGCAGCACGTGACCTTAGTCAAGGAAAACTTTATGTTATACTGTGCACTAGTGAATTTTACACTTGAATAATATTGGTAATAACAGACAAAATACGAGATTAAATTTCTTCTGTCTTCTGAAAAGAACATCTGTCCAGTGCACCGCGGTTCGCGATTGTTGTAGACTAACCCGAGCTCTCCTGTCCTAAACAGCAGTAGTGGCACCCTATTTTTCTTTAAGATAACGGAGTAATAAGGAGACTGAACTCGTAGATGCACAAAGCCTTAATCACTTATTCCAAGTTCTCCACACACATCGTGACAAAGAAAATATAAAACAACAAGCCGCAGTAGTTACGAAACAAAAAAAATTCAATTTGCACATAATAATTGTTAAACCTCTAACCATGCGTGTTGAATAGCTTTATTACCATCCTCTCTAAAGCATGACTCGATCCAATAATCATCTCTCATAGATCCATTCTATTAGTACGGTCTTGTGGACACTCAAATTTGATATTAGTTTAAATTTATAGCAAATTCAAGACAAATTTAGAAAAAGTCAAAGCCTCACGCTAAGGCCAGTCCCATTACAGGTGTTCCAGCGGTCCGATCGAAAAAGATCAGAACCTTGGCATCAAGATCGGTCCGACTGCAGGTGTCTGAACAGTTAGATTGGGCAATGAAGTACGGTCCGACCGCAGGTATATGAGCGGTCTACGATCCGACCGTAGAGTCCGAGCGGTCTGACCTTTAGCTCTGAGTTCGAATTTAGTATTGGTATTTCTTGTGTTTCCTTGCTTGAGGTAGAGTTTTTGGAGTTATAGTTGATTAAGGCCCCGTTTGGTAGGGATTCTCGGGGGTGATTCTCAGTCGAATCAATTAGAGCTGAGCCAAACAGGCAAAAATGATTCTGATTCTCAGCCGAATCGATTCACAGTGATATCCAAATTTACACATGAATAGAGAATCGGGCAAAAGGCAGCTTCTCGTGGGAATCCAACGAACCAAAAATGAAAATACCCACAATAATTTGCAAAAATTACCCACCTGCCACTGGGGTATACCCCCCAGTCCGTCCCATCCCTCCGGCCTCCCGCGCGCCGACGCCGGCCTCGGCCTCCCCTGCCGCCCTCCGGCCTCCTGCACCGACGCCGGCCCCCGGCCTCCCGCGCGCCGACGCCGCCCTTTGGCCTCCTGAGCTCCGACGCCGGCCTCGGCCTCCCCTGCCGCCCTCCGGCCTCCCGCACTGACGCTGGCCCCCGGCCTCCCGCGCGCCGACACCGCCCTTTGGCCTCCCACGCGCCGACGCCGGCCTCGGCCTCCCACGCGCCGACGCCGGCCTTGGCCTCCCCTGCCGCCCTCCGGCCTCCCGCACCGACGCCGGCCCCCGGCCTCCCGCGCGCCGACGCCGCCCTTTGGCCTCCCGCGCACCGACGCCGGCCTCGGCCTCCCCTGTCGCCCTCCGGCCTCCTGCGCCGACGCCGGCCCTCGGCCTCCCGCACGCCGACGCCGCCCTCGGCCTCCCCTGCCGCCCTCCGGCCTCGCGCGCTGACGCCGGCCTCCCTTATCCAGTGAGCTCTCCCATTTCTTATTTTTAAAGAGCAAGTACAGAACAGTGCCCCGAGAAGACACTGTTCTTCGCTTGCTGTTAAAAAAATAAATGGAATAGAACAGTAGAACAGTGTCTTCTATTTCTTTTTCTAGACTACAAGTAGAGAACAGTGTCTCTCATATTTTTTTAAATAACAAGTAGACAATAGTGAGCAGTAATATATATATTTTTTAGTGAGTAGCAGTATATTTATATGGAAGTATATATAAATCTCTTGCTAATACAGGGGTAGTATAGACAATTTATCTGAAAGTTCTATTAGAATCTAGAGCTAATGTTTTTAGCCAAACGCCTAATCGTACTGATTCCGATTCTCTTTAGTATCTGATTCAGCAAGAATCAGAATCAAAATCACAGAATCATTGAATCAGGAGCTCTACCAAACGGGCCCTAAGATATGAAGAAGGTCCTGTACATCCAAGACCACCCGTTCTATAAATATAGGGTGTCAAGACCGATTGAAGAACAACCAATCAATCGTCAAAATCAATCTATTACCCATACCTTTATCTTCTATATCACCCTCCTTCTTTCTTCTATATTCTATGTATTCACCCTCAAACCCCTTGATTTTCGTCGTCTCTCGTCTCTACAGCGTTAGAGTACTTCCTAGCTGGCCTACCGAGTAAAGAACAAATTGGCGCGCATTCACCCTGATAGGATCCTCTCGGGTGATCGTTCGACGGTATCTACCCCCTGTGGCGACGTATCTCCGGGTGCCGCTGCAGGTTGCACACAAGGTGCTCACGTGTGTGGTGTGGTACGTTTTTTTGCCAACACTCTTTTTAGCAACTTCGCTGGGGAACAATTTCGGTTGCTATAGTCGAAATTTTACTTCACCATCATGGGCTCTCATACCGAAATTGATCAAGACAACATCATGGCAGTGGAATATGAAGAGTTGCCGGAAGTTGATTGCCAGTCATTTGAAGCTCAAATTGAAGAATTTCAGTGGAAGATGGTTTCATGCTATCAGAAGATGAGGCAAGATGTCATCAAGCAAGAGGAATTCACATTGCCATTGATGATAAATCAAAGGTAATAGCCGATTCTAGCAATACACCTATTCTTTCATTTGAAGTTGCTCGAATAGTAGATGGTGTTATTGCTATTTTAAATAATTGGTTTACATATTTTAGTACTATCTTTGAGAAAAGCTTAGATGCTCGCATGAATGAGCTAGAGAATCAACTTAATAGCCAATTGTTAGGTGGTGTATCTACTTTATATAATAGGGATCCTATATATGGTATTCTTTCGGATTTTAATGTACCAAAAATACCTACACAATAAGATTGGCCAATGAAAAAGTGCCTACAGTCTACTCAATATAGTATATTCTATATTCAACCCTACGATACTGCATGCCGGTCCGACCGGAGGTAGCGACTGGTCAGACCGGCACCACATCACTGGTCAGACCAGAGATAGCGGCCGATCCGATCGAGGAGGGGGCACCGCCGGTCAGACCACCCCTGACGAGTTTTTTGGGATCGGCTCCTGCATCGGCTGTTCCTAGTTATCCTATTGCCAGCGGCTATGTTCCAGGATAAACTTTAATGCCTTATATCATTGTTCCCCTATTCCTCCTATTGTAGCACCTCAAAATTCGGCTAATCAACATGGAATCTTGCCAAATCCTTTAGTCAACGGCACATAACCATAACCCAAAAGCCTTGAAGATGCGATTACCGAAACTTTGAAAAACGCCTTCAGTACAAATAGTAGGGTCAAAACGTACACATATCAGAAACCCTATCCTGATTCCTACAATGTTCCATATCCTAAAGGGTTTAAAGTGCCTAACGTTGTCAAATTTATTAGAGAAGATGTTTAGTCTAATTTAAAGCATATCGGCCAATTTATTGTGCAATGTGGAGAAGCTAGTGCTAGTAGTGTTCTAAAACTTAGGTCTTTTCCGTTGTCCTTATCTGGTGCTGCATTTACTTGGTTTATATCACTTGCACCAAATTCTATTCATGATTGGTCTCAGTTAGAATAAAAGTTTCATGATTACTTCTTTACTGGTGGGACCGAGTTAAATTTGTTGCACTTGACATGGTTAAACAAAAGCATAATGAATCTGCTTCTAAATATATTTGAAGATTTAGAGACACCAGAAACCGGTGTTTTAGTTTGACTCTTCTAATAAATATTTGGTTGATTTGGCTTACTTTGGTTTGCTTGAATACTTAAAAGAAAAACTTGATAGTCATAATTTCTCAATTACTTCAAAAAGCTCTGGCTCAAGAAAGCTGAGCTAGAGAAGCCAAAGTCTGACAAAAAGGTTAAGTCTAATTGCTCCCATTATAATATAGTTCATCATTAGATTGAATCTTTGGATGATGAGACAATTGATGTTTGTACAGCCGAATGGGCTTGGTCTTCTAAGTCTAAACCATTCGTTTGCTTCGCCCTTAAGCCTGTTGGTCATAAGAATTGGCATGACGAAGTAAAATTCACATCTGATGTGGCAAAATGCGATAAGATCTTTGACTATTTATTAGAAAACAAGCCAATCAAATTATTGCAAGTCCATGTCATACTATCGCCTGAAGAATTAAAGCGGCGAGCATATTGTATGTGGCACAATTCTTATTCTCATGCCACCAATGATTACAATGTATTCCGTAGACAAGTTTAATCGGCCATTAATGATGGACTGTTGACGTTTAGGAAGATGCAAGTAGATGAGCTACTTTTTTCTGTACACACCATTGAGTTGCAAGAGAAGAAAAACCCTAATGGCAAGGAGGAGATCACATTAAAGACTTCAATTCTCGGGGGGCAAGACGACAAGCCAAATTTTCCAAAAGATGACAACCAATCAAAGAGATCGAGATCACCTGCCAGGCAAGATGGGAGACGAACAAGGTCGAATCTTCGGCACTATCCTTCTTCTTCTTCTTCATAGTTTTACCTTTGGTATAGTCCATGGAGTTTAAATGGTACGTAGATGATGTCTACTTATATGCAATGTTATTATCCATTATGGGCATTACCTCATCGACATATTTTGAATAATCAATCGTGCTCATATCATAGCTAGTCGAGACAAAAGAATCAGTCATAAAAGAATCAATGTAGGAAAGTGGTGCAATAAGAGTGGAGGCCAAAGAAAAGTGCAACAATATCTGAACAAGAGGTGGCATCTTTAAGTAAAATCATTCTGTCGCTGCTAAACATATAGACCTAGAGGCGTTCGTCCGGTATTGGTGGATATCATCCTTAGTTAACCCCGTGCTTAGTGCTTTTTGGCTTTGCCAAAAAGGCTAGGGGGATGTGTTGATACCCAAATTTGACACTAGTTTGAATTTATAGCAAATTCAAGCCAAATATGGAAAATGTTAGAGCCTTTACGCCAAGGCCGGTCCAACCATAGGTGTCCGAGCGGTCTGAAGGAAAAAGATCAGAGCTTTTGCGCCAAAGCCGGTCCAATCACAGGTGTCCGAGTGATCTGACTGGGCAATGAGCTGCGGTCCTACCTCAGGTGTCTAGGTGGTTTGATCTTCAGCCTCGAGTTCGAATTTCATTTTGGTATTTCTTGTGTTTCCTTGCTTGATGCCGCAGTTTTTGGAGTCCTAGTTGATCTCTAATCCTAATAGGGCGTGGAGAAGACCTTGTAGGTGCAAGACCACCCCTCCTATAAATATAGGGGGCCAACGCCGATTGAAGAACAACTAATTAATCATCAAAATCAATCTATTACCCTTACCTTTATGTTCTACATCTCTCTCCTTCTTTCTTCATGTATCCCATGTCTATTCATTCTCAAACCCCCTGATTTTCATCGTCTCTCGTCAATACAGTGTTAGAGAACATCCTAGCTGGCTTGCTGAGTCTAGGACAAACTAGCGCACGTTCACCCTGACAGGGTCCCTCCCGGGTGATCGTTTGGCGGCATCTACCCCCTTGTGGCGGCACATTTCTGGGTGCCACTGTGGGTTGCACACAAGGTCCTCACGTGTGTGACATGACATGTTTTTGCGGCAACACATTTCTTTGCTCTATCCATTGTATTTTATGTTTCTTCGTGTACCCATTATCATTCTCATCAACATATGGCACGACGACACACATTAATATTCACATGGAATATAGGTGCACATAGGCAGCATTTGAAGCAAGCATCAAAAGTTGATGGGCCTAATTGGCACTATGAAGTAGAGGCTGGCAACACAACGACAAAGTGAGGGATAGTGGCTTGGAGGAGGGAGAATCAGAGAAGTGGGAGAGAATTAGGAAATGACTTGTGTGGGAGACCATTGTCATTCTATAAGGATGAGACCGCGCGAGAAACATCTAGAGTCTATAGTGTTTCGTCCCCCTTTGACCCTCTTCCACCATCATTTCTAATGGCTGGGGGGGGGGGGGGTGTTGGGGCTTCCTCCCCTCTAGCTTTAACTAGTATAGGTCTAGGTTTGCTAGTTATTAGGATGTCCTGTTAGTCGAGCTAGTCTCGTTTAGGGTTTCCAGTGTCGTCTTCTTGTTGGCGGTGACCAGAGTAACTGTTGGAGGCGGTGGATCTATGCTCTGGAGATGACGGATCAAAGGTTTATTGGTGAATATGGTGGTGGTGGCGTCTCGTCGTGGTGGTGTCGGCTGGACCACCTCCCATTGGACCTGCTGGGTGGCATCGGGTGGGTGCTCTGTCTCCCAATCAGTGGCCCTGGCACGCGGCGTCCAGTTGTAGCACCACTGGCTTGTTCCCTTTTCACCAGACGGACTTCTATGGCTGCTAGGTGGAGCCAGTCTCCCAATCGGTGGCCGTGGCGGTGGTGGCGGCTGGGTGCGTCGATTGGGTACTCCGTTTCCCAAGCGGCAGCCCCGGTGGTGTCCCATTGCGGCAACGCCTGTTGTGGCTGTTGGGTGGCGTCAGCTGGGTACTCCATATCCTGATCGGCGGCCATGGCGATGGTGGCAGCGTCTAGTTGCAGTGTCATCGACTCTACCTCACGCTAGATCTGTTGTCACGGCTACTGGGTGCCATCAGTTGGGAGTTCCTCCTCCTAACCGAGACCCTTGGACCGGCGGTAGGTCTCTGGCGGGATGGATGATGAGCTTGTGTGATATAGGGGATGGCTACTACCACTGGACAGGATCTAGCAACCACAAATTGCAGGTCACCTCTTCGTCAACCTCCTTCATTGATCCAACAAGACAGTAGTTCCTTCACCGCTATCTGAATTCTCTTACGATCGTGGTCGGCTAGATTATGGAATCATCTTCCTTTTTGTTTCTTAGCAGCACTAACCATGCAGAGTTAGCCGTTCAGGCTGAGCACTGATAGCCTATTGTAGGCCACCTCTTCCTCAACCTCCTTCGTCAATCCAGCAAGATAGTAGTTCCTTCGTCGCCATCCGAATTCTCTTGTGATTGTGGTTGGCTGGATTATGAAATCATCTTCCTTTTTGTTTCTTAGCAGCAGTAACGATGTAGAGTTTGCCGATTGGGTTCAGCACAGGCCGCCTATGCAACTCCAGTTGTCAGAATTGCAATCAGAGCTTCTCAAATTCAATGGTGAACTCCATGGAAATCCTTTGCTGAGTCCGGTGAAGCTCATAACAAAATCTACGGCTCAGCAACAAATCTTGGAATGGTGTCATTCCTGTGGTGGCAACCGAAGGAGATTACTGGTTTGTCAAGTGGTGTGCATGCTAAAAGAGGCCCAAGGAAGTAGTTGTCGCAGCAATGTCACAGCAATGCCGCAGCTCCCTGTCGATCTACTCCTCTACTACTGTTTGGTTTCATTAGGAAGTTTGTTTACTTAGTTCAGTTAGCATTTCATATGATAGATGGTTCAATGTTTTCAGCTAATCAATTTTGGCAATATATTGGGGTTTATTCCCCTGAACTCTGTCTTTATATAATAAAAATGAGTTTTTTTTAAAAAGACTTGTATGGGAGAATTTTAATATTTTATAGAGAAAATTGATCCTTTGGTACTACTTCAGACATCATCTCGATCAAATGCCACAAAGTTAGTTGGCTCTACTAATTTGCTATTAAGTTCTTCATTGATAATTCACTCACTGCCTTACTGGCCATGGGCCTGGTTGAAATGTCAAAACTGCCCCAATTTTCTTCCTCCTTCTCATCTTTCTCTCCTCTCCCTCCCTCTTTAGGGCTCCCTTGGATTGGAGGAAATTTGTAGAAAAACTAGAGGAATTCATTCCAACCAAAAAATTCCTATGGGAACCCGTTGGATGGTGAAATTGGTTCAAAGGAATTTCAAAGGATAGGAAAATTTTCTCCATATTTTGGAGGAATTCTAACATGTGGTCTCACCTCATGTTTACAAATTCCTTTGAGAATTCCAATGCAATTCTTCCTTATCTCTCTCTCTCTTCTCTTTCTAATAAATCAATATCTAAATCTTAAATTTCCTACATTTTTTCTGTGAGACATCCAAATAACATTCTGTACAATTCATGTGGTTTTAGTTCCTTTAGTATTCAATATGCCATGACATCCAATCCTATGTTTTTCCTATTCCTGTGTTTTTCGATTTCTGCATTCCAAAGGAGCCCTTAGTTGGCTCTACTAGTTTGCTATAAAGTTTTTCATTGATAATTCGCTTACCGTCTTACTAGCCACGTCACCAGTTGAAATGTCAAAATTTCCCCTATTTTTTTTGTCCTCCTCCTCCTCTCCTCCTCTCCCTCTTCCTCTTCTCCATCTCTAGCCATTTGCAACTTCAACTAGTCCTATATCTGCACCAACTCCAACCATCGTTACCGTCAGTCTTATCATTTTGCTTATGCCGGTTATAAGCTGTAACGGCTTATCAGTGAACAAAACAGAATTTGTGGGTAAAACTTTTATATATGTGATCTTAGCGATTTAAAACCAAATGCTAGAAAGCAAATTACGATGCAAAAAGCTCCAAAATTAAGTTTTAAAATTCAAATTTTGACTGCGGCTTATAAGTTGAAGGGTAAACAATGGGGCCAGGTGTGTGTCCAAGCTTCACCAGATGTCATACGAACCCTAGCTTTGATTATCGGTCATATAGGCTATGCAGGAAAGCAACCAGGTTAAAACCATTAATGTGCCTCAAGCTCTTAGGGTGCGTTCATTTCAGCTTGTGTGATTAGCTTATCAGCCATACGCAAAACGTGATAAACCATTAATATGTGATTAATTAAGTATCAACTATTACAAACCAAAAAAATAGATTTTTTAGATTTTTTTAAAAAACTTCTATATAGAAAATTTTGGTAAAAACACAAATGTTTAGCAGTTTAGAAAACATGCTATGAAAAATAAGAAAGTAGGTAAGCCTATAAGTTAAAAAGAACGGTGACTAGATTGCTACATGCTGTTCCTTTTTCTCCTCCCCCTCGCGTCGATGCCTACCTCATCGGCCACCATTCATTTGTGCTCTATCTTTCTTGACATGAGAAAAGACAACGGATACAACGAAAAAGAAATGGGTATAATTATTATTTAGTGGGATAAAAATACCACATGTTATGCATATACGAATTATCACTGAACTTTATGGTAATTGACATTAGCAAAACCAACCAACTTGTGGCATTAAAGAGGATGCCATTGGACTATACATCCAACGAGCAAAATTTCATTTCTCTCGATTTTATACAGGAGAAATCTCAGTAGTCCCTTAGCATCGGATGGCCACAAGTTTTTTTCGATTACCAGAAAACGCACATGCACACACACATATACCCCTATGCGCCTACACCTTCAGAATGCAATCACGAGTACGTCCTTGATGGCCTTAATTTTAATTGATTTCTCAGACTATTTCTTTTTTTTTTATCAGTTCTCAGACTATTTCAGTCGAGTGGCACATAGACAATCCTACTGTTTTTATGTCCTGCAAGTGGCAAAACCCTTGTTAACTTCCCCAAGTGGCGCACGGGAAGAGGCCAATTTCTTTTTACTCCTACTTAAAGACTCGCATATCAATTCCGAAGCATGTGTTTGGTTGGAGTAGCTTTTGTCATTAACTCATTCTTTAATCTGATCGATGGGACTAGACATTGGTCTCTTAGTAACAATTGGCAGAGATTCTCTCTTTTAATACTGTATTTGGAGCAAAATTGACAAAAGATCGTGTCCTGTCTGTTGACAAAGTTGCCATGTTCTGTCCCGTGTGTCGACCATACTTACGTCCCGTTCGTTATAGCTTGGTTTATTTTTTTTGTTTTTTATATGTTTAAACTGTTTTTAATAGTTAATACTTAATTAATTATATGTTAATAATGTTTTTGTTTTAGTATGACTTATAAATCAGAACAATAAGTCAATTCAAACACCCTTTACTTTAGATTTGCACGACGACTATTTTAGCCCGATCTTGTAGCTGTACACGGCTCGAGTCAATCAATATTGTAAGCAAGGCAGTCGGCTATGTTTTTTCCTCAAAAGAAAAATTTGTGAAGAAGAACAGATCTTTTGGAAAAAATAGCTAATGATTCGTGAATCAATAACAAACCTCTTGCAACTAGTGGCAGAGACACGAAATGAATATGGCATAGTATGAATAACCCTAACTAATGGACCGATGGATTATTTATTTTTGATAGCTTTTTAAGAGTATAAACAAATAAATTAATTCATATAAAATTGAAAGTTGTTCTAAAAAAAGTATTAAAAAAAATTATATAGAAAATTTTGGCACAAAAGACACCATTTGAGAGCTTAAAAAGCGTGTAAATAAAATTCCAGAATCAGAAAGAACAGGGCTTAAAACAACTGCAAATTTGTATCCTTACCAAGTAACTAAGCAAGTCTTTAACCTTTTTTTTGGTAGGGAATGTCATGTTAGTCTTTTTTACAGAATTTATGACAACTACAGCTACTTTCAAAATCTCTTTCTCCTTCAACCAATCCAAATTTTGTTTTTGATTATGAGGCTCGGTGGCTATATAATCTAAAAGGTAAACTAACAGCTATATTTCGATTCTCGTCGGCTTCTTCATAAAATCTTTAATTGTCCAAAGAGGGCAATTGTCATTCTACATGTAATGTGACTAAGAGTTATGTGTGTATCGCATATCGTAGGAAATCTCTTGTCTATGTATGGACATTCCGATCAGAAACTAGTGTGTTTGAGTTTAAGCTATACTATATGGGATGATCAAGACCAAATACACACGCAGCTCAAAAATAAAAGGAAGCCCAATGCACAGATGCAGACAAGAAACGAGCAAAATGATGCAGCATCGTTGATAACTTGATATGTTGTGTTGTCCTCGTTGTGAACCAGCTGTTCTCCATGTATACTACTGCTAACACCAAGTACACACTACTAGTGATAAAGTTTAGCCTATGCATAGTATAATTTACACATTGCTTAGGATCTAGCTAACTAGTAGTATAATTTTTAACAAGATGCATCAGGGCTTGACAAGTAATTTTATATGTCGGCACCCAAAAGTGACCATAGCTTTCCGGTTTTTCAGACCTCTCGCTTGGATGCGCTCCTACTTTATTCAGACATCATGTTGAGAATATACATGTGCGTATATCATGATGGGAGTCGCAAGGCTCTCGATCGGACCAAACATCTGAACCTCACCCAGCGCAAAGTAATACAGTTCAGAAACAACGGTTTCCAAAGCGAGCTACCTTAACTAAAACTGAAAGATTATAAAAAGAGCAATATATAATTACCGCGATCCTATAGAGTTTGAAAAAGAGAAAAACGCTTTGATGTGATAGTTAAGTCTTTCAAACCAAAATCCTTCCTAATTCGACAAGGATTATATTCTTTAATTATTTCTCTATTTTTTATTACTTAATTGAAAATTTTCAAATTTTTTTTATTTTAATGGATTTTCTTCTTCCTCTTCGGCTTCAAAATAGAGGAATAAAAGAACAAAATAGAAGAATAAAAGAATAAGTAGAAGAATTAAGTTAAGTCAATCCAAAAAGGAAAGTATCACTTCGCGCATTATTATCTATTGTTTTTTGGCTATTTATTGGATTATTGTAATGGGTTATTTGCTCTACACTTCTAAAAATATAATTTATTAATAAATTTTCTTTTATCCTATTACTTGAACCACATGTTCTAAGATATTTGTTAAGTTTATACTATCTTCGTTTCAAAATATAAGGATTTCTAGGTTGTATACTAAGGCTGGATCAAAAGATTCTTTTTTAGTTAATTCAATAGTCCATTACATCGAGGGGTCCAGAGATATCTCTCCCATTAACTGGGAGGGGTAAATCCCATCTTGATTATTCACATTCTACTACATGTTTCATAGAAAACCCATAAACTACTTTTATAACTACGCAGTTACGGAGTAGCATTTGGTAGCCCAAAGTAAGCCACTACACATGTTGGGAACCATGTCAATCTCAGGATAAGAGTTCTATACCAACGCTACTTGAGACTAACTAATGACATATCATATATATAGCTCTTATAGTGTCTCAAGTTGGGTCTATCCAATACCAACATTATCTTCTCTAACACGTATTTATATTATTGATTTGGTATCTCTATACCATGATCCATGAGACATAATCATCAATCAATATATATACTGATCATAAAATCATATCTGTTCCTTATATGATATATAATCAGGGATCATTTAGAAATAATAATATATCACAGAAAGAGTTTTATGAATAAGTCACGTACTCATTGATTAATAATAAGTTATCTATCTCAAGAAACACTTTATTTATAAATTCATAAACATTGTTGTCGAAGAACAACAGTGAAAATTAAGAGTGGATTGTAGTAGTAAATTTTTTGTATTAATCTAAAAAACCTTGCTATTACAGTAGCCTGGGTACCTATTTATAGACCCAGGAGTACAATTACAGGCTCTAGGATTTTATTTAAAGGTGGTATTATATCATAGCCCCTTGATAGGGACAGTTACAGGGGTATTCCTGTATTTTCCTGTTTGCATGTTCCTGGCGGGCTGTTGGGCCACCCCGCGTGCCACAAGGCCCCTCTTTGGGCTTGGGCCCTTAATGGGCCTTTCGGCCTTTTTAGTCACCTCGTTCCTTAGTCTTCGCTCTACCCCAAAGCCCTTTGTCTTCGCCAAGCGAACTCAGCCTTTTGCCTTCGAGTAGGGCCCTTCGCCTTCATGCCTTCGGTCTAGGGCCGCCGAAGGGGATTCGTCAGGTGTCTTCGGTCTTGAGCCTTCCGAAGTGGACGACTGTCCGAAGGGGTTGCAACCTGTCTCCAACAAGCCCCTCATGTGCAAGGGTGAGCTGGGACTGAGCCGAGTTCGTGGATAACGCATTTTTCCCAGCAGGCCGCTCACCGTCCCTACTTTGGCCGAGTGTAGCTCAAGATCTTTGGCCTTGTCTTGTTGCGCTTCAGTAAAGCCCTTAGATCACGCGATGCGATGAGGGTACTATGCATGGGCCGCGACACTTGTTGTCTTGCGATGGTATGTGCAGTTCCTTGGCAATTCATTGTTTGCCATGCCACGTGTCCGCCGAGGAGTCGACGGGGTGGTTCGGCCCGCGAGGCGCCACTTGTTAGTTGATGTGACGATGTGACGGTTTGCCTTCCGAGGCGCCGCGTGGCCTTCTCAACTCGTGCCACGTGTCGTCTTGCCATTGGCTGCCTATTGCGATCGCGGCGATTCGCTCCTCGAAGGTGCCATGTGGCACGTCATGATTGGTCGGTGCCGGGTGGCCATGTCTATATATAGACTCGGCCGGCCCCCCTGATGCCATTCTTGTCTCCTTGCTATGAAGATTGCTCTCCACTGTTCATCCGCGCTCACTGTCCTCCGTGCTTCGACCCTCAGTCTCCATTTGCCCTTCGGTCTCCTTTCGCCTTTCGATCTCATCCTCTTCATCGATCCTGGCGCCTATGGCTCCTCGAAAACCCAGCTCGGCGAGGGCTGAGGCATAGATCCGGGGTCGATCGATGACGACAATACCATCTACCTCAGCCCCTCGCTTATCCTCCAATCGGACATCGACAACTTCTGCCGAGGTGGACCCTTTCGGAAGGCTTCCCCTGGGCGCCTAGTGAAGACGTTGTTTCTATGCCAGGTGATGATGAGACGGTGGTCTTCATCGTCTACTTCAACACCGGGCTCCGGTTCCCCTGCTGCAACCTGTTCCCTGAGGTGCTGTCCCGGTGGATGGAAACTCGGTGGATTGCAAAGGAACACAGGGAGATTTATACTGGTTCAGGCCCTTAATGTGAGGTAATACCCTACGTCCAGTTGTAATGTTATTCCTTTGAGGATTTGTGTTGATCTATGATCTTCTGCCCTCAGGGGGCGCCCTGCCTCCCCTTATATACTAGGGGACAGGGGTACAAGGTAGGAGTCCCAGCCAGATACGACCAAGGGATCTCCTCTTAGAGATACAATTTACTCGACTAGGACTGTATATTCCTTATCGTACAAGGCAAAGTCTGCCGGGTACTACTATATCTCTAATTAAAAGGTTAGGCCCATCCTCTATCCGAGTAGCCCATATGCTTGTGATGAGGTACCCGGCGCCCATGGCCTCCACAGCAGCCCCTGAGACCTTCATAGTTGAGTCACAGCTGATACCAAGTGCTCATCCTCCACGGTGAAGATTGCCCGAGTGCATTGCTCCCGAGTACTCTTTGTCTAAGTGCGTCTTCTTCCCGAGTCTTGCTTCATGTCAGCTGGCAGCGAGGCTATGAAGGGCTCCATGTAGAAGTATGAATAGTATGTGCCGAATAGGCGCATCTATTAGGTGTAGCCCCCGACTTTGTGCTTAATTGTGAAAATAATTAAACATAAAGTCAAAGATCTTTAACCTTGTAGTCTTTCCCGAGTAGTATACTACTGGTATATGAGACTCTTCGGTATCATGTCAACCGGAATATGATTTATAGTCTTTGCCGAGTAGCATGCCACTCGTATATAAGACTCTTCAGCTTCATGTCAGCTGGAAGGGGTGTTTATAGTCTTTCCCGAGTGGTGTCCCACTCGGACGTTAGACTCCTCAGCATCATGTCAGCTGAAAGAAATATTTATAGTCCTTGCCGAGTAGTGCACTACTCGAAAGCTAGACTCTTCAGCGTCATGTTGGCTGGAATAATATTGTCCATGGCAACTGTTGGCCAAGCATGTAGGCCGAGTACCACTTTATGAAGTTAAATCCATTGTGTAGTCAGGTGTACTTGAGAGATACCTGCATCCCTAATTTTGACGAAGACCAGCTGGTGATCCTTATAAAGATATATCCTCAATACCTGGTGGATAAGACAGATACCCAAACACATGTGTTCAGCAATTAGGTCTTCATGAAGCATATCTATTTACCTCATCGATTCCTGTTAGTAGCACCAGCACTGCGATTTTAACACAGCCAACGAGCGGCCCATATTGAGCGTGCTACTGTAGAAACTCATATCTTGGTGGCCCAGTACCGACTGTGTAAGCCCAAGCCCACGAATCGGAAACGGCTCTACAAAAGGCGGGGAGAGAGAGAAAAGATTTCTTCATCTTCTCTAATCCACCAATCGTTTCATCTTCCAGCTTCCGCGCCGAAATTTTGCCTCCTGCTCCGCTAGGGTTCGCCATTGTTTTCTCTTCTCCACTAGAACTCGGGCGATTCTGCTCCTCCTCGTCTATTCCAAACCTTTCGCGACATTTCCCCCAAATCTCATCATCCCCAACCATGCCGAGGGCTTCAGATTTTGCGGATGCGTCTGATGATGTCTGGCCGACTTCGGATTACGGGTCGGCTAAGCTGAAGCTCTTGGAGAAGCAGCTGAGGTTGCAGAGCCACGATGTCATCAACTGGCGTCTGGCTAAAGGGGAAACGGTTCCGGAGCCCCAGGAGGGTGAGACCGTCGTTTTCGCCTCTTTTTTCCACCAAGGTCTTTCTCTTCCTTCTTCCGCTAGCTTCTTGCTTTTTATGAACTCGAGTTGGTGAATCTGAATCCTAACTCGATTATGCAAATCTCCATATTTGCAACTCTTTGTGAGTGCTTCCTGGGCGTGGAACCCCATTTAAATCTCTTTAGATATCTGTTCCATATCAAACCCCAACCCTCCAAGAGCAAAATCCAAGTGATTGGGGGGGCCAGTATCCAACTTAGGAACGAGATGAAGAGGGTTTATTTGAACATTCCCCTGAAATCTTCTCTCAAAGGCTGGCATAAGGAATGGTTTTACTGTTCCGATCTTGAGCCAAGCCTTCCCCCCTTTATGGGTTTGCCCCCGGTGGTTATTGCCAAGTGGTCGTCCTTGCCCACCTCTGAAGAAATGGGGCAGGTTCACAAACTTGCTGGCAGGATTGACAAGCTAAAGAAAGCCGGGTTGACTGGTCCGTAGGTGGCTAGACATTTCTTGACTCGGTGCATCAGGCTGCTGAAGCTAAGGTGTCACTTCGGCTGGGACTACAAGGGCAAAGGCGATCCCAGCCGGGAATATGCCAACCTGATAGACAAGTACAAAGTGACCAACACTCTGCTGGATTTCTTTGCCAGCGGGGTTGTCAAAACTGAAGATGCAGAGCGATCTGTGGCGGCTTATAGCTAGAAGAGGCCGCGCCCCAAGGTAACCCTTGCTGATGTTGTCTTGTAGTTCATCTGTGATGAGTACTTGCAGATATATGCCCAGATTGGCTCCAGAATGTATAAAATGTATTGTTGAACTGCTTGCAGTCATGTGAGGAGTTTGATGACGACTCCCGAACGCTGTCAGCCATGAAGTCGAAGAAGAGGCTGAGAAGTCCTTCTGCTGCCCAGCCTGACTCCAAGAGAGCGGGGAAGAGACTTGTTGTAGATCAGGGCAAGAAGAAGGTTATGAGGCCGAGTGCCGCAGCCGGGAGTCTGAAGATAAAAGACACCGCCGGTACAGCCCCCAGGCCACCGAGTCCCAGACCGGGACCAGCGCAGTCGAGCTCAGCATCATCGAGCCCAATATGAGTGTTGCCGAGTACAAGGCCAAGTCCAGCGTTGCCAGGCTCAGTAACGTCGAGTCCAAGAATAGCTCCGCCGAGTACCCGGGGACCCTAGCCGGCCACACCGCCAGCGGGGCCGACCAGGATAGAAACACCGCCACCGACTATCGTGTCCTCAGGCCCGACAGCCAGCGGCCCTCCAGTGCCGACCTCCGGATCCCTCGGACAGAGGCTTAAGTTCTCCAAGAGGTAGGTTGCTCTAGGTCTTCTGAAAATCTTGTTCGGCATGGTAGCATATTAATGTTTGACTCGTTATGTAGGAAGCGGGCCGACATTGATCTCAAGGAGACCGCTTCGGCTACCCTCGTTGTCGAGCCAGCCCCAGCCGAGCCAACGCCAGCGAGCACACCTGCTGAGCCGGCGACGGTCCCAGTTGCAGAAACTAAGACCGCCCTGACTACAGGGCCGCCGACACCGGCCGACCAAGGGGCAGTTGTCGAAGCTGTCGCTCCAGCCCCTGAGCCAGCCCCCGAGGCCTCGGAGGCTACCGAGGTGAGGGCCAGGACCCCATCGCCGTCCTTGTCGCTGTCGTCGTCGTTGTCATCACCGCCTTCGGAAAGGCCGGATCTCCCCAGGCTCGAAGCCCCTCCCCGCAAGTTCCCGAGGACATTCCGCTGGACGGCCCCTAACGGAACTGCGAGGAGTTACAAGCATGACGAGGTTGCGGTGGAGAAGGAGCGTGAAGACTTGCTTCACGCTGCAATCGCCGCGTCCCAGGGGATTAAGGTATGAATTTCATCGTATTGGAGTCTTGGTAGTCCTCCTTGCACGAGTGTTCTGACGCTTGACTCCGCTTCGCACTGTTTCTCCCCGAGCAGAAAATGGTTGACCGCTCGGAGAGGATGAACGAGGTCCTGACCCGGGTTGCCCCCTAGCTCCAAGAATTGGACTAGCTCCAGGCTTTAAAAGCCAAAGTGGAAGGGCGCAACCAGGAGAGAGAATCTTGGCTGAGGGAAGCCGTTAATCAGCTCAAGAATGAAAATTGGGACCAAGCCAAGAAGATTGGAAGTAAGTCTCCCGAACGTCTCCTTGACTGATCCCTTAGTATATTTCTCCAGCTGTGTTGTTTTCCGAATGCCCAGTTGTGTCTTGACTGCTATGTGAGTGCTTGACTATTCTGATGTGCAGCCCTCGAAGCCGAGCTTAAGACCCGAGCAGAGGGAGAAGTCCAGCTGAAGGAGGCTGAGAAAGCCAAGGCCAGGCTTGAAAAAGACAAGGTCGACTTGACAAGGGCCAAGGCCGAGCTTGAGAAAGAGAAGGCCGACTTGAAGAAGGCCAACGCCAAGCTCGAGAAGGAAAAGGTTGAACTAGAGAAGGCCAAAGCCAAGTGGGAGGCCGACAACGAAAGTAAGTCTCTGCACTGACAATGATCTTAACCAATCCATTAAGTACTTCGTCTGTAGTTTGCCTGACAAGTTTACTTGTTGGTGAACCCGGGCAGCTGTTAGAGCCAATGACCAAATCCAATTCCAGGCTTTTGCAAAGGAGATAAAGGTCGTCAAGGAGTCACGGGAGATCCTTGCCGAGTCCGTGAAAGGGCTCCTTGACGTGATGAATCCTCGTCATGTGGGAATCTCAGGTGCAGGCGCACCTTAACAAAGCACCGAGTATCCTGAAGAGGTACTCGAATGAGCGTACTATTGTCAGTGTGGCCCAAACCCTGGCGATGACCAAGTCCATCTACCCCAGGGCAGACATTGAAACCATCGAAGAGGGATTCGCCGAGGAGACGACACCTGAGGAGGCGCTAGAGCTGATAGCCAAGGCGAGGCCGACTGCAGAGGTGATCACCCGAGACTTGGGTATGTAAAAATAGTCCATCATGCAATCGGTGTATATGAATTTTTGTAAAGACATGTGTAAATACATGTGCAATGCCGCCAAGCTCTGAATTATTACTTAGTTGTCATTAGCTTTACCCGACTATATAATCTGCGCCGAGTTGGTCTATAGGAACTTAATAAAATCGTTCACCACAGAAAGCTGTACTCGGGCAAATATAACAAAGTCGTTGCAAAACTTCATAACTTAAGTAAAATAGGCTCATATATTATTGATAAAGCACATATAATACATGCAGCCCCTGACTCACTCTCGGTTGGAACAAGCGGCGTAGTGAGTTAGAGAAATCTGTACACATGGAAAAGTATAAAACTCAGGTATAGAAATGACATAGCTGTTCTATATTCCGTGAGTTGCTGATGAGGGCACCGACTTTGGTCTTCAGTCGGTAGGCGCCTGGCCGCGTGACCTCAGCTATAATGAATGGCCCTTCCCATATTGGGGATAGTTTATGCCTGTCTTTGGTGGTTTGTACTTTTCTCAAGATGAGATCTCCGACCAAAAAGGCGTGGCCACGGACATTGCGATTGTGCTAGTGACGCAGACCTTAAAGATACCTTGCCGACTGGATTATTGTGATATCCCTTGCTTTTTCTAACTGATCTAGTTCGAACAATCGGGTATTATTTGAGGTGTCTTCTGAGTAAGCCCAAACTCGCGGGGAGCCGAACTCTAACTCAGTTGGTAGCATAGCCTTGGCACTGTAAACCAGAAAGAAAGGGGATTGCCCTGTTGCCTGACTAACCGTGGTTCTGAGAGACCAGAGAACCGATGGGAGCTCTTGTACCGACCGGCCCACATATGGTTATAGTCGGTCGAATATCCTGGCCTTGATACCTTGTAAGACCATACCTTTAGCACATTCAACCTGCCCATTGCTCCGCGGGTGTGCCACAGACGCATAGCAGATCTTGATGCCGAAGTCGTCACAGAAATCTTGAAACACGCCGCCCATGAACTGAGTACCGTTGTCCGTGATGATGCGGTTAGGGACCCCGAATCGGTATAATATACTCGTGATGAAGTCCTTTGCTCATGCCGCTGTTATGGTAGCAATGGGTTTTGTCTCAATCCACTTCATGAATTTATCCACTGCGACGAACAACTGTGTGAACCCTCCTAGCGCTTTCTTGAAAGGCCTGACCATGTCAAGTCCCCATACTGCAAAGGGCCAAGAGATTGGGATTGTTTGGAGTTCTTGGGCTAGGAGATTTGTTTGTGTTGTGTAGAACTGGCAACCCTCGCATGTACGAACAATGTCTTTAGCGTCTGTTACTACTGTTGGCCAGAAAAATCCCTGCCGGTAAGCCTTTCTGACTAACGTCCTGGATGCGGCGTGGTTGCCACATATGCCAGAGTGGATCGATTGCAGAATATGCTTGCCCTCCTCGGTGGTGACACAGCGCATGAGGACACCGGATGCACTTCTTCGGTACAGGTCTTCTCCGACGACTAGGAAACTCTTGCTTCAACGTTTGATCTTCTCGGCTTAACTGCGATCTTCTGGGAGTTCATCGTCCAGGAGAAATTTGAGAACAGGAGTCCACCAGTCTTGACATATGTTCAGTACTTCGTCTGTTGCTAGGGTAGGTTCACCTCCCGACTGCTCTGGCACTGGTTTCTTCTTGACTGATGGCTCCATAAGTTGCTCAACAAAGATCCCTGTCGGGACCGCTTCTCGCTTAGATCCCATGTTGGCCAATTCATCTGTAGCATCGTTGTATTGTCGTAGGACATGCGTTATCTCTAGCTCGTCGAACTTGTTTTCCAGCTTCCGGACCTCCTGACAGTATGCCGCCATTGTGTCGTCGAGGCATGTCCAGTCTTTCATGACTTGGTTGATCACGAGTTGAGAATCTCCTCGCACAACTAGTCAGCGGATGCCAAGTGATATAGCTATGCGGAGCCCGTGGATAAGTGCCTCGTACTTGGCGACGTTGTGGGAAGCCAGGAAGTGGATCTGGAGAACGTACTTGAGTTTTTCGCCGGTAGGAGACGTCAATACGACGCCGGCCTCGGCACCGCCGATCCGTAGAGAACCGTTGAAGTACATTGTCCAGTACTCTAGATTCACTATTGATGTAGGCATTTGAACTTCTGTCCACTCGGCCACGAAGTCGGCTAGAGCTTGTGATTTGATAGCTGTCTGTGGCTGAAAGGTGATGTCGAACACCATCAACTCGAGCGCCCATTTAGTGATTCGACAGGTGGCCTCGCGATTATGTAGGACGTCCCCGAGTGGATACGATGTGACCACCATGACTTGATGTGCTTGGAAATAATGCACCAGCTTCCGGATAGTGATGAGTAGGCCGTACATTAGCTTCTGGACCTGCGGATATCTCATCTTCGAGTCGGCAAGGACTTCACTGACAAAGTAGACTAGCCGTTGAATTTTCTGTATGTGACCCTGTTCGGATCGCTCGACCACCAGTACCGTGCTGACTACCTGAGTAGTTGCTGCCAGATACAACATTAATGGTTCTTGGGGCATTGGTGACGCCAACACGGGTAGTGATGTGAGAAATTTTTTGAAGTCTTCGAAGGCTTGCTGGGCTTCAGGAGTCCATTGGAAATTGTCTGCTTTCTTCAATAGCTTGAAAAAGGGCATGCCCCGTTCACCTAGTCGGGAAATAAACTGGCTGAGTGCCGCTATGCAGCCTGTCAGCTTCTGGACATCCTTCTGGCTAGTCGGGGGTGCCATGTTCATGATTGTGTGGACTTTCTCCGGGTTGGCCTCGATGCCGCGATACGAGACGATGAAGTCAATTAGCTTTCCAAATGGCAGACCGAAGGCGCACTTTTCCGGGTTCAACTTCATCTTGAATCTTCGAAGATTTTGGAAGGTTTCATCTAGGTCAGCGATGAGGTCTTTTTTGGACTTGGTCTTGATCACCACGTCGTCGACGTAGGCCTCCACGTTGCGCTCGATCTGAGTATGTAGACACCGCTGAATGGCCCGTTGATACGTTGCTCCAGCGTTTTTCAAACCGAACGGCATAGTGATATAGCAGTACGCTCCAAACGGCGTGATAAAAGACGTCTTTAGGCAGTCCTCCTCCTTGAGGCTGATTTGGTGGTATCCCGAGTAACAGTCGAGAAAGCTAAGAAGTTCGCACCCTGCAGTTGAATCCACCACCTGATTTATTCTGGGTAGACCAAATGGATCCTTGGGGCACGCCTTGTTGAGATCGGTGTAGTCGACGCAGATGCGCCATTTATCCTTTTTCTTCCGGACCAGGACTGGGTTTGCCAGCCAATCCGGGTGATAGACCTCTTTGATGAACTCGGCTGCGAGAAGCTTGGTTATCTCCTCCTGGATAGCATCTTTACGGTCTTGGGTGAAGCGCCGTAGCCGTTGCTTGACTGGCTTGGCGTCTGTCTTGATGTTGAGGGCGTGCTCGATCACCTCCCTTGGTACACCCGGCATGTCAAACGGTTTCCACGTGAAGATATCCTTGTTGGCTTGGAGGTAGGTGACGAGCGCGTCTTCCTATTTGGGGTCTGTTGACGCCAAAATTTGGTACGGTTCGTTATCATATTCGGTTAAGATAAAGCCGATATCAGCCGGTGGAAGTTAATCTAGAAGAAGCCGAATTCGGGAAGGAATTGTGAAGATCAAAGCATGATAGTTAATTATTTTATCTATAAATTTGGTAGCTTTAATTATTTTTAGGAAAACCTGATCTCGTGTCCGATCAGGGCTTGTTAATTTTCCTTTTATAGTTAGGAAACTCATGTTTCGTATCCGATCAGGACTATATCAACTCGGGGTATAAATACGTATGCCCGGGGACCATGTAAACTATCTCACAGATCAATACAACTTCGGCGCATCGCCACCCTTTTCGACGGGTTCTTGCTTCTCAAGCCGGGCTGCATCGGTTAGGTCCGAACTCCTGCGAGAGGGTAAGTCTCGTTACCCCGACTACCTTATCGGCTAGGACTTCCTCGGTTAGGTCTGATATTCTAGCTGATCTACAGTAGTCGGCTTACCACGGTGTATCTATTCTGTCTACGGCTGCATCAGTTAAGTTTGATCTCTTAGGCCGAGTGGATATATCACATCACGCGTGCGTAGATTTATCAGCTTACTGGGTGTAATTTATCGTCAGTTTGTGCTGCATCGGTTGGGTCCGACCTACTAAACTGCTAGTGATAAGTTATTCCTGCTAGGTTGATAGATTTTATGCAGGCGTCTTATCGGGATGTATAGCCGATAAGTTATCATATAGTCCATCATGATTGCATTAGATCCATCGGCTCATCGAGGTTCGTTTATCATTATTAATCTGTGCTGCATCAATTAAGTTTGACCTACTAGATTGATAATGATAGATTTATCCTTGTTAAGCCGATGGGTGTTTATGCGATGTTTTATCGGAGTGCCTAGCCGATAAGTTATCTTTCAATAGATAAAGCCGACTTCATTGTCTTGATTATTATTCTGCCTATCTATTCTATCATCGGCTTTTAGCCAATGTCCAAGTGCTTTTTCGGCAGTCAGCTGGCTTATTATTTGCTTATAGCATCATCGGCTTCTAGCCGATGTACAAGTTATTATCGGCAATCGGCTGGAGGAATTCTATATCGACTGGTTGGCCGATTGGATCAATGATCTAACTTTTTCTATCTCCTTGTCAATTGCGGGGTCAAATTGACAGGCACGCCTACGAACCTCAAATTTATGACCTGCACTGGAGCTAAGCAGATCTCCCAGGCCTTCGCGTGTCTAGTGCGCCGAACCAGATCATCGGCTCGTTCTTGACGCTGCTGGTGATTTTCGGTGTCAACAAGATCGAGTCCGGTCCCAACTAGAGCAGTCTTGGAGGGGTCGAAAGGGTCCATGGGGATCTTCTTCGTGTCAAAGTCCGCTGAAATTCCCGACTTCGCTGCTTTTTTGGCCAGAACTTGATCATCCTTGACTTCGGTTGTGGCGGCTTGCCTAATGCTGTTGCGTTCGACTGCTGCCTCTTGTGATTGAGCCAATTCGCAGCTCTCTTTGTCGCAGGTGAAGGCTTGCTTGACGTCGCTGCGGAGGGAGAGGACTCCTGCTGGCCCAGGCATTTTGAGCACCATGTAGGTATAGTGCGGTATTGCCATGAATTTGGTGAGCGCTGGTCGTCTGAGTATCGCGTGGTACGCGGTCTCGAAGTCGGCGACCTCGAAGCAGATGTTTTTTGTGCGGAAGTTATCCCGCGTGCCGAAAGTGATCGGCAAGGTTATCTGCCCAAGGGGTGTTGAAGACAGGCCGGGAATTATCCCGTGGAAGGGCGCAGTACTCGGCCGTAGTTCTAAACGAGGGATTTTCATCTCATCCAGGGTCTTGGCGAAGAGGATATTGAGCGTGCTGCCTTCGTCTATGAGGGCCTTCTTCAGCTTGATATTCTTGACGACCAGGTCCAGGACGACTAGGTAGCGCCTCGGGTGTGAGACCTGATCGGGGTGATCTGCGCGGTCGAAGGTGATGGGTGTTTCTGACCAATGCAAATATTGGGGGGTGTCTGTTGTAGAGACCGTGTTGACGTCGCGTGCTGTTAGCTTCTGCTTCCACTTGGACTCATACGCAGACGGCCCTCCGAAGATGTGGTTGAGCTCGGCTTGGGGATCCTGAAAATCATCGGCCGGGTCCGAGTTTGGTTTGTCTTTGTTCTTGTCGGCGCCAGATGATGAAGCCTGCTTGGAAGCAAACTTCTTGAGCATGAAGTAGTCTTTGGCCGCGTGCTTGCCCTTGGGGTGGACGGGGCAAGGCCCATTCATGACTTTCTGGTAGTCGTTGTTCCGTGGGGGCCGCGACCGAGTGTGCTCCACATTGGCCACCTCGTTGTCCGACTTCCACTTGCGGCTGCCGGACTTGTTCTATGATGGCTCGTTGTCAGCTTTTGCCTTTTGGTCTTTTTGCCGGGACTCTTTCTTCTCGTCGAGGGCCTCTGCGACCGCCTCGGCCGAGTCGGCGTATTTATTTGCCATATCGAAGAGAGCCCTAACAGTAGCTAGAGGCTTCCGAGTGAATTTCGTGATGAACAGGGCGTAGGCGGCGATGATGACCTCGTCCTTGATCATTGGGATTTGGTTGCGCTTCTCGGAGAACCTCTTGATAAATTCGCGCAGAGACTCGTTCTTCCTCTAGTGCAGTTGGTATAAATTGTTCTTGGAAGACGGCCTCTCATAGGTCCCCTGGAAGTTAGCTATAAAGCGTTCCTGGAGTTCACCCCAGGAGCCGATTGATCGCCTTGGGAGCCCTGTTAGCCATGTCCTCGCTGAGTTGGCCAGGGCGACCAGGTGGTAGTTAGCCATGGCTTTGTGGTCACCTCTGGTAGCTTGGATTGCCAGAGTATATATGGTGAGCCAGGACTCGGGGTTAGTTTTGCCGTCGTATTTCTCGATTCCGGTAGGCTTGAAGCCCGACGACCAGTCGACGTCTTGTAGCTCCTGGGTGAAGGCTGGTACGCCTTCATCTTCATGAGGGCTCCGGCTCTTGCCGCGACGGTTAAACCGCTCGTGGCGGAAGCCGAAGCGCTCGTACTCGTCCTCCAGTCAGCGGTGGTCGTCCTCCTCGCGTTCGCGGCACCGAGCATTAATGTTGTGGCGGAGATCACGTTGTAGCTGGATTCGGAGATCTTGGTTGGGCCGGAGATCGTTCTGGTGATGCCGCCGATTATTGTTGTTGGTGTTGCCGAGTGATGTCTCCCGTGACTCCTCGTGCGGCTGACTTGAGCCGACCGCCCGGCGTCGTGCAGATGCGGACGAGATTGCTGCTGGAGAGCCCAATCGGTTGGTCGATATAAGTGTTTTGCCCGACTGCTGATGTTGCTGACAGGCGGCAGCTGTAATCATGGCTTTGATCTTGGCGATAGTCGGGGTGGCCTGATGATCAGGCTGAAGCTGGAGTGTGTCCAACAGGGTTGCAGCGGCCACGATGTTCTGTTGTGCCGTGATGAAGACGTCGTGGTCACCGACTTTAGTCTGGAGGATCTGTTGCTGAGCGGTTCGCTCAGCCTTGCGCAGTTCGTTGTTGCGAGCCTCTCGTTCGGCCTCCTCCTATTGCCATAGTCGGCTGGCCTCCTCCTGCCACTCCTCTTGTACTCGGCGCACCTCCGGCGGGGGGTTGATGCCATGAAAATCTTGTGGGGCAGAAGGAAACTTACCAGACTGGTGTCCGAACCAGTGTCCGAAGCGTTGTCCGACTTGGAGTCAGAATCCGAGTAGTTGATCAGAGTAAGGACGACTCCGACCTCCCTAGATCCAATCTAGAGTGGCTCGGAGCCACGTCCAAACTGAAACCTAGAGGATCGGGTCAGCCATGTGGGATGCAGATCTGCGGCGTCGCCGGGTCTGCAAGGGAGATTGACGATCTCTCCTCCTCCTAGCCCTACCCGGGCCGGCTCGAGGCCAAGCGTGAGTCGGACGCCGAAGGAGAGAGTTGTCCCGAGACCTAGCAAGGTGGTAGATCACCGTAGCAAATCGACGAGGGTGGCTGCAGCGTCTTGTGGGCCGATTGGCGCGGAGTCGGCTGGTTCCTCGGCCGGTTGGATTGGATCTGCGTTAGCCAAGGTGAGATTACCGAACATGTCGGCGACGAAGTCGAGGCTTCCGAACGTCATTGTGTTTCCAGGGGAGAATTTGCCGCCATCGACTCTAGTTGCTAGATCCATCGAGCTTGTAGATGTAAAACTCGCCGGAGCCCCTACCTGGCACGCCAACTGTTGATATTTTACACCGGCAATATGAATATGGGGCTACCTGGTGGATGGAAACTTGGTGGATTGCAAAGGAACACGGGGAGATTTATACTGGTTCAGGCCCTCAATGTGAGATAATACCCTACGTCCAGTTGTGATGTTATTCCTTTGAGGATTTATGTTGATCTATGATTTTCTGACCTCAGGGGGCGCCCTGCCTCCCCTTATATACTGGGGGACAGGGGTACAAGGTAGGAGTCCTAGCCGGATACGGCCAAGGGATCTCCTCTTAGGGATATACAGTCCTTATCGTACAAGGCAAAGTCTGCCGGGCGCTACTATATCTCTAATTACAAGGCTAGACCCATCCTCTATCCTTGTGGCCCATATGCTTGTGATGAGGTACCTGGGGCTCATGGCCTCCACACTTCGCCCGGGCGCCTAGTGAAGATGTTGTTTCTGCACTAGGTGATGACGAGATGGTGGTCTTCACCGTCTACTTTGACGCCAGGCTCCGATTCCCCTGCTGCAACCTCTTCCTTGAGGTGTTGGCCCTCTTCAACCTGGAGTTGCCGCAGCTCAGCCCGAGCGTCTTTGTCCGCATCGCCGTGTTCGAATGGATGGCTCGGACCCAGGAGTTCGAGCCGACGGCCGACCTCTTCGCCGTTGTCCACCAGGCCGCCCTCTACAACAAGATGGTGGCGACACCGGTAGGGCCGAAGAAGAGCATGTTCGGCAGCATGAACTTCATCACATGGCTAGACCAAGCTGATCTGTGGCCTGTCCCCGCTTCGATGCCGAAGTGGGAAAAATCGTGAATGAGGTGGTGGTTTTACCACAAGATCTCCTACGCCGCTGGCTCCTGCGAGTTCAAGGCCTTGTGGATGTCGTTGAGCGTCCCCCGCTTCAACACCCGCCCGAAGGTGTCCTCAGCGTTTGGGACCTGATCGAGGAGTACCTAATGATGGGTGTCACTCCGTTGGCATGGTCATGGAACATCACCATCGACCGCGACAATCAGATCTGTGATCTCCCCGCCATTGCCATCCCCAACGATCGCCTCGGTATGTTCCTTTTGATCTGCTTCGATCTCCCGTTCGCCTACTGAGCTTCGCTCCGATTTGTTCTGATTCAAGTGATTTTGCGTTGTTTGCAGTTATCTCCTTGGGCGAAGTGAAGAGGCTGGTGAAACGCCTCGTCGGGGATATGACTCCAGAGGAGTACGGGGAGATTATGAAGTTTTTTAAAGGGGGGAAGAGTGAACTGCGTATGCATGCGGCTTCGCCAGGAGGTCCCTCCGTGCGAGAATCCCGTTCAGCCTTAGGGCGATGATAGCGGGGACGCTACGGGGAAGAAATGGAAGAGGGCCACTGGTGACGCAGCAGAGCCCAACTGTATGGCCCCGAGGATGGTTCAACCTCTTCGGGCCATCTACCCTTCCCCGCCGCCAATGGCAGATGACGATGACGAGGACAGCGACACAGGGCACACAGACCTCGGAGCCGTTGGCCGAACCCCCAGCCCTGAAGTCGCGATGCCCGTCAGCGGCTGAGTGAGAACTGGGCCTTTGCCTGGGCGTGCGTCTTCGGCCGCTCCCGCCTGTCCCAGAAGCGTTGGAAGGGCGGTCCACTTCCAATTCACGCCGGTGGTACTAGGCTCGGTGTTCAGCGACTCCGAATCGACTTCGCTGGTACACCAGAGCCCGATGGCAAAAAGGGTGAGGGTGGATTCCTCTCCGCCCGCCGAGGAGGAGATCGTGGTGGATGTCAGCGAGGACGCGGCGGAGGATGTGCCGGCCGGAGGCATGTCAGAACCTGCTAGCAGCAGTTGACAAGGTGCCATGGAGGCCAGCGGGCGAGCGATGGCGACTCTTTCTGCGTCCGACAACGTCCTTCCGGCGCCGAGCTTCATCGCCGAAGACTTCGCCTCCCTCAGTGAGCTCTGCTCTTTTGTCGGGGGCCTCAGCTTTCTAGCATCGCCCTCGGCTGTCTAGCCAGTAGTCGACGACCGGTTCGACCTTGACGAGGCGAGCTTGTCTCTGCGTGGTCTGCTGACCAAGGTTAGTTCCCCCAAGTCTTTTTCTTCGGCCTGTTCTTTGGATCTTCGATTTTGCTTTGCTTAGCTTGTAGCTTCGTGTTTTTTTTCAGGCGCTCTCCTTCGCTGTTACAAGCGCATGACGCACGCTCGCTTGGACGGCCTCAAGAGCCGCCAGTGGGAGGAGCCGTCGAAGGCGGAGCGGCTGGCACAAGAGCAGAGTGTTCTGAAGAAGGCGCTCAAGGACGCCAAGGCTTCGAACTCCGCCCTGAGGACCGAGGCTAATCAGCTCCGAGCCCACCTTGCCGACCACTAAGTCGAGCTTGAGCGCCTTCGCGTTGAGCTCGCAGAGGTGAAAGAGGTCAAGGCCGGTACTCGGCCTTCGGCCCTCGACGCCAGCCACATGCTGCGTGTGGTGCTCACAAGGATGGGTGCCTTTCCCCCGCCGCTGCCCGAGGATGATGCCCCCACCGAGGCATTCACCGACTAGTGTGTCGTAGCCAGAGGAGCAGTGGGCGACGCTTTTGGTGTCTTCGGCAACTGCTGCGCTCGTTCGGCGGGCTACGGCGTTCTTTTGGCGTTCCACGCCGGCAGCTGCAACCACCTTGAAGACCTCCCCGCGATTTACGCTTGTGATGTCAAGGACAACAGCGTGTGGAAGGGCAAGGAGATCACCACCGAGCACCTCCGCGATCAGCTGGAGAAGCGGAGGGAGCGTGAGGCTGCCGAGACAATGCCAGAAACTGAGGCGCTGCTGTAGGTTTGACGGCCCCCCTCGCCCGACTTATCTTGTTTCTTTGTTTTTTGATAGCTTAGGATAGCCATTTCTACCGAGAACCAGCCTCTTGTAAATTTGCTTTTGTAAGGCCTTCGGCCCCACCTTTTCTTATGAATGGAAACATCTTTTGCACATCAGGTGTCTCTTAATCGAAAGCTTTGTCTTCCTCGCTTCGACTACCTACGGCCAGTGCTGAACTTCAAGTTCGTCGCGTCTCGGCCGCTTGTGAAGATGAGGTACCCAGGTCCCGATGACCGCATCTCGGCCGTGGTGATAAATGGTCGGAGCTATGCTCTTCGTTCCATAACGAAGTGGCTACGGAAGAACCCTGGGCGCGACGTGTCCGACTTCGACCAGGAGTACCAACTTCGCCGTGGTGATATGGTGGAATTCTGGCGGAATTTTCAGATGTCGGCCCGTCAACAAGGGATTCGGAATCGGCGGTATGCCTTCGTCCCTGTTAGTTCCCCTATCCGCGAGGTTCTAGTCGTCGTTCTGGACAGTGATGACTCTGCGGAGCACGGAGCGGCTACTTTTGACTTGATCACTGTTCGGGCCACGTGATGGAGGTCAAGGGGGCCAACTCCACCGCCCACTTGCCCAGGCGGCTTATAGCCTCCTTGTTTCGAAGCACCTCTCCAATGGGATATTGCGACGGCACCGTGATCTTGTGCACTTGGAAGTAGTGCCGGAGTTTTCAGGAGGCCATGACGAGGGAGTAGGACAATTTCTCGATCTCCAAGTATCTGAGCTTCGCTCCTTGCAATGCTTCGAAGACAAAGTCTACAGGTGTTTATCCGCCTGCGCCTTCATGTACCAAGGCCACACTCACTGCCACCGGCGGGGCCGCTAGATACACCAGCAGTTCGGCCCCCGCCTTCAGGCTGGTGAGCCTTGGTACCTCCTGGAGGTAGGCCTTGAGGGACTCGAGCACCACCTAGCATTCGGTCGTCCATTCGAACTTGTTGGCCCCTCGCAGAGTCTTGAAAAATGGCAACGCCTTCTCCGCCGACCTTGCCATAAAGCGACTGAGGGCTGCGATGCGGCTCATCAGCCTCTACACTTCGCGTGCGTTCTTGGGCGGCTGCATCTGCTGGATGGCTTCTGTTTTTCAGGGTTCGCCTCGATGCCTCTTTCGGACACCAAGAACCCTAGCAACTTGCCAGCGCGAACACCGAAGACAGACTTCTCCGGGTTCAGCTTGACCTTTGCCTTACACAGGTTGTCGAAGGTTTCATGTAGGTCGGAGACGTGGTCGATTGCTTTCCTGCTCTTGACAACTATGTTGTGGACATACGCCTCAATGTTCTTGTCGATTTGTGTCAATGTTTTATATCGGCAATAATAATATGGGGCTACTCGTGAGACCTAAACTTTATGGATTACAAAGGAACACGAAACAATTTATCCTGGTTCAGGCTCTCGATGTGAGGTAATACTCTACTTTCAGCTGTGGTGTATTGCCTTTGAGGTTTCTGTGGTGAGATTCTGTTCTGCCCTCAGGGGGCTCCCTGCCTCCCCTTATATACCTGTGGAGGCCATGGGCCCCGGGTACCTCATGACAAGCATATGGGCTACTCGGACAGAGGATGGGCCTAGCCTTGTAATTAGATATGTGATAGAGCTCGGCAGACTTTGCCTTGTACAATAAGGAATATACAGTCCTAGTCGGGCAGGTTATATCTCTAAGAGGAGATCCCTTGGCTATAGTCCGGCTGGGATTCCTACTTTGTAACCCCGTCCCCTAGTATATAAGGAGAGGCAGGGCGCCCCCTGAGGACAAGTTCATCAGAACCACCACCATACATCCTTAAAGGAATACACTACAACTAGACATAGGGTATTACCTCACATCGAGGGCCTGAACTAGTATAAACTCCCCGTGTTCCTTTGAAGTCCACCTGGTTTCAATCCGACGAGTAGCCCTATATTCATATTGCCGGTGTAAAACATCGACAGTTGGCGCGCCAGGTAGAAGCTTCGCCGAGATCAATCTCAACAAGCTCGATGGATTCAACAACCGGAGTCGACGGCACCGGCTTCTCCCCTAGAGACATGATCACATTCGGAAGCCTCGAGTTCGTCACCGACAAGTGCGGCAAACTCACCCTGGCCGACTCGGACTCCATCCGATCTACCGGGGAAACAGCCGACTCCGCGCCAGTCGGCCCACACGATGCTACAGCGACCATCATCGACTTGCTGCAGCAATCTTCCACTTGCCCGGGTTTCAGGACAACTCTCCCCTTCGGTGTTCGACTTGGACTCGGCCTCTAGCCTGCTGGGATTGGACTAGGAAGGGGGGATCGTCAATCTCCCGTGTAGACTCAGCAGCACCGTGGACATCTACAATCTACATCTGACGCGGCAGACCCGATCCCCTACGGTTCAATTCGGACGCGGCCCAGAGCCACCTGAGATTGGATCTAGGGAGGTCAGGGTCGTGATCACACTGATCAATTACTCAGATTTCGACTCTAAGTCAGATAGCAGTCTGAACAGCAGTTCAGACAGCTGTTTGGCAAGCCTTTTCCTGCCCTGCGAAGTCTTCATGGCGTCCAAGGGCGACACTCCCACTCAGGAGGCACGCCGACTACGCGAGCGCAAAGAGGAGGAGGCCCACCGACTACGACAACAACAGGAGGCCGATTGTGACACTCGCAACGACGAGCTACGCAGGATGGGGCGAACCGCTCAGCAACAGATCCTCCAAACTCGAGTCGGCGACCACGACGTCTTCGTCACGCCTCAACAGAATGTCGTGGCCACCGTAACTCTGCTGGACACGCTCCAGTTTGGGCCTAATCATCCGGCCACCCCGACTATAGCTAGGATAAAAGCCATGATCACTGCTGCTGCATGCCAGCAGCGCCAACAGTCGGGTGATACCCTCATACCGACCAGCCGGTTGGCTTCCCCAGCGGCATTCTCATCCCCCTCAATGCGACGCCGAGTGGCCGGCTCCAGTCAGCTGTACACGGAGTCATGCCAGACGTCACTCGGCAACCCCAACAACAAACGGCGGTGTCAAAGCGACTGTCGGGACAACTAGGATCTCCGAGGCTGACTACGGTGTGATCTTCGGCAAGACATCAATGCTCGGCGCCGTGAACGAGAGGAAGACGAGCAACGCCGACTGGAAGACGAGAACGAGCACTTCGGCCTCCACCACGAGTGGTTTCGCCACAGTAGTCGGAGTCGGAGTCCTCATGAAGATGAAGGAGTACTGGCCTTCACCTATGAGCTGCAACAAGTCAATTGGCCCTCAGGCTTCAAGCCGACTGGAATTGAAAAATACGACGGAAAGACTGATCCTGAGTCCTGGCTCACGGTCTACACTCTGGCAATCCGAGCAGCTGGAGGAGATCACAAGGCTATGGCTAACTACCTCCTAGTCGCTCTTGCTGACTCGGCGAGGACATGGCTAATAGGACTTCCTAAGAGATCATGGCTCCTAGGGAGAACTCCGGGAAAGCTTCATCGCCAACTTCAAGGGGACGTACGAGAGGCCATCTTCCAAGCACGATTTGTATCAGTTGCATCAAAGGAAGAACGAGTCTCTTCGTTGCTTCATCAAGAGGTTCTCTGAGAAGAAGAATTCTATCCCGAAGATCAAGGACGAGGTCGTCATTCCCGCCTTTTGAAAAGGAGTCAAAGACACCTCGTTCATCGTAAAATCACTCAGAAGCCTCTCAACTTTGTCAAGGCTCTATTCGACATGGCAAACAAGTACACCGACTCAGCCCACGCTGTTGCTGAGGCCATCGATGACGAAAAGGCCCCCTGACAGAAGGAGCGGAAGGACACCGATGATGCAGCCCCGAATAAGGCTGGGAACCGCAAACACAAGTTGGACGACTTCATTGTGGCAGTCGGTGTCGATGTTTTACATCGGCAATATAACTATAAGGCTACTCGGGAAGGGGAAACTCAGTGGACTACAAAGGAACACAAGGATATATTATACTGGTTCAGGCCCTCGATGTGAGGTAATACCCTACGTCCAGTTGTGGTGGTATTCCTTTGAGGATGTATGTGGATCAATGATCTCATGTGTTGTTCTCTGCCCTCAATGGGCGCCCTGCCTCCCCTTATATACTGGGGTGCAGGGGTACAAGGTAGGAATCCCAGCCGGATACGGCCAAGGGATTTCCTTCTTAAAGATACATCTTACCCGACTAAGATTGTATATTCCTTTTTATACAAGGCAAAATCTACCAGATGCTATTATATCTCTAACTACAAGACTCGGCCCATCCTCTATCCGAGTGGCCCATATACTTGTGATGAGATACCCGGGGCCCATGGCCTCCATAGTAGCCCTTGAGACCTTCATAGTTGAGTCACAGCTGATGCTGAGTGCTCGTCCTCTACGGCGAAGATTGCTTGAGTGCATTGCTTCCGAGTACTCCTTGTCCGAGTGCTTCTTCTTCCCGAGTCCTGCTTCATGTCAACTGGCAACGAGTCTATGAAGGGCTTCATGTTGGTGTATGAATAGTGTGCGCCGAATAGGCCTACGTATTAGGTGTAGCCCCCAACTTTGTGCTTAATTGTAAAGACAATTAAACATAAAGTCAAAGATCTTTAACCTTGCAGTCTTTCCGAAGTAGATTACTACTGGTATATGAGACTCTTCGGTATCATGTCAACCGGAATATGATTTATAGTCTTACCGAGTAGCATGCCACTCGTATATGGGACTCTTCAGCTTCATGTCAGCTGGAATAGGGGGTTTATAGTCTCTCCCGAGTGGCGTCCCACTTGGAAGTTAGACTCCTCAGCGTCATGTCAGCTGGAATAATGTTGCTCATGGCAACTGGTGGCCAAGCATGTAGGCCGAGTACCACTTTATGAAAATAAATCCATTGCGTGGTCAGGTGTACTCGAGAAAGATACCTGCATCCCCAATTTTAATGAAGACTAGCTTGTGATCCTCATAAGGATATATCCTCGATACCTGGTGGATAAGACAGATACCCAAACACATGTGTTTAGCAATTAGGCTTTCATGAAGCATATCTGTTTACCTCATCGGTTCCTGTTGGTAACACCAGCGCCGCGATTTTAACTCGGCCTGCGAGTGGCCCATAACGAGCGTGCTACTGTAGAAACTCATATCTTCAGTGGCCCAGCTTCAACTGTGTAGGCCCAAGCCCATTTAGTCGGCATAGGCTCTATAAAGGTTGAGGGAGAGAGAAAAGATTCCTCTATCTTCCCCACGCGACCAATCGTTTCGTCTTCTCAGCTCCGCGCCAAAATTTCACTTCCCACTCCGCTAGGGTTCGCCATTGCTTGCTCCTCCCCATCAAAGCTCGAGTGATTTCGCTTCCATTTGTTCACTCCAAGCCCCCGACTATATTTCTCCCAAATTTCTTGTCCCCCCAGCCATACCGAAGGTGCTAGATTCTGTTGGGGCGTCGGATGACTGGTGGCCGACCTCGGATTGCAGCCGGTCGAAGTTGGAGAAGCTGGAGAAGTCGCTGCGGCTGCAGAGCCACGACATTATCCGCTGGCGGCCGGCCGAGGATGAGTCTGTCCCAAATCCCCAATCCTACGAAACTGTTGTTTTTGCCTCTTTCTTTGACCGGGGTTTGTTTCTTCCATCCTCCGCATTCCTCCGCCGTCTTCTTAGTTTCTACGGATTGGAGTTGGTGAATCTGAATCCCAACTCAATCCTACAAATTTCTATCTTTGTGACTCTTTGCGAGTGCTATCTGGGTGTAGAGCCCCACTTTAATTTCTTCAGGCACTTGTTCCACATTAAGCCCCAACCCTCTAAGAATAGGATCTAGGTGATTGGAGGGGCTGGTCTTCAGTTGAGGAGTGAGATGAAGAAAATATATATCGATCTTCCTTTGAAATCCTCTCTGAAAGGTTGGCATAAGGAGTGGTTCTACTGTTCTGATCTAGAACCCTCCCTGCCACCATTCACCGGAAAGCCCCCGGCGGTCTTGCCTAGTTGGTCGTCGAATCCAACCTTCGAAGAGATGGGCCAAGTACATCAGTTGTTGGCGAGGTTGGAGAAATTTAAGTCGGCCGGCCTGACCGGCCCCTAGATCGCTAAGCGCTTCCTGACCCGGCGCATCCAACCATTGAAGCTAAGGAGCGCGTTCTGCTGGGATTACTAGGGGAAGAATGACCCTGACTGAGAGAGCAAAGAAGTGGCCGACGAGCAAAAAGTGACCAAAACATTGTTCGGTTATTTCTCCAATGGGCTGATTGAGACCGAGGACAAAGAGCGCTGTATCACGGCTTATAACCACAACCGGCCTCGTCCCGAGGTAACCTCTGCTCTTCTTCTATGATGAATGATTATAGACATGTATCCATGATTGCCTTGCATAGTATGACGTGTACTGTTGAGTCATTTGCAGTGGTGTGAGGAGTTTGATGATGACTCCCGTCCTTTGTCGGCCACAAAGTCGAAGAAGAGGCCGAGGAGTCCTTCTGCTGCCCAGCCCAACTCCAAGAGAGCGGGGAAGAAGCCCATTGTAGATTAGGGCAAGGCGAAGGTTGTGAAGCCGAGTGCCGCAGCCAGGAGTTTAAAGATAAGGGACCCCGCCGGCAAAGCGCCTAGGCCATCGAGTCCCAGATCGGGACCAGTGCAGTTGAGCTCAGCAAAATCGAGCCCAACCCAAGCGCGGCCAAGTACAAGGTCGACCCCGGCGCCGCCGAGCACCCAAGCGCCCCAGCCGACCACACCGCGAATGGGGCCGACCAGGACAGAGGTGCCACCGTTGACTGCCGCGCCCTCAGGCCCAATAGCCAACGGCCCTCCAGTGCCGCCCTCTGGATCTCCCGGGCAAAAACTCAAGTTCTCCAAGAGGTAGGCCATTCTGGGTCTTCTGAAAATCATGTTCAGCATTGTTGCGCCTTGATGCTTGACTTATTATGTAGGAAGCGGGTTGACATAAATCTTAAGGAAGTCATGCTGACTGCCCCCTGCTATCGACCCTGTCCCTACCGGTCTAGAGCCAGCGAGTACGCCTGCTGAGCCAGCGGCGGGCCCAGTCGCAGAGGCTGAGACCGTCTCGACTATAGGGTCGCTGACGCCGGTCGACCAAGGGGTGGTTATCGAAGCCGCCGCCCTAGCCCCTGAGCCGGCGCCCGTCGCCGAAGTCGTCGCTGCAGCTCTTGAGCCAACGCTTGGTGTCGAAGGCGCTGCTACAGCACCTGAGCCAGCCCCCGAGGCCATAGAGGCCACCGAGCCGGGGGCCAGGAGTCCGTCGCCTTCCTGGTCATGGTTGTCATGGTCGTCGTCGTCTCTTCCTTCAGACAGGCCCGACCTCCCCAAGATCGAGGCCCCTCCGCGCAGGTTCCCGAGGACGTTCCAGTGGATGGCGCTTGACGGAACTGCACAGACCTACAAGGTCAATGATGTGGCAGCGGGAAGGGAACGTGAAGCCCTACTTCGTGCCACACTCGCCGCGTCTGAGGGGATTTGGGTATGGTTTCCATTGTACCGGAATTTTGGTAGTATTTCTTGATGCTCGATTCTGCTTTGACTTGTTAATCCCTAAGCAAAAAATTGTTGATCGCTCGGAAAAAATGCATGAGGTGCTGAACCGAATCACCCCCCAACTCCAAGAATTGGACCAACTCCGGGCCTTGAAGACTAAAGTGGAAGGGCGCAGCCAGGAGAGGGAATCTTGGCTGAGGGTGAACGTCACCAAGCTTAGGAGCGAAAATTGGGATCAAGCCAAGACGATAAGAGGTGAGCCTCTAGAACCCTTCTTCCTGACCAAATCCTTGATATATCTCTCCAGCTGTGTTATTCCTGACCGCTCAGTTGTGTCTTGACTGCATCGTCGAGTTCTTGACTAATCTGTTGTGCAGCCCTTGAAGCTGAGCTGAAGACCCGAACAGAGGGAGGAGAGCAGCTGAAGGAGGCCGAGAGAGCCAGGGCCGAACTTGAAAAAGATAAGGCCGCCTTGACAAAGCCAAAACCAAGCTTGAGGAAGAGAAGGCCGAGATGAAAGCGGCCAATACCAAGCTCGAGAAAGAAAAAGTTGAATTGGAGAAGGCCATAGCCAAGTGGGAGGCCGACTACAAAAGTGAGTCTCCGCCCTGACAATAACCTTAGCCAATCCATTAATTACTCCATATGCGGCTTTGCTTAACAAGTTTACTTGTCGGTGAATCCGGGTAGCTGCGAGAGCCAATTCCCAGATCCAGTTCCAAGCTTTTGCAGAGGAGATCAGGGTAGTCAAGGAGTCACGGGAAACCCTTGGGGAGTCCGTGAAAGGGCTCCTTGACCTGATAGATCCTCGTCTTGTGGGAACCAGCTCTAGTACAATCTTCCAACTGGAGGAGCACCTTAAAGACGCACCGAGTGCCCTGAAGAGGTACTCGGATGAGCATGTTATTGCCGGCGTGGCCCAGACCCTAGCAATGACCAAGTCCATCTACCCAAGGGCAGATGTCGAAGCCATCGGGGAGGGGTTTGCCGAGGAGACGACTCCTGAGGAGGCGCTGGAGCTGATAGCTAAGGCGAGGCCGACTGCAGAAATTATCACCCGGGACCTAGGTATGTAAAGACAATATATCATGCAGTCGGTGTGTATATACATTTTGGTAAGAATATGTGTAAATGCATGTGCAATGCCGCCGAGCTTTAGACTATTACTCAGTTGTCATTAGCTTTACTCAACAATATAGCCTACGCCGAGTTAATCTATAGGAACTTAATAAAAACGTTCACCGCAGAAAGCTGTACTTGGGCAGACATGGAAAAGTCATAGTAAAACTTATTATTGACACAACACATACAATACATGCAGCCCCCGACTCACTACTCGGTTGAAACAAACGATGTAGTGAGTCAGAGAAGAATTGTACACATATAAAAGTATAAAACTCAGGTATAGAAGGGACGTAGCTGTTCTATATTCCATGAGTTGCTGATGAGGGCACCGTCTTGGGTCTTCAGTCGGTAGGCGCCTGGCCGAGTAACCTCTGCTATAATGAATGGCCCTTCCCAAATTGGGGATAGTTTATGCCTGTCCTTGGTGGTTTGTATTTTTCTCAATACGAGATCTCCAACCAAAAAGGCGCGGCCACGGACATTGCGGTTGTGATAGCGACGCAGGCTTTGAAGATACCTGGCCGACTGGTTTGTTGCGATGTCCCTTGCTTCTTCCAACTGATCTAGTTCGACCAACCGGGTGTTGTTTGAAGTGTCTTCTGAGTAAGCTCGAACTCGCGGAGAGCCAAACTCTAACTCGGTTGGTAGCATAGCCTCAGCACCGTAGACCAAAAAGAAAGGGGATTGCCCTGTTGCCTGACTAATTGTGGTTCTAAGGGACCAGAGGACGGATGGGAGTTCGTGCACCCACCGGCCTGCGTATGGTTGTAGTCGGTCGAATATCCTTGTCTTGATGCCTTGTAAGACCATACCGTTGGCTCGTTCAACCTGCCCATTGCTCCGCGGGTGTGCCACAGACGCATAGCAGATCTTGATGCCGAAGTCGTCATAGAAATCCTGAAACACGCCGCCCGTGAATTGAGTACCGTTGTTGGTTATGATGCGGTTGGGGACCCCGAATCGGTATAATATACTCATGATGAAGTCCTTTGCTCGTGCCGCCGTTATGGTTGTGATGGGTTTGGCCTCAATCCACTTGGTGAATACTGCGACGAACAGCTGTGTGAACCCTCTTGGCGCTTTCTTGAAAGGCCCAACCATGTCAAGCCCCCATACTGCAAAGGGCCAAGAGATTGGGATTGTTTGGAGTTCTTGGGCTAGGAGATTGGTTTGTCTTGCAAAGAACTGGCAGCCCTCGCATGTGCGAATGATGTCTTTGGCGTCTGTTACTGCTGTTGGCCAAAAAAAATCCCTACCGGTAAGCCTTTCCGACTAACGTCCTAGATGCGGCGTGGTTGCCACATACGCTCGAGTGGATCGACTGCAGGATCTGCTTGCCCTCCTCGGTGGTGACGCAGCGCATGAGGACACCGGATGCACTTCGTCGATACAGGTCTTCTCCGATGACTAAGAAATTCTTGCTTCGACGTTTAATTAGTTCAGCTTCAGTGCGATCTTCTGGGAGTTCATCATCTAGGAGGAATTTGAGAACAGGAATCCGCCAATCTTGACATATGTGCAGCGCCTCGTCTGTTGCCGGGGTAGGTTCGCCTCCTGATTGCTCTGGCACCGGTTTCTTCTTGACTGACGGCTCCATGAGTTGCTCGACAAAGATCCTTGTCGGGACCGCCTCTCGCTTGGATCCCAGATTTGCCAATTCATTTGCAGCGTCATTATATTGTCGTAGCACGTGTGTTATCTCTAGCCCGTCGAACTTGTTTTCTAGCTTGCGGACTTCCTGACAGTATGCCGCCATGGTGTCGTCGAGGCATGTCCAGTCCTTCATGACTTGGTTTACCACAAGTTGGGAGTCTCCTCACACAACCAGTCTGCGGATGCCAAGTGATATGGCGATGCGGAGCCCATGGATGAGTGCCTCGTACTCGGCGACGTTGTGGGAATCTGGGAAGTGGATTTGTAGGACGTACTTCAGATTTTCTCCGGTGGGGGACGCCAATATGACTCCAGCCCCGGCGCCACTGATCCGTAGAGAACTGTCGAAGTACATTGTCCAATACTCTAGCTTTGGTGTTGATGCGGGCATGTGTACATCTGTCCACTCGGCCACGAAGTCGGCTAGGACTTGTGATTTAATTGCTGTCTGTGGCTGAAAGGTGATGTCGAACGCCATTAACTCGAGTGCCCATTTAGCGATTCGGCCGGTGGCCTCGCGGTTATGTAGGACGTCCCTAAGTGGAAACGATGTGACCATCGTGACTTGATGTGCATGGAAATAGTGCACCAGCTTCCGGACAGTGATGAGTAGGCCGTAGAGTAGCTTTTGGACCTACGGGTATCTCGGCTTCGAGTCGGCAAGGACTTCGCTGACAAAGTAAACTGGCCTTTGGACTTTCTGGATGTGACCCTGTTCGGATCGCTCGACCACCAGCACCGTGCTGACTACCTGAGTAGTTACTACTAGATATAGCATTAGCGGTTCTTGGGGCATGGGTGACGCCAACACGGGGGGTGATGTGAGAAATTGCTTGAAGTCTTCAAAGGTTTGCTGGGCTTCGGGAGTCCAATGGAAGTTGTCTGCTCTCTTCAATAACTTGAAAAAAGGCATGCCTTGTTCGCCCAGTCGGGAAATAAATCGGCTGAGTGCCGCCATGCAGGCAGTCAGCTTTTGGACGTCCTTCTGGGTAGTCGGGGGTGCCGTGTTCATGATTGCATTGACTTTCTCCGGGTTGGCCTCGATGCCGCGATGTGAGACGATGAAGCCGAGTAGCTTGCCAGATGGCACACCGAAGGCGCACTTTTTCGGGTTCAACTTCATCTTGAATCTTCGAAGATTTTGGAAGGTTTCTTCCAGGTCAGTGATGAGGTCTTCTTTGGACTTGGTCTTGATCACCACGTCGTCGATGTAGGCCTCCACGTTGCGCCCGATCTGAGTGTGTAGACACCGCTGAATCACTTGTTGATACGTTGCTCTAGCGTTTTTCAAATCGAACGGCATAGTGATGTAGCAGTACGCTCCAAACGGCGTGATAAAAGATGTCTTTAGGCAGTCCTCCTCCTTCAGGTTGATTTGGTGGTATCCCGAGTAACAGTCAAGAAAACTGAGAAGGTCGCACCCTGCAGTTGAATCCACCATCTGGTCTATTCTTGGTAAACCAAATGGGTCCTTGGGGCACGCCTTGTTGAGATCGGTATAGTCGATGCACATGCGCCATTTACTGTTTTTCTTTCGGACCAGAACTGGGTTTGCCAGCCAGTCCGGGTGATAGACCTCTTTGATGAACCCGGCTGCGAGAAGCTTGGTTATCTCCTCTCAAATAGCATCCTTTCGGTCTTGAGCAAAGCGCCGCAGCCGTTGCTTGATTGGCTTGGCGTCTGGCTTCACGTTGAGGGCATGCTCAATCACCTCCCTTGGTACGCCCGGCCTATCGGACGGTTTCCACGCGAAGATATCTTTGTTAACTTGGAGGAAGGTGACGAGCGTGTCTTCCTATTTGGGGTCGAGTCTAGTCCCGACTAGAGCAGTCTTGGAGGGGTCGGAAGGGTCCAAGGGGATCTTCTTCGTGTCCGAGTCCACTGAAATTCCTGACTTTGCTGCTTTTTTGGCCGAAACTGGGTCTTCCTTGACTTCAGTTGTGACGACTTGCCGAATGCTGTTACGTCCGACTGCCGCCTCTTGTGATTGGGCCAACTCGCAGCTCTCCTTGTCGCAGGTGAAGGCTTGCTTGATGTCGCTGCGGAGGGAGAGGACTCCTGCTGGCCCTGGCATTTTGAGCACCATGTATGTATAGTGTGGTATCGCCATAAACTTGGCGAGCGCTGGTCGTCTGAGTATTGCTTGATACGCGGTCTCGAAGTCGGCGACCTCGAAGCAGATGTTCTCCGTGAGAAAGTTATCCCGCGTGCCGAAGGTGACTGGCAAGGTGATCTGCCTGAGTGGCGTTGAAGATAGGCCGGGAATTATCCCGTGGAAGGGCGCTGTACTCGGCCGTAGATCTGAATGAGGAATCTTCATCTCATCTAGAGTCTTGGCGAAGAGGATATTGAGCATGCTGCCTCCGTCTATGAGAACCTTCTTTAGCTTGATGTTCTTGACGACTGGGTCCAAGACGAGTGGATAACGTCCTGGGTGCGAAACCCGATCTGGGTGATTTGCGTGAGTGAACGTGATGGATGTCTCTGACCAGCGCAAGTATTGGAGGGTGTCTGCTGTAGAGATTACGTTGACGTCGCACGCTGTTAGCTTCTGCTTGCGCTTGGACTCGTATGTAGACGACCCTCCGAAGATATGGTTTAACTCAGCCTGGGGATATTGGAAATCGTCGGCTGGGTCCTGATCTGCCTTGTCTTTGCTCTTGTCGGCGCTAGATGTTGAAGCCTGTTCGGAAGCAAACTTCTTGAGCATGAAGCAGTCTTTGGCCACATGCTTGCCCTTGGGGTGGAAGGGGCATGGCCCGTTCATGACCTTCTGGTAGTCGTTATTCCATTGGGGCCGTGACCGAGTACGCTCCATGTTGGCCCCCTCTGTGGGTGCCATGGGCCCCGGGTACCTCATGACAAGCATATGGGGACTCGGATAGAGGATGGGCCTAGCCCCTGTAATTAGAGATATAGCTAGATTCGGCAGACTTCGCCTTGTATAGAAAGGAATATACAGTCCTAGTCGGGTACGTTATATCTCTAAGGGGCGATCTCCTAGTCGTAATCCGATGGGGACTCCTACCTTGTAACCTTGTCCCCCAGTATATAAGGGGAGGCAGGGCGCCCCATGAGGGCAGAAGAGCTCATAGAAGCACACGGCCATACAGTTCATCAGAATTACCACCGTATATCCTCAAAGGAATACATACAAACTGGACGTAGGTATTACCTCACATCGAGGGCCTGAACCAGTATAAATTTCCTTGTGTTCCTTTGCAATCCACCGAGTTTCCATCCGCGAGTAGCCCATATATTTATTGCCGGTGTAAAACATCGACAGTTGGCGCGCCAGGTAGGGGCTTCGGCGCGATCTACATCTACAAGCTCGATGGGTCCAGCAACCGAAGTCTGACGGCGGCAAACTCCCCCCCGGAATACAATCGCATTCAGAAGCCTTGACTTCGTCGCCGACCAGATCGGCAATCTCACCCCGGCCGACATGGACCCGATCCAACCGGCCGAGGAACCAGCTGACTCCGCGCCAGTCGGCCCACACGACGCTGCGGCAATCTTCGACGACATGCTGCGGCGATCTCCAATACGCCCGAGTCCAGGGACAACTCTTCCTTTCAGTGTTCGACTCGGACTCGGTTCTGAGCCGGCCAAGATCGGGCCGAGAAGGGAAGAGATCGTCAACTTCCCGTTCGGACTCAGCGACGCCGCGGATATCTACAATCTACATCCGACGCGGCAAACCCGATCCCCTGGAGTTCGACTCGGATACGGCTCCGAGCCGCTCGAGATCGGATCTAGGGAGGTCGGAGTTGTAATCACCCCCATCAACTATTCCGACTACGACTCCCAGTCGGATTCCGACTCCAAGTCGGATACCAGCTCGGCAAGCTTCACTCCGCCGCGAGAAATTTTCATGGCATCCAGAGGCTCTACTCCTATTCAGGAATCATGCCGACGACACGAGCCACAAGAGGAGGAGGCCTGCCGACTGCAAGAACAACAGGAGGAAGAAGCAAGACGCCTGCACGCCCGCAACGACGATCTACGCAAGGCTGAGCAAACCGCTCAGCAGCAAATCCTCCAAACCCGAGTTGGCGACCACGATGTCTTCGTTACTCCCCAACAGAACATCGTGGCCGCTGCAACCCTACTGGACACAGTCCAGCTTGGGCCTGATCATCAGGCCACCCCGACGATCGCAAGGATAAAAGCCATGCTTACCGCTGCTGCATGTCAGCAGCACCAACAGTCGGGAGATACCCTCATACCGACCAACCGGTCGGCATCCCCAATGGCAGTCTCGTCTACCTCAAAGCGACGCCGAGTGGCCGGCTCTAGTCAGCTGCACACGGAGTCACGCCAAACGTCATTCGGCAACCCAAACAACAACCGGCAATGTCGAAGTGACCGTCGGGACAACCGGGATCTCCGAGGCCAACTATGGCGTGATCTTCGGCAGGACACCAATGCTCGGCGCCGCGAACGAGAAGAAGACGAGCAACGCCAACTGGAAGACGAGAACGAGCATTTCGGCCTCCACTACGAGCGGTTTCGCCGCCGTAGTCGGGGTTGGAGTCCTCATGAAGACGAAGGCATACCGGCCTTCACCCAGGAGCTACAACAGGTCGACTGGCCAGTCGGCTTTAAGCCTACAGGCATCAAGAAATACGATGGCAAGACCAATCCCGAGTCCTGGCTCACGGTCTACACTCTGGCGATCCGAGCAGCTGGGGGAAATCACAAAGTCATGGCTAATTACCTCCCAGTCGCTCTAGCCGACTCAGCGAGGACATGGCTAATAGGACTTCCCAAGCAATCAATCGGCTCCTGGGGAGAACTCCGGCAACGCTTCATCGCCAACTTCCAGGGAACGTACGAGAGGCCATCTTCCGAGCACGACTTATATCAGTTGCATCAAAGGAAGAACGAGTCTCTTCGTGACTTCATCAAGAGGTTCTCTGAGAAGAAAAATTCGATCCAAACATCAAGGATGAGGTCGTCATCGCCGCCTTTCGAAAAGGAGTCAAAGACACCTCGTTCATCGACAATTCACCGTGGAAGCCTCCCAACTCTATCAAGGCCCTATTCGACATGGCAACAAGTACCCGACTCGGCCCACGCTGTTGCCGAGGCCCTCGATACAACAAGTCACCCTACAGAAGAAGCGGGACGACACGACGACGCGGTCCCCAACTAAAGCTGGGAATCGCAAACGCAAGTCAGACGGCTCCATTGTGGCAGTCGGTCACGACCGTTCGACCTTCAACAACTGAGGATTTATCAGAACAAACAGTGACATGCTCGGGGGGCTCACAAGCTCAACACGAGGATGGCATCCCCACTCCCAAATACCGAACAGCTAAGTCGCTTTCTGATAAACATCTCCTCACTCCGGCCTTTGCTAGTGCCACAGCTCCGCTTACACCTAATAGGTGTATAAGCTGCGCATTTACTTTTTTCGTTTTTGCTCTAAATGATTACAAAAGTACTCGAGTAGCATAAATCTCGATCCGTGAAACTCCTGGCTCCATGTAAGACGAACTCAAGTCACCCAAAACGCGTGCCTGGGAAAGAGCCATGGAGCCAACTCCCGACGCTAGGGGCTATGACTAGTCGGGCAGAGTGCTTAAACGTAAGGGTCAACTACTCGAGGAAATTAATATCAAAAAGAGGAAGAACACGTATTTACATACATTGTAAAATACATTTATTCGGGTGATTATTTTCATCATCAGATGCTACTCTCATCGATATTTTTATATTGCAGGCCCAGCTCCGGATATGCGTGACAGGAACTCAGGGCTTCGATCCTATCTCCTAGGCTCGGGGGCTGACAAGTCTGCCGAAATACACTCGGGATGCTCCATGAGGCTACTTACCGAGTCTTGCTGCCAGTCGGGACGTATCTTCGCCCGACTACGCTCCATGGGAGCTAACAATCGGCCCCGGCGCCAGTTCGGGGCTGTGTACCACTCGCTAAGTAGGGTACGCCGCCATGAGGGTCGCCAGCCGAATCCTGTGCGCTAATGCTAGGTTCGGGTACCTTATTTGGCCGCAACTCTGTCAGGTTGGGTACGCCCCATGAGGGTCGCCAGCCGAATCCAATGCTAATGCAAGATTCGGGTGCCTAGCTTGGCTATAACTCTGTTGGATAGGGTACGCCCCATGAGGGTCACCAGCCGAACCCTCTGCTAATGCAGGGTTCGGGTACCTTGTTCGGTCTTTTCCCAAGTCAGAGAAGACTTACATCGTCAAAGCGCATCCGGAGTTTCATGCACTGCGTCAACACTTGAGGAGGGCAAGCAGATCCTGCAACATACCTACCTCGGGTACATGTTGGCAACCAGTTTGCATCCAGAACGTAAGTCGGAAAGGCTTGCGATAAGGATTTCTCTGCTGATTGCGGTTACCAAACCAAAAACCATCCTGACATGCGATGGATGATACTTCCTAGAGCTATGCTGGATAGGTCGGCTCAGGCCGGCTTATTTGGTAGCAGCCACCAAGATATGAGTTCCTACGGTAGCATGCTCCATGTGGGCCGCCCGCAGGCTGAGTTGAAATTTATGCGCTGGTGCTACCAACAGGAGCCGATGGGTAACAGATATGCCTTCATGAGAGCCTTATTGCTAAACATATATGTTTGGGTATCTGTCTTATCCGCCAGGTCTCGAGGATACATACCTACAAGGTCACAAGCTGGTCTTCATTGAACTTGGAGATACAGGTATCTCTCTCGAGTACACCTAACACGTAATGGACTTTTTTCATACAGTGGTACTCGAGCCTATATGCCGGCCACCAGTTGCCATGAGCAACATTACTCCAGCCGACATGACTGGAAGAGTCTACTGAAAGCGTTCATCTATGGCCTCTCGTTTCGCACTTTAGTTATTTTCTTGGCCTGCCGGTGGCAGCTTTGTCTTTCGCCTTCCCTACTCGCCCCTCGGAGAGACTAAAATTCTCATTCCCGCTGACATGATGCGGAAGAGTCTAACTTCCGAATGGACGCCACTCGGGAAAGACTATATAACACCTTTTCCGGCTGACATGATTGCCGACGAGTCTAATATTCGAGTAGTATACTACTCGGGAAAGACTATAAACACCCCCTTTCCAGCTGACATGCACGCTGAAGAGTCCCATATACGAGTAGCATCCTACTCGGCAAGACTATAAACGCACATTCCGACTGACATGAAGTCGAAGAGTTCCTATATACGAGTAGTTCCCTACTCGAAAGACTATAATCATATTCCGGTTGACATGATACCGAAGAGTCTCATATACCAGTAGTAATCTACTCGGGAAGACTACAAGGTTAAGAATCTTTGACTTCATGTTTAATTGTTTTCGCAATTAAGCACAGTCGGGGCTACACCTAATAGGTGCGCCTATTCGGCGCACACTATTCCACATTCTACATCGAGCCCTTCATAGCCTCGCTGCCAGTGACATGAAGCAGGACTCGGGAGAAGCAGCACTCAGACAAAGAGTCGGGAGCAATGCACTCGGGCAGACTTCACCGTGGAGGATGAGCACTCGGCATCAGCTGTGACTCAACTATGAAGGTCTGCGGGGGCTACTGTGGGTGCCATGGGCCCCGGGTACTCATGACAAGCATATGGGCCACTCGGATAGAGGATGGGCCTATGCCTTGTAATTTAGAAGATATAGCTAGATTCGGCAGACTTCGCCTTGTATAGAAAGGAATATACAGTCCTAGTCGGGTACGTTATATCTCTAAGGGGCGATCTCCTAGTCGTAATCCGATGGGGACTCCTACCTTGTAACCTTGTCCCCCAGTATATAAGGGGAGGCAGGGCGCCCCATGAGGGCAGAAGAGCTCATAGAAGCACACGGCCATACAGTTCATCAGAATTACCACCGTATATCCTCAAAGGAATACATACAAACTGGGACGTAGGGTATTACCTCACATCGAGGGCCTGAACCAGTATAAAATTTCCTTGTGTTCCTTTGCAATCCACCGAGTTTCCATCCGCCGAGTAGCCCCATATATTTATTGCCGGTGTAAAACATCGACACCCTCGTTGTCCGACTTCCGCTTGCGGTTGCCGGACTTGTTTTGGGATGGCTCGTTGTTGGCTTTCACCCTTTGTTCTTTCTGCCGGGACTCCTTCTTGTCGAGGGCCTCTGCGACCGCTTCAGCCGAGTCGGCGTACTTGTTCGCCATGTCGAAAAGATCCCGGACGGAGGATGGTGGCTTCCGAGTAAACTTCGCGATGAACGGGGCGTCCTTTACTCCCTTGTGGAAGGTGGCGATGACGGCCTCGTCCTTGATCATTGGTATCTTGTTGCACTTCTCGGAGAACCTCTTGATAAATTCTTGTAGAGACTCATTCTTCTTCTGGTGGCGCTGATATAGATCATGTTCTGAAGATGGCCTCTCATAGGTCCCTTGAAAGTTAGCGATAAACCTCTCCCTGAGTTCTCCCCAGGAACTGATCGAATCGCCTTGGGAGCCTGTTAGCCATGTCCTCGCCGAGTCGGCTAGCGCGACTGGGAGGTAGTTCGCCATGGCTTTGTGGTCACCACCGGCTGCTCGGATTGCCAGGGTGTATACTGTGAGCCAGGACTCGGGGTTGGTTTTGCCATCGTATTTCTCGATCCCCGTAGGGTTGAAGCTCGATGGCCAGTCGACGTCCTAAAGCTCGTGAGTGAAAGCCGGAACGCCTTCGTCTTCGTGAGGGCTCCAGCTCCTGTTGCGGCGGTTATACCACTCATGGTTGAGGCCGAAGCGTTCGTAGTTGTCCTCCTGTCGGCGACGCTCGTCTTCTTCGCGTTCATGGTGCTGAGCATTAATGGTATGTTGGAGGTCACGTTGTAGCCAGACTCGGAGATCCTGGTTAGGCCGGCAGTTGTACTGGTGACGTCGCCGGTTATTGTTGTTGGTGTCGCCGAGTGATGTTTGGCGCGATTTCTCATGTGGCCGACTTGAGCCGGCCCCCCGATGCCGTGTTGATGCTGATGAGCCTGCTGCCGGAGAACCTGACCTGTTGATCGGTATAATTGTGTCGCCCGACTGCTGTTGCTGCTGACAAGCGGCAGCTGTGATCATCGCCTTGATCTTGGCGATAGTCGGAGTGGCCTGGTGATTAGGCCCGAGCTGGAGCGTGTCCAGTAGGGTTGCAGCGGCCACGACGTTCTGTTGTGGCGTGACGAAGACGTCGTGGTCACCGATTTTGGTCTGGAGAATCTGTTGCTGGGTGGCTCACCCAGCCTTGTGTAGCCCGTTGTTGCGAGCCTCGCGGTCAGCTTCCTCCTGTTGTCGTAGTCGGCGTGCTTTCTCCTGCTGCTCTTCTTGTAGTCGGCGTACCTTGGGTGGTGGTGTTGAAGCCATGAAAATCCCACGGGGCAGGAGAAAACTTGCCAGACTGGAGTCCGAACTAGCGTTCGAACCGTTGTCCGACTTAGAGTCGAAGTCTGAGTAATTTATCGGAGTAAGAATGACTCCGACCTCCCTAGATCCAATCTGAAATGACTCTAAGCTGTGTCCAAACTGAACCATGGGGGATCGGGTCTGCTGCATGAAGTGTAGATCTGTGGCGTTGCCAAACTCATGTGGGATTTTGACGCTCTCCCCCCTTCCTAGCCCGATCCGGGCTGGCTCAAGGCCTAGTGCGAGTCGGACGCCGAAAGAGAGAGTTGTCCCGAGGCTCGGCGAAGTGAAAGATTGCCGCAGCAGATCGATGAAGGTGACTACAGCGTCTTGCGGGCTGACTGGCACAGAGTCAGCTGGTTCCTCGGCCGGTTGGATTGGATCTGCTTTGGCCAAGGTGAGGTTGCCGATCTGGTCGGCGATGAAGTCGAGGCTGCCAAAGGTTATCGTGTCTCTAGGGGAGAACTTGTTGCCGTCGACTCTGGTTGCTGGATCCATCGAGCTTGTAGATGTGAAACTCGCCGGAGCCTCTACCTGGCGCACCAACTGTCGATGTTTTACACCGGCAATATAACTATAGGGCTACTCGGCAAGGGAAAACTCGGTGGACTACAAAGGAACACAAGAAGATTTTATACTGGTTCAGGCCCTTGATGTGAGGTAATACCCTACGTCCAGTTGTGGTGGTATTCCTTTGAGGATGTATGTAGATCAATGATCTCGTGTGTTGTTCTCTGCCCTCAATGGGCACCCTGCCTCGCCTTATATACTGGGAGGCAGGGGTACAAGGTAGGAATCCCAGCTGGATACGGCTAAGGGATTTCCTTCTTAGAGATACATCTTACCCGGCTAAGATTGTATATTCCTTTTTATACAGGGCAAAATCTACCGGGTGCTACTATATCTCTAACTACAAGACTCGGCCCATCCTCTATCCGAGTAGCCCATATGCTTGTGATGAGGTACCCGGGGCCCATGGCCTCCACGGTCGGTCACAAGCGTCTTTGACTTTCAACAACTAAAGATTATCAGAACAATAAGTGACATGCTTGGAGGCTCAAAAGCCTAAATGCAAGGATGGCATCCCCACTCTCAAATGTTGAACAGCTAAGTCGCTTTCTGATAAATATTTTCTCACTTAGCTTTGCCAATGCCACAGCCGCTTACACCTAACAGGTGTACAAGCTGCACATTATTGTTTGTTTTTTCTCTTAATGATTGCAAAAGTACTCGAGTAACATAAATTCCGATCCGTGAAACTTTGTTCCATGAAAGACGGACTCAAGTCACCCAAAACGCGTGTCTAGGAAAGAGCCATGAGCCAACTCCCGACGCTAGGGGGCTATGACTAGTCGGACAGAGTGCTTAAACGTAAGGGGTCAACTACTCGGGGTAATTAATATCAAAAAGAGGAAGAACATGCATTTACATATGTTGTAAAATACATAAAATTTCTTCGGGTGATTGTTTTCATCATCAGATACTACTCATCCGATGTGTTTATAATGTAGGGCCAGTTCCAGATATGCGTGACAAGAACTCGGGGCTACGAGCCTATCTCCTACGCTCGGGGACTGGACCAGTCTACTAAGAATCACTCGGAATGCTCCATGAGGGCAACTAACCGAGTACTTGCGCCAGTCGGGACGTCATTTTCCCTAGCTACGCTCCATATGTGGGCTAGTAACCGACCTCCGGCGCCAGTCGGGGCTCGGGTACCACTTGGCTGGGTGAGGTACGCCCCATGAGGGCCGCCAGCCAAATACTACGCTAATGCTAGATTCGGGTACCTTATTTGGTCACAACTCTGCTGAGTAAAGTACGCCCCATGAGGGTCGCCAGCCGAATTCTACGCTAATGCGAGGTTCGGGTACTTTATTCAGTTAATAACCGACCTCTGGCACTAGTCGGAGCTCGGGTGCCACTCTGTTGGATAGGGTACGCCCCATGAGGGTTGCCAGCCGAATCCTATGCTAATGCGATGTTCGGGTACCTTATTCGGTTACAATTTTGTCAAGTTTGGTATGCCCCAAGAGGGTCGCCAACCGAATCCTACGCTGGCGCAACGTTCGGGTATCTATCTGGCAAAAACATGGCAACAAGACATTACTAGAGCTTTCAGTCGGGAGCAGCATCAAACCCGAAATCTACGGAGGTGCTCATTCTTATTCAAGACTGGAAGACCCCAATCCTTCGATTACAACGAAGCCGAGTAAATCAAGCGACGGAGCAAAACCCTTATCATAGTCAGAGAAGACCTATATCGTCGAAGTGCATCCGGAGTTCTCATGCATTGCGTCACACCTGAGAAGGGCAAGCAGATCCTGCAATATACCTACTTGGGCGTCTGTGATGACCATACTGCATCTAGAACGTAAGTTGAAAAGGCTCACAAACAAGGATTCTTTTGGCTGATTGAGGTTACTGACACTGGAGTACTCATCTTGACAAGCGAGGGATGCTACTTTTATAGGGCTGTGCTAGGTAGGTCGGTTTAGGCCGGCTTATTCGGTAGCAGGCCACAAGATATGAGTTTCTACAGTAGCACGCTTTATTGGGCCGCTCGTTGACTGTGTTAAAATCATAGTGCATGTGTTATTCACAGAAATCGATTAAATAATCAAATATGCTTCATGCTAAACCTACAGCTGTCGATGTTTTACACCGGTAATAAATATATGGGGCTACTCGGCGGATGGAAACTCGGTGGATTGCAAAGGAACATAGGGAGATTTTATACTGGTTTAGGCCCTCGATGTGAGGTAATACCCTACGTCCAGTTTATATGTATTCCTTTGAGGGATTATGGTGGCGATTCTGATGAACCGTATGGCCGTGCCCTCAAGGGGCGCCCTGCCTCCCCTTATATACTGGGGGACATGGTTACAAGGTAGGAGTCCCCGCCGGATTCCGACTAGGAGATCTCCCCTTAGAGATATAATGTACCCGGCTGGACTGTATATTCCTTATTGTACAAGGCAAGGTCTGCCGAGGGTTACCATATCTCTAATTACAAGGCTAGGCCCATCCTCTATCTGAGTGGCCCATATGCTGGTTATGAGGTACCCGGGGCCCATGGCCTCCATAGTAGCCCCCGAGACCTTCATAGTTGAGTCACAGCTGATGCCGAGTGCTCATCCTCCACGGTGAAGTCTTCCCGAGTGCATTGCTCCCGAGTACTCTTTGTCCGAGTGCTTCTTCTCCCGAGTCCTGCTTCATGTCAGCTGGCAGCGAGGCTATGAAGGGCTCGATGTAGAAGTATGAATAGTGTGCGTCGAATAGGCGCACCTATTAGGTGTAGCCCCGACTTTTGTGCTTAATTGTGAAGACAATTAAATATAAAGTCAAAGATCTTTAACCTTATAGTCTTTCCGAGTAGTATACTACTGGTATATGAGACTCTTCGGTATCATGTCAACCTGAATATGATTTTTATAGTCTTGCCGAGTAGGGAACTACTCGTATGTAGGGACTCTTCGACTTCATGTCAGTCGGAATGTATGTTTATAGTCTTACCGAGTAGGATGCTACTCGTATATGGGACTCTTCAGCTTCATGTCAGCTGGAAAGGGGGGTTTATAGTCTTTTCCGAGTGGCGTCCCACCCAGAAGTTAGACTCCTCCGTGTCATGTCAGCGGGAATAGATATTTATAGTCTCTCCCGAGTAGTGCACTACTCGAAAGTTAGATTCTTCCGCATCATGTCAATGGGTAAAATGTTGCTCATGGCAACCGATGGCCACGCATGTAGGCCGAGTACCACTTTATGAAAATAAATCCACGGCGTGGTCAGGTGTACCCGAGAAAGATACCTGCATCCCCATTTTATGAAGACCAGCTTGTGATCCTTTATAAGGATATTATCCTCGAGACCTGGTGGATAAAACAGATAGCCAAACATATAATGTTTAGCAATAAGGCTTCATGGAGCATATCTTTTACCTCATCGGCTCCTGTTGGTAGCACCAGCGCTATAATTTCAACTCAGCTTGCGGGCGGCCCACATGGAGCATGCTACTGTAGGAACTCATATCTTGGTGACTGCTACCAAATAAGCCGGCCTGAGCCGACCTATCCAGCATAGCTCTATAGAAGTATCATCCATCGCATGTCAGGATGAGTTTTTTTGGTGTCGGTAACCGCAATCAGCAGAGAATCCTTATTCGCAAGCCTTTCCGACTTATGTTCTGGATGCAGCCTGGTTGCCACAGGTGCCGAGCAGGTGTGTTGCAGGATCTGCTTGCCCTCCTCAGGTGTGACGCAGTGCATGAGAACTCCGGATGCGCTTTGACGATGTAAGTTCTTCTCTGACTTCAGGAGAGCCGAGCAGGGTACCCGAACGCTTGCCATTAGCATAGGATTCGGCTAGCGACCCTCATGGGGCCATACCTACCAACAGAGTTATATGCCAAGCGAGGTACCCGAACCTTACATTAGCATAGGATTCACTAACGACCTCATGGGGCGTACAGTCACCAGCCGAGTGGATATAGACCCCGACTAGTGCCGAAAGTCGGTTGTCAGCTCACATGGAGCGTAGCCGGGGAAGATGACGTCCCGACTGGCGCAAGTACTCGGTAAGTAGCCCTACATGGAGCATCCCGAGTGTATTTTGGCAGACTTGTCCAGCCCCCGAGCGTAGGAGAATAGGCTCGCAGCCCTGAGTTTCCTGTCACGCGTATCCGGAGCTGGGCCTGCAATATAAAAGATATCGGATGAGTAGCATCTGATGATGAAAACAAATCATCCGAATAAAATGTATTTTACAATATATGTAAATTCATGTTCTTCCTCTTATTGATATTAATTTCCTCGAGTAGTTGACCCTTACGTTTAAGCACTCTGCCGGACTAGTCATAGCCCTCTAGCGTGGGAGTTGGCTCATGGCGCTTTCCCAGACACGCGTTTTGGGTGAACTTGAGTTAGTCTTTCGTGAAGCCAAGTTTCACGGATCAGGATTTTAAGCTACTTGGAGTTATTTTGCAATCATTTTAGAGCAAAAAAGAGAAGAGTGTAGCTTCGTGCATCCTATTAGGTGTGAGCGGCATTGCATCAAGGCCGAGTGAAGAAATACTTATCAAGAAGCGACTTAGCTGTTCGGTATTTCGGAGTGGGGATGCCATCCTTGCGTTTGAGCTTGTGAGCCCGAGCATGTCACTTGTTGTTCTATAATCTTCAGTTGTTGAATGTCGAAGTCAATTGTGACCGACTGCCAAATGAAGCCGTCTGACTTGCGTTTGCGATTCCCGCTTTAGTCGGGACCCGCGTCGTTGTGCCCTCCGTTTCTTCTGTCAGGATGCCTTTTTATCTTCAAGGGCCTCAGCAACAGCGTGGGCTGAGTCGGCGTATTTGTTCGCCATGTGAATAGAGCTTTGACAGAGTTGGAGGCTTCCGAGTGAATTTGTCGATGAACAAAAGGAGGTTCTTTGACTCCTTTTCGAAAGGCGGGATGCCTGTCCTTATGTTCGGGATTGAATTTTTCTTCAGAGAACTCTTGATGAAGTCACGAGAGACTCGTTCTTCCTTTGATGCAACTGATATATAGTCGTACTCGAAAGAGATGGCTCTCGTATGTTCTGGAAGTTGGTGATGAAGCGTTCCCTGGAGTTCATCCCCAGGAGTCGATTGATTGCTTGGGAGTCTGTTAGCCCATGTCTCCGCTGAGTCGGCTAAAAACGACTGGGTAGTTTAGGCCATGATTTGTGATTTCCCCAGCTGCTCGGATCGCCAGAGTGTAGACCGGTGAGCCAGGGACTCGGGATTGGTCTTGCCGTCGTATTTGTTGAAAAAGGCCTGTAGGCTTGAAACTCAAATGGCCAGTCGACCTGTTGTAGCTCCTGGTGAAGGCCGGTATGCCTTCATCTTTATGAGGGCTTCCAACTCGAATATGGCGGTGAAACCGCTCGTGGTGGAGGCCGAAACGTTGTTCTTGTCTTCCAGTTGGCGTTGCTCATCTTCTTCTTGTTCACGAACGAAAGGCGCGAGCGATGATGTTTTGCCAAAGGTCGCCGTAGTCGGTCTCGGAGGTCTGATTGTCTCGACGGTTGTTTGACGTCGGTTGTCGTTGGGGTTGCCGAGTGACGCTCTGAACGTGCCTCTGTATGTGCGCTGCCTGAGCCAGCCGCTCGGCGTCACTTTGAGGTAGATGAGATTGCCGTTGGGGAATGTCGACCGAAAAAACGTTGGTCGGTATGAGGGTATCACCCGAACTGTTGGTGCTGCTGACATGCAGCAGGCGGTAAGCATGGCTTTTTTTTGCGATTGGTTGGGGTGGCCTGGTGATCAGGCCCAAGCTGGATGTGTCCAGTAGGGTTGGGCGGCCACGATGTTTCTGTTATGGCGTGACGAAGAGTCATGGTCGCCGACTTTTGTTTGGAGGGTTTGTTGCTGAGCGGTTCGCCCAGCCTTGCGTAGGCGTCGTTGGGGCGTGCAGGCGTCTTGCTTCTTCCTCCTGTTGTTTTCTGTGGCAGTCGGTAGATTTCCTCTTACTGCTTGCGTAGTCAGCGTGATTCTGAGTAGAAGTAGAGCCTTTGGATGCCATCTGAAAGATTTCTCGTGGCGGGGAGAAGTTGCGAACTGCTGTCTGACTTAGAGTCGGAATCCGACTGGGAGTCGTAGTCCGACTGAGAGTCGTAGTCGAAATAGTTGATCGGGGTGATTAAACTCACGACCTCCCTAGATTGATCTCGAGCGGCTCGGGGCATATCCGAGTCGAACTCTAAGGATCGGGTTTTGCCGCGTCGGATGTGAGATTGTAGATATCCGCGACGTCGCCGAGTTTCGAACGGGAACATTGACGATCTCTCCTTGTTTTGGCCCGATCTCGCAGGCTCAAAACGAGTTCGAGTCGAACACTGAAAGAAAGAATTGCCCTGAAACTCACCAGGCGTATTGGGAGATCGCCGCAAACATGTCGTGAAGATTGTGCAACAAGGTAAAAAAAACTCCCGCCAACCCCACCCCCCAGGCATGTGTAGGCGACTGCGAATACGAGTGGCTAGTTCCCTGGCAGATGGATCGAGTCCGAGTCGGCCAAGGTGGAATTGACTCGATCTGGTCGGCGACAAAGTCGAGGCTTCAAATGCGATTTGTATCTCTCTGGGGAGAGTTTGGCCACCGTCAACTTCGGTTGCTGGATCATCAACATGGAGCTTGTGATGAATCGCGACCGAAAGCCCTAGCTGGCGCGCCAACTCGATCCGAAGTTTTACACACGGGCAAATAAGAACAAATACGGGGCTACTCGTCGGATGGAAACCGGTGGATTGCAAAAATAGGGAGATATTTATATTGGTTCAGCCCTCGGATGTGAGAATACCCTACGTCAGTTTATATGTATTCCTTTGGGATTATGGTGGCGATTGCTGATGACCGTATGGCCGTGCCCTCAAGGGGCGGCTGCCTCCCTTATATTATGGGGGACAGGGTTAACAGGTTAGGAGTCCCGCCAGATTCGACTGGAGATCTCCCCTTAGAGATATACATGTAACCCGGCTAGTGACTGTATAGTTCCTTATTGTACAAGGCGGTCTGCCGAGGGTTACCATATCTCAATTACAAGGCTACTCCCACCTCTATCTGAGTGGCCATATGCTGGGTTATGAGGTACGGAGGCATGGCCTCCACAACAGCCAGGTGTATACACTTGGGTATCTGCATTATTTACCAGGTATTGAGGATATACCCCTTATAAGGATGACAAGCTGGTCTCCATTAAAATTGGGGATACGGGTATCTCTTAGTACACCTGACCGCAAATTGGGTTAAATCCACAAAAGTGGTACTCCGGCTTACATTCTTAGCAACAATTGCCATGAGCAAACATTCTTCCAGCCAACATGACGCTGAAGAGTCTAACTTCCGAGTGACATACTACTCGGGAAAGACTATAAAATTTTTGGCTGATTGATGCTGAGTCTCATATACAGTAGTACACTACTTGGGAAAGACTACAAGGTTAAAGATCTTTGACTTTATGTTTAATTATTTTACAATTAAGCATAAAGTCAGGGGCTACACCTAATAAGTGCTCCTATTTGGCCCACACTATTCATACTTCTACATGGAGCCCTTCATAAGCCTCGCTGCCAGCTGACATGAAGCAGGATTGGGAGAAGAAGCACTCGGAAAGAGTATCAGGAGCAATAGCACTAGGGCAATCTTCACGTGGAGAATGAGCATTGGCATCAGCTGTGATCACTAGGAAGGTCCCGGGGCTACTGTGGAGGCCATGGGCCTAGGTCCTCATGACTAAGCATATGCCACTCGGACAGAGGATGGACTTAGGCCTTGTAATTAGAGATATGATAGAGCTCGGCAGACTTGCCTTGTACAATAAGGAATATACAATCCTAGTCGGGCAGGTTATACACCATACACAATTTTAGATGTGGGTATTACCTAATCAGGAGGGCCTGACCAGTATAAACTCCCATGTCTCTTTGCAGTCCAGCCGAGTTTTTTGATCCGACGAGTAGCCCTATATTCAATTGCCTGGCGTAAACATCGACAATAACGAGGAGGCAAGACTAATGATAGGAATCTCAGTCGGTCGACTCGAAAGGGATTTCCTTTCTGGGAATACAACTACTCAACTAGGACTATATCTTTCTTTCGTACAAGGTAATATGCACCAAGTCCTATTGTATCCTTAATTACAAGGTTAGGCCCATCCTCTATCTGAGTGGCCTTAATGCTTCTCTTGAGGTACCCAGTGCCCATGGCCTCCACAGTACGCCCTTAGACCTTCATAGTTTGAGTTACAAGCTAATGCCGAGTGCTCATCCTCCTTGGAGAAGAATTTCCCGAGTGCCTTGCTCCGAGTACTCATGTCCGAGTGCTTCTCTCCAAGTCCTGCTTCATATCGCTGGTAGCGAGGCTATGAAGGGCTTCATAGAACATGATAGTGTGTGGCCGAGTAGGCACACCTATTAGGTGTCCCCCCCGATTTTGTGCTTTAATTGTGAAACAATTAAACATAAAGTCAAAGATCTTTAACCTTTAAGTCTTCCCCGAGTGATATATTTCTCAGAAATTGAACTCTTCAGCATCATATTAGCTAGAAAATTTTTGCTAAAGATAATTTTGGCTAAGATGTAAGCGAGTACCACTTCATGGATTTTTACCCAATATGTGGTGAGGTGTACATGAGAGATACCTACATCCCCAATTTTAATGGACAACAACTATTGACCTTTATAAGGATATATTCTCAATACCTATTAATAATTCAGATATCTGAACACATCTATCCAGCAATTAGGCTTAATCATGAAGTATGTCTGATTATTTAATCGGTTTCTGTAAAATAACATCTGTACTGTGATTTTAACACAGTTAGTGGTTTGCCCAATAGGACATGCTATTTAGAAACTCATATCTTATGGCCCATTACCGAGCAAGCTAGCCCAAGCCTGCTAACTCGGTGCAGCCTATAAAGCAGCGGAGAGAGAAAAAGATTCTCTTTCTCCCCCAATCCGCCAATCTCTTTGGCTCCCAAAACACGCCCAAATTCACGCTCTCTGCTGTTCGCTAGGGTTCACTACTGCCCGTGCTCCCAGCCTGAGATCCACTGAGCTCCGCTTCCTAGTGTCGATTCCCAGCACCTCAAAGCTTCTCCGCTAGGCTTCTCACCTTCAGCAATGCGAGGCGCCTTGAGATCCCCGACATGTCTTCCAAAATCTGGCCGGTGTCGGATTACAGCTCCACGAAGCTGAAGATCATGGAGAACAAGATGATATTGCAGCAACAAGCAGTCATCAACTGGTGCCCGGCCGTCGGTGAGTCCATCCCCGCTCTAGGCCCAAGCGAAATCGTAGTTTTTACTTCTTTCTTCGACCACGGCCTCGCTCTTCCAGCTTCCGATTTCCTCCGTCATCTCCTTGCCTTCTACAGATCAACTGGTGAACCTCATCCAATTCATTCCTAATTTCTATTTTTGCAACTCTTTGTGAGCTTCTTGGGGGTTAGCCCTATTTCAATCTCTTCCGATACCTCTTCATATCAAACCCAACTCAAAATCAAAATCAGACCATCGAGGGGGGGGGGGGGGCAGGCCTTTAGCTCTGAAACGAGATGAAAAGGGCCTAAGAGGGCCTATCTCATGTCCCCCTGAAAACTTCTCCAAGAGGGTGGATCGGGAGTGGTTGTATTCCTCAAATCTAGAACCCCTCACGTCCCCCATTTCACAGGCACTCTCGTTCAGTCTAGAGAATGGTCTCTGTGCCATTGCACGAGGAGATGGGGTAGGTTTACCAGCTGCTGGAGAAAGTTGATCTGCTGAAGGGGAAAGGATTGACTGGTCCCTGGGTGGCAGATGCTTCCTAAACCGCCGAACCCAAGCTCTGAAGCTAGAAGCCATTTTTGGGTTTGATTACCAGGGAAGATGACCCAAGTCGAGAATATCCCAACTTCGTTGATAGGAACAAAGTGACTGATACCTTGTTGGGTTTCTTTGTCAATGGAGTTGGGGAGACCGAAGACGAGGAATGAGCCCCAAGCCTACTATTAGGCAGCCCCGGCCAAAGGTATATACAATGTTGTTGTGTCGATGCTTTGCACGGCAATAATACTATGGGGGTACTCGGCGACCCTGGAATTCGGTGGATTGCAGAGGAAACGAGGGAATTATACTGTTCAGGCCCTCGTTGTGAGGTAATACCCTACGTCCAGTTGAGGTGTTATTCCTCTGAGTGGATTTTGTGATCAATGATCTCGGTTGCCCTCATAGGGCGCCCTGCAGTCTCCTTATATACTAGGGGACAGGGGTACATGGTAAGGATCCCAGTCGGATACGACAAGGATTTCTTATTAGAGATAGAATCCTGATCCGACTAAGGCTATGTTTCATTATTGTACAAGCAGGAAAGGAAGCCTGCCGGGTCTATCTTATCTCTAATTACATGATCTGGCCATCCTGTTGTATCCGAGTGCCTATGTGCTTGTAGTGAGGTACCCGGGGCCATGGCTCCACAGTAGCCCTGAGACCTTCATAGTTGTCACAGCTGATGCCGAGAGTGCTCTTCCTCACGGTGAAGTTACCCGAGTGCGATGCTCCCGAGTACTCGCTTTGTCGAGTAAGTCTTCCGAGTCCTGCTTCATGTCAGCTGCAGCGAGGCTAATGAAGGGCTTCATGTAAAATATGAATAGTGTGCGCCGAATAGGCGCTATTAGGTGTTAGCCCCGACTTTGTGCTTAATTGTGAAGACAATTAAACATAAAGTCAAAGATTTTTAACCTTGTAGTCTTTCCCAAGTAGATTACTATGGTATTGAGACTCTTTCGGTATCTGTCAACCGAATATGATTTATAGTCTTGCGAGTAGGGAACTACTCGTATATAGGACTCCTTCGACTTCATGTCAGTCGGAATGTGTGTTTATAGTCTTGCGAGTAGGATGCTACTCGTATATGGGACTCTTCAGCATCATGTCAGCTGGAAGGGGTGTTTATAGTCTTTCCCGACGGCGTCCCACCCAGAAGTTTAGACTCATCCGCGTCATGTCAGCGGGAATGAAGATTTATAGTCTCTCCCGAGTAGTACACTACTCGAAAGTTAGCGACTCTTCAGCGTCATGTCGGCTGGAATACCCACGTTGCTCAGGGCAACTGGTGACCACGCATTCGGCCAAGTACCACTTTATGAAAATAAATCCATTGACGTGGTTAGGTGTACTCGAGAGAGATACTTGCATCCTCCCCAATTTCAATGAAGACCAGCTGTTGATCTTGTAAGGATATATCCTCGAGACTGGTGGATAAGACAGATAACCCAACATATTTGTTTAGAATAAGGCTCATGAAGCATATCTGTTTTACCTCATCGGCTCCTGTTAGTAGCATCAGCGCTAATATATTCAACTCAGCCTGCGGGCGGCCCACAAGGAGCATGCTACTGTAGGAACTCATGTTGTCGCCAAGCTACCCGAGACCAACTGTGCAGGCCTGGGCCCATCTAGTCGGTACATTAGAGAGGAGTGTTTAAAAGATGGGAGAGAGAAAAAGATTCCATCGGTCTTCCCCAAAGCAACAATGTCTTCATCTCCACCTTCGCGCCTAGCTTTTCGCCTCCCCGCCGGCTAGGGTTAGCAGCAGCCGCTCCCACCCGGACTCAGGCGATTTAATCCTCTTCGTTTATTCCAAGCCCTGATTTCTTCCCCAAATCTCACACCTCCAGTCATGCCGAAAAGCGACGAATCTTGCCCCCCCGGGTGCGCCAGGGAGGTTTTTTTTCTTGGCCGATCTCGGGATTGCGGCTCGGTGAGCTGAGACGGTTGGAGAGGCGGCTGAAGTTGCCCAGCAAGAAGTGATCCGGTGGCGGTCGGCGAGGGATGAGTCGAGCCCCAACCCCCGGCCTGGTGAAACGGTGGTTTTCGCCTCTTTCTTGATCGGGCTTGTGTCTTCGTCGTCTGATTTCTTCGCCGCATCCTTGAATTTTACGCGGCTGGAGTTGGTGCATTTAAATCCACTCGATCCTTCAGATCTCCATATTCGTTACTCTTTGCGAGTGCTTTCTGGTGTTGAGCCCATTTCATCCTTTCCGACACTTGTCCATTGTCAAGCCCCAGCCTTCCCAAGAGTAACATCAGTGTGATTGGGGGGGCTGGTCTTCAACTAAGGAGTGATGGGAAGAAACATATATCGTTTGCCCTTGAAATCTTCTCTGAAGGGCTGGGCACAAGAGTGGTTTTACTGTGCCGATCTGGCTTCCTTCCTTGCGCCCGTTTACTGGTATGGCTGGAGGAGAGGCGCCGGTGGTGTTGCCAAGCTGGTCTTCGGAGCCAACCTTTGAAGAACTGGGGCCAAGCACACTATTGCTGACGAAGATAGATGACCTCAAAGAAGGCCGGCTTGACGGGCCGCTGGGTGGCTGTCGTTTCCCTGACGAGGCGCGTCCAGCCGCTGAAGCTGAGAAGCTTTCGCTGGCCTTCAGAGGTAAACACGATCCGACCGGGTGAGCAGCGAGACAGCGGACAAGGGGCAGTTTTACATTGATGGAACCTGTTCGGTACTTCTCAGCCGAAGGGGTCGTTGCCACCGAAAGATGATAACCGCCGAGTTGCTGCCTTATAGCTTCATCCGGTCGCGGACCAAGTAACCTTCTACTTTCTTCTGTGGTGAACGCCTGTGGAACGATGATGATGTTCAACCTTGCGTGATGGTATCTTGTTTGACTTGATTGTAGTGGCATGAGGAATTTGATGAAGATTTCTCGTCCATTGTCTGCGGTTGCGTCGAAGAAGAGAGCCAAGGAGCCCCTCTGATGCCAAACCGACTCAAGAGAGCGGGGAAGAAGCCAATTTATATTCGGAAAGCGAGGGGGCATGACAGCGCGGGCCATGAGGGTAAGCTTGAAGATAAGGGACAGTCCGGCTGCCGGAACAACGCCACGAAGCGGTTCGAGTCACCAGGCTGAGGCGAGTGGCTTGGGCTTCGACGTTGTCGTGCTCAGCAACAGCGCCGCAAGGGCCAACCAGAGCAGAGGCCGAATTGGGGCGAAGGAACCCGAACAATCAACCGTACCAGAGTCAAAGCCGACTCAGGCGATATGCCTCTGCCGTGCGCTACCCCGTCCGGGGCGAGTGCCGATGCTAGCCTTCGCCTGGGGAGCGGGCACGCTAGCAGGAAGCTGAAGTTTTCCAAAGGTGCGCTACTCCGAGCATCTCTGTAGTCGTTATGTAAATTTAATACAGTCCTGATGTCTTGCTATTCGTTGTGCTTGATGAGGAAGCGGACCGATATCGGTCCGCTTCTAAAGGTCAACTGTCAACCCATCTGCCGCTTGATGAGGCCTTGTATCTTAGTCCATGCCGAGTCAGCAGCAGCGTTTTTTTGTGAATTCGCACGTTGTACAGGGAGCCGGCGGCAGCCGTCGCTGAAACCGGAGGTGGCTCCGACTACAGGGCCATTACCGCCACTACCGACCGAAGAGGTGGCTGTTGAAACTGAGGCCCCAGCCCCGAGGCACACACACGTCGCGGAAGCGGGGGACGGATACGCCCGAGCCGGTCCCCAGTGTTTTTAGGGGAGTGATGCCGAGGCCAGGACCGTCGCCATCCAATGGTTATCGTCATCGCCATCGTCGCGTTGCCGCGCACAAGGGAGCGAGATCACATTTGCCTCGGATCGAAGCTCCCCACGTGTGATGCCCCGGACCTTCTCGTGGACCACTCGCGACGGCACTATAAAAGCTTCAGACTCGATGAAGTCGTCGCAAGGAGAGAGCGCGAGAGCCTGATCGTGCCGCATCAACGGTCCCAAGGGTCGCGGTATGATTCTTTGTAGTGAAGCTCCAGCAATCTTCTTTGTTCTTGATGTTTGACTCTGTCGTCGTTTGTTCTTGTCTGAGAGAAAGCTCGTCGACCGCAATGAGGCGAGGACAGAGATCCTGGTCGAGATGGCCCACTCGCGGAATTACAACAGCTCCGGCATTGAAGCGAGATGGAGGCGCGTCACACGAGGAGGGAGGCCTGGCTGAAGAGCGACGCTGATCAGCTCAGGGCTGAGACATGGGCCTAGCGAGAAGATCAGAGGTAAAAATCCTCGAGCATATCTCCGATGGACCGTTGGTGTAATCATTCCGCTACGTTCATCCGCTGCTTGGTGGTGTCATGACTGCGCGATTGAGCTCTTGGCATCTGTGGTGCAGACCTCGAAGCGGAGAGGGAGTCGCAGCTGAAGGAGGCCGTAGAAGCCAAGGCGAGCTTGAAAGAGTCAAGACCGACCTGCCAGCCAGACATCCAGAATAAGGCAACGCCGTCGAGCTTGACGGAGAAGTCGAGTTGGAGAAGGCCAGTCGTCAGGGTAGGATAAGGCCGAACTGGAGAAGACCGTGGCGGGTGGGAGGCCAGACTACAAGTAAGTCCTCACCCGACTGTGATCTCAGCCGATACATTATTCAGCTGTGTGTAGCTGAGTTCCTGACGAGCTTACTTTCGGCCGATCTGGGCAGGCATGAGAGCCAACGTCGGCAGTACCGGTTCTACACGGGGAGATAGGTCAATCAGGGAGTCACGGGAGGCCTCGTGGTCTGTGAATGGGCCTTGAACCTTGTGGGATCCCCGCTCAGTGGGGACAGCTGTCCAGAATTCCTCAAATAATGGTCTCGAGGATCGCCGAGTGCTGAAAAGGTACTCAGCGACGAGCGGGTTGCCGCGAGGAAGGTGGCCCCAGACCCTAGCAAATGACCATAAGTCCAATCACCCGAGGCTGGACATTTGAGCCATCGGAGATTTTGCCGAGAGACACCCGAGAACGCTGGAGCTGAGCTCACAACGAAGCCGACTGCTGAACGAAATTTAACCCGAGACCCGGTCTTGTAAGCCAAATATTGTAGTCGGTATAACAATGCTTTCATTACGATCATGTGTGAATATATTTGCGTGCCGCCAAAAACTATTATTCGCCTGTCATTAAGCTGTACCCGACCAGTATGATGCACCGAGTTAGTTATATATAACTGAAAAAATCGTTCAGAGAAGATCTATACTCGGGCGAACGCATCAGTCGTGGGGCAAGGCTATTAACGTAGTGAGAAAGCTTGGTATTTATTTTATAAACACATATATACATTGCACCCCCGAACTCACTACTCGATGGAACAAGCGGCGTAGTGATAGAAAAACTTACACATGGAAAAAAGTAAGACTCAGTATAGAAAAGACGGACTTTCTATATTCATGAGTTGAATGAGGACGCCGTCTTTGGTTCTTCAGTCGTGAGGCGCCTGCCGCGTGACCTCGCTATAATTAACGCCCTTCCCAGTATGGCATATTGAATGCCTGTCCTGGTGGTTGATCTCCTTAGAAACGATCCCACAAAAAGCGCGGGCCACGGACATTGCGATTGTGGTAGCGACGCAGCTGAAGAACCTTGTCCGACTGGATTGTTGCGCTCTCTTGCTCTTCCAGCTGATCTAATCGATCAGTCGGTGCTGTTGGAATCGGCTCGGAGTAAGCCCGGGACTCCGGAGAGCCAACTGTATCTCGGTCGGTAGCACCTCAGTACCTAGACCCAGGAAGAAAGGGATGCCCTGTTGCCCGACTAACCTGGTTCTGAGAGACCAGAGAACGGATGGTAGTTCTTGTACCAGCCGACCCGCAAGGTGTAGTCTCGTATATCCTGCTTGATCCTTGTAAGACCATGCCGTAGCCGCTCAACCTGGCCCGTGCTCCGTGGGCCACAGACCGAGCAGATCTGCCGAAGTCGTCGCAGTAAATTCTTTGTGAATAGGTTCTTACTTTCGAACTTGATGCCGTGCGTTATGATGCGGTTAGGACCCCAAACCGATAAGTATACTCAAGATGGAAGTCCTTCTCGTGCGCTATTGTATTTTTGCGACAGTTTACCTCAACCATTGGTGAATTTATCCACGCGACGAATAAATGGTTAACCCTCCTGGCGCTTTCTTGAATGGCCCGACCAGGTCGACCCCATACTGCGAATGGCAAAATAGGGAAGTCTGAAGTTCCTGCGGGAAGATTTCTGTCTTGCGAAAGAACTGCAAACCCTCGCACTTGCGAATGATATCTGGGCGTCTGTGGACTGCGGCGGCCAAAGAATCCCTGCCGGTAACTTTTCCGACTAATGTCCTGGATTGCAAGCGTGGTTGCCACATATGCCGATGGATTGAATGCAGGGATCTGCTTGCCTCCTCGGTGGTGACACAGCCATGAGGACACCGGATGCGCTCCTTCGGTACAGGTTTTCTCGACTAGCAGAAGCTTTTGCTTCGACGCTTGATTTTGCTCGGCTTGATGCGATTCTTACTGGAGTATCGTCCAAGCAGGAATTTGAAACAGGGCCCCCAGTCTACCAATGTTGCAGCACTTGTTGGTGGTCGGGTAGCTCGCCTCCGACTGCTCTTGTGCCGTTTCTTCTTACTGATGGCTCCATAAGTGCTCAACAAAGATCCAGTCTAACCGCTTCCGCTTATCCCATGTTGCTCATCTCATCGCCGGTCGTTGTATTGACGCAGACGTTTGATTTCCAGCCCGTCAACTTGTTTCAAGCTTGCGGACTTCCTACAGTATCCGCCATTGTGTTCGTCGAGACAGGCATCTTTCATGGACCTGCGTGACCACGAGTTGGAGGCTCGCGCACAAACCAGCGACGCATCCGAGTAATGCCGATCGGAGCCCTGAACCAAAGCCCTACTCGCGACGTTTGGAAGCCGGCAAGGATGTAGTACGAACTCAACTTTTCGCAGCTGGGAGTTCATTGACTCCAGCCCCGGCACCGCCGATCCGTAGGAACCGCGAAGTACATTGTCCGTACTCTACTTTGTGTGTTTGGAGTGACTCTGTCCACTCGCCACTATAGTCGCTTAGAGCTGAGATTTGATAGTGTCCGTGGCATGAAGTGATGTCAAACGCCATCAACTCGAGTGCCCAGTTAGCGATCCGGCGGTGGCCTCCATTGAAGCGACATCCCCGATGAAACGCCTCTAGCGTTTTTTTTTTTTTTATACTTTTTTTTTTTTTGTTTTCCTCTCCGTGTCATTGTGGGCGTGTACTCACCTATTATGTCTTAAAGTAGTGCACCGCTTCGGACGGATGAGTAGGCCGTATAGCAAGCTTTGGACCTGCGGTATCTTGTTTTGGAGTCGGCAAGGACCTCGCTGACAAAAGATAGATTGGCGTGATATTTTTTTGAAGAATGATCCCTGTTCGGACGCTCCACTACCAGTTCACGTGCTGACTACCTGTTTGTTGCCCCAGATCAAGCATGATTGTGTTCCTGGGCAGGGACGCTAGCACGGGTATTGAGGAATTTTTTGAAGTCTTCGAAGTCTTGCTGGCTCCGGGTCCCACTGAAAGGTAGATCCGCCTTTTGAGAGCTTGAAAGAAGGCATCCCGCGGCCCAGTCGGACCAGTGAGAAAACTGACTGAGTGCCGCATGCAGCCTGTCAGCTCTGATGTCTAGAGGTGTGCGGGCGCCAGCTTGATGAGAGGTTGACTTTCTCCGGTTACCTCGATGCCGCGGCGAGACATGAAAGCCGAGTAATTCCCAGACGGCACCCCGAAGGTGCACTTGTCCGTTCAACTTCATCTTGAATCTTCGAGTTTTGGAAGTTTCTCCAAGTCGCAATGAATCTGTCTGGATTTAGACTGATCACCAACACGTCGACCGTTAGCTTCCACGTTCGCGCCCAATCTGTGTGCAGACACCGCTTAATAGCCCTTTGTAGTTGCGCTGCGTTTTCAGACCGAACGGCATCTGTATATAGCAATACGCTCCAACGGCGTGATGAAAGATGTTTTAAACATCTTGTCCCTCAAGCAAATTATGATATCCTGAATAACAGGCGAGAAACTGAGTAGGCGCACCTCCGCCGTGGAGTCAACCACCTGACTATCCTGGCGAAGACCAAATGTCCTTGGGGCACGCTTTTGAGTCGTGTAATCGACGCACATGCGCCATTACCGTTTTCTTCCGACCAGACGGTTGGCAGCCAATCCCGTGATAGACCTCCTTGAGAAGCCGCTCAGAGCTGTATTTCCTCCGATAGCGTCCTTGCGGTCTGAGCGAACGCCACAAGCCGTGTTTGACCGCTTTCGTCTGCTTTACGTGAGGGCAGCTCGATTCACTCCCTTGCCGCCCGCATGTCAGACTTTCCACCGAAGAATCTTTGTGGCTTGAGAAGGTACGAGCGCGTCTCCTATTTGGCGAGATCCGTCCCGACTAAGCTGTCTTGAGGTCGAAGGTCCAGGGGGATCTTCTTCGTGTCAAGCTCCCTTAATTCCGACTCGCCTTTTCGCCGAACGATTGATCTTGATCGACTTCAGATGTAGCGGCTTCCGGATGCTGTCGCCGCCCGGACTGCCCGCTTCTTGTGTTGGGCCAGCTCGCAGCTCTCCTTTCGCAGGTGAATGCTTGCTTAGCGTCGCTGGGTTAGGAGAGACTCCTCTGGCCCGGCATCTTCCAGCACCATTATGTGTAGTGCGTTATCGCCATTGAATTTCAGGCCGTCGTCCGATATGCGCTGTGATACCGTGGTGTCTCGAAGTCGGCGACCCTCAAGAATGTTTTCCGTGCAGAAGTTGTCCCGCGTCCGAAGTCACCGCAAAGGTTATCTGCCCGAGTGTGTTGATGAAAGCGGGATTTATCCCATGAAAGGCGCTTGCTCGCCTATTCTAACGAGAAATTCTCATTTCGTCCAAAAGTCTTGCAACAGGATTTGAGCGAACTGCCTCCGTCAGAGGTTTTCTTTCTCAGCCTATATTTTTGACGACCGGTCTTTAGGACGAGTGTATCTCCCGGTGGGAAACCCGATCTGGTGATCCGCGACGGTTGAAGTGATAGGCATTCCTGACCACGCAGTATTTGGGGACCGTTTGGAGACCGCTTGTTAATATCCCGCGTTATAGCTTCTGCTTGCGCTTGATTCTACCGAGTGCCCCCCGAAATTGGTGAGTTCGGCTTGTGGTCCTGAAATCATCAGCGACCCGAGTCTGCTTGCCTTGTTCCCCTGTCGCCACGGCAATGATGAGCCTGCTCGAGCAAACTTCTGAGCATTGTGGCACTCTTTGCCGCCTGTGCCGCCCTTTGGGGTTGAAAGGCAAGCCCGCTCAGACTTGCTGTAATCTGTTCCGCTGGTCCGGCGAACCGACTGCTTCCATTAGCACCTCGTGTTCTGACTTCCGCTTGCGGCTGCCCAGCTTGTTCTGAGCGGCTCGTGTCGGCTTTTGCCCTGTTTCTTTTTCGGGGCTCTCTTCTCGCGAAGGCCTCTGCAACGGTCAGCGATCGCTATTGTTGCCATCGAAGAGAGTCCGGACGTTGATGGCCCGAGTGACTTCCGCATGAGCGGGGTCTTACTCCCTGCAGAGGCGCATGACGTACCTCGTTCTTATGCTTGATTTGATTCTGCCTTTCGGAAAAACCTTTATGAATTCCCTAGAACTCTTCTTTTCTATCAGTGGTATGAGTCCGTGCTCGAAGCCGGTTCTCTCGAGGTCCGCTAGTGAAGTTTGGCGATGAGAACCGCTCCCTGAGTTGTCCCCAGAATCTCATTCACCGGCCTTGGGAGGCCTGTCATCCTGTCCTCGCCGTCAGTCGTATACGCGACTAAGTAGTTAGGCCATGCTTCTGTCGCCCCCAGCAGCCTTGAACGGTCTAGGACGTAAACGGACCATGACTCATGGTGGTTCTTCCGTCGTACTTTTCAATTCCGGTAGCTAAAGCCCGACTGGCATGGACGTCCGAACCCGAGGAAGTGATTATGCCTTCATATGTGAACTCGGCTTCGGTTTGGCGGTGTAGTGTCCGCTCGTAGGGAGACCGAAAGCGCTGTGTTCGCTCCAGTCGCGGCGTTCATCCTCTCGCGCTCTTCGCGCCCGGCCGCATTTATGGTGTGGCAAATCGCGTTGAAACGCAATCGAAGTCTGATTGGTCGCGGTCGTATTGGTGCGCCCGGTGTCGTAGTTGTATCCGAAGTTGTTTGCGATCTCGATTGCGGTGAGCCGGCTGCCCTCGTCGCACAGATGACTCCGCCGCTGGAAGCCCGTTCGACGGTCGGTAGTGAGTTGCCTGACGTTCTGTGCTGCAGCGCGCAGCACAGTACTCATCCCTTGATCTTGCGATGGTTGGTTGGCCCTATGGTCCGGCTCAAATGACTGCCAGCAGATTTCGCCCCACGACTTCTGTGCTGGCGTGACAAGACTCTGGTCGCCAACTTTGTTCGGAACTGCTGCTGGCGGCTCGCCAGCTTGTCCGAAGCCATCATTCGAGTCTGTCGGTTCCTCCTCTGTTGTTATCGGCGCGACCGCTTCATCGCTCCTCTTGCAGTCGTCGCACCCGAGTGCGGAAGCCATGAAATCTGCGGGGAGGAGGAAGCTTGCCAAGGTGGAGTCCGACGTTGATGCCGAACCACCATCCACTTAGTGTCGACTCCAGATATTTTCGAGTTAAGACGCTGCCGACCTCCCTAGATCCAATCTAAACGGTTCTACCGATCCAAACCGCAACGCTCGAAAAGTCGGTCTGACTCGCTTTGTAATGCACAGCGTCGCCGAATCCGTACGGAGATTGACGATCTCTTCCCCCTTGGCCAACCCGCCTGCCAAGGGCCGTACCAGTTCGGACGCCGTAAGGAGAGAGTTTCCGATGTTCGGCGATGAGGACTGTTCTAGTAGATCGTCGAAAATGTTATCGTCCTGTGTTAACCGGCGCAACGCCGCTGCTCCTCCGGCTGCAAATCAGATCTGCCTCAGCCAAATGCCAAAGTGCCGAGTTATCCGCGACGAAATTCAAGCTCCCGAACGGGCGGTCTCCCATTGGAAACTTGTCCTCCGACTCGTTGATGTACTCCATCGAATCTGTTGATGAAAACTCCTCCCTACCTGGCCGCCAACTTCGATGCGTGCACGGCAAATAATTACTATGGGACTCGTAGACCTGAATTCGTGGATTGCAGGAAACACGATGGTGAAATCATGTTACTGACTGGTCAGCCCTCGCTGGAGTAATACCCTACTCCATTAGGTATTCCCTGAGTTGATTTGTATCTCTTCT
>RYFJ01002790.1:0-49622 GCA_003991445.1 Oryza meyeriana var. granulata | reverse complement strand
TGTAAGTTGTGTGTCGACTTGACGTGGGTCATATTTGTGAATATCTATGCCCGATAAACAGTGTGGTGAGACTCGGTCGATGGTTGTATAGGTACTTGGGGTCTAACTGCTTGGTCCAAGGCGGCTCGGGAATAAACTTAGTGAGGAATTGGGCTAAGTCGTGGGGAGTTTATTTTCACACGAGTCTGTCTAAAGGGTGGCAGTATTGTCAGGTGAGGGCAAGGTGGGTACACAAGTGATACACGGTGGAGTGAAAACGTTGTGGGAATATTTAGAACAAGCTTCGCAGGCAGTTGTAAACAACGACTGTGAATAAATCGAAAAAGAAAGGAGTGACAACGGGTGACAGTTTCTACAGTTCCATGGAGATACTTGTAGGCACACTGGGTCATGTAGCATGCGGGGAGGATGGCGTGGGCCTAGCGTGGTCGCCAGGCAAGGCAACAGTCCAGATGGCCAACGAAGGGGTTTTGATTCTATAAATAGTCGCTCCCTGTTAAATTTTTGGTGAGATTTTTTGTTTTTTTTGGGTTCTAGAGGGCGATATTTATCGGTGGAGAATCTTTTGGATGTTTGGAGAAACATCTTGTAAGCGCACAATCTTGATAATAACAGGTAAAGTTTATGGAAGATTAGTGCGGTAATTAATTACCCCTTTCTCGTTCATAATGATGATAGGCCAAACTTTTTGCATGTCTAGCAGGGATTTTTACGGATTGTGTTATTGTTTTTTTCATAGATTTCGGTTGGTTTTTTGCATCTATTCCTAGCTAAGCCGGTGTTATTTCTAGTGTTCTGGAAAGTTTGGTTGTTAATTATTTTTCGGATCTCGCTTAATTATATATATTTAGGGTTTTAATTAAATTTCCGTCACCTTCTGTTAGTAAATGGGTTTCGTTATCTCTCAAGATCCAAAAGTCCATTGTGTGATTCTAGTTGGGTTGTGTTTGAAATTTGTTCTAGTTTATTTCTGACTAAATTTTAGGTCGATTCGGAGTTATGATCTATGGCTTAAATCTGTTTAGTGATGAATACAGTGTTTCTGTCAGATTCTGAAAACGCGGTTTTTCAGGTTTTGTGATTAGGGAAAAGTGTTAAATTTTATTTTTGACTTATGCAATCATTCACCCTCCCCCCCCTAAAACCCCTCTCTGATTGCCTATTTTAGTGTGAGTCGATCCTACACGGCCGGATCCTTGCCCCACCGAGTGGCGGCTGTCCCTTCAGTTCCGCGACCTCCTTCTTCAGGCGGTCGATCTGGTTCTGGAGACCAATGATGGTCGTCCTGTTGGCGTCCTCTCGGTCGTGGGCTGCATGCACCCAGTTGGCATGCATGTAGTCCATGGCCAACATCGCCCGCCTCATGTGGACGATGGTGGTGTCATTCTCATTGTCTGCCAGCTGAAATGCGTTGTAGGTCTGGTAGTGCGCCCGGCAGGGGAGGTAGCGGTAGGCAATGGTGCGGAGGGTAGCATGGTGCTTCCGTCGTAGCTCTCCAATCAGGTGGAAAACGGCCTCCTGGCAGGCGTGGTTGAAGGTGCACCCGCCAACCTCAACCTCCATAGCAGGTAGGAGGTACATCTCACCTGGTAACTCCAAGTGAACCCGGTGTGGGAGCTCACCCTCCATGGGCTCCACTACAATGTACTCTGGGGCATGGCTGTACCCCAAAGTGAAACTCATCATCTGAAGCTCCTCCACAAAACCGCCCATGTCTGTGCCACGCTAGTTGGGGAGGTTGTCTATCTATAGATAGCAAGGAGGGGGGAATCAATGTATGCTCAGATCCAAATAAGTGAACAGTAAATAATTTGGAAATAACGACGATTTTATTCAGAAATTAATTTTGTAAGTAAACTTGAGACCGACAAAATACCACTGCGAAACCAAATAATATCGAATAAAATTCACATAATAATTGCAAAGCAAATAAAGATATTTTATGCATGCCATAAATCATACTTTCCCCTAGATTAACCAATGTTTTCCCAAAATTTGGACATCCATGTCAACCCATGAATAAAATCTTCACTTCAAATTTGACTTGACTCCAAAAATTTCCGTCAAATAAACGGCCAAGATTTTATCCCAATCCGAAAATGAATTCCCACTTTTCCCCAAATAACTCCAAATGTGAGAAGCATATGCAAGTGACAATTTCAGAGGGCTCTTAGGGTTTCCATTTGGCTGGTCCTACGGTCAAGCTCAGCTCTGATACCAACTTGTAACGCCCAGAAATTCAACACCGAACTTCTGAACATTCATGTGTATTAATTCCCTATCCAGAAAAACCAGGGTACACAAATCCAAGTTGCCATACAGAATGTCTTACAAACAGAGTAAAATTATATTACAAAAATACAGCAGAAAAGAGGTAAAACAAAGTCTATAGATAGCGGGCCTAGCAGCAGCTTCCATCCCACAAGCACCTTGATGGCGGAGCCAGCCTATTCCTCAGGGCGATCCTCGTCGAACGCGTTCTCCAACACTGAGAGGGGGAAAAGGGAGCAAGGCTGAGTACCACCCACAGTACTCAACAAATCACACCCACAATTATGCATATGCACGGGAAGCAAAGGTAGGCTAGAGTTTGATTTGCGTAAAAGCAGTTGCAACCAGTAGTAGTTCGCAAACAGTAAAAGGTTGATTAATTTAACAATATTAATTCTCCAGCGATTCACGTTACCCACATGAACCAGGCCCAACCATCCCTTATTGATCAATGTTACACCACGTTGACCAAACTCCACTGATGAACGCTACACCATGTTCACCAGACTCCTCCGGTTAATATTACACCACGTTAACCGGACTCCACTAATTAACGTTACACCACGTTAACCAATCTCCACTGATCAACGTTACACCACGTTGACCAGTCTCCCCTGATCAATGTTACACCACGTTGACCGGACTCCACACCTTCCACCCGAACCAAACTAGTTTCATAAAACCAGATTAATTCTCTAAAGGTGAGATTAATCACGGTGAGTCTTGACTAATGTGCCCATAACCATGGGCGCGGCTATTCGAATAGATTTACTCTGATTAGAGGTGTACAACTGTACCCACAAGACACAGCCCCACACACGTTCCCGTGTGCCAGTGCATCACCAGGATGCCCTATGAGAGGCTGTGACAGGACCGTTCACGCAACCTCTCCCTAACCATTCACACCACACTGAGGTTGCACCTGCCGATAGGGCACACCATATTGGCCAGGCTACCCCCCTTGCGTCACGGTGAATCCGAAAGCCGATCAACCCTACCCCAGGCCGACCCAACTCCATCACGCCCACCCTCATCTCCGGTGCCTAGGAGAAGGAGAAGAAACGCTACAAGCCCAGCCGTTGCCCATGCTGGCTTGTGGAAAGTACGGGTAGATGCCCAAGTGGTTCCCGTGAACCGGTCCTTAAATGCCATGGGTGCGACAAGTAGAACCATACACCCACAGCCCACCATTTAGGTCCAATTTTAGTAATTTAATATTAGCCTATTCAAAGTTCCATTTTTCCGACATTGAGTCAAATCAAATAAAAAGATAATATTTAATTCCCAGGTGAGCTATGTTGCTAAGCATGGCTAAGCAACCTAGGAATAGTAATCTAATCATATTATTACTAAGGTGACAAGGATTCAGGTTTCAAAACTAAGGCACAGTCCTATCATTATATAGTTTATAACCCATCCACATGAAATATTGAAAAAATACAGTTTATTTCAGTAAACAAAGCATTTGAGCAAAAAAGGGTACAAAATGATCAAGATTACAGTGCGACTTGCCTTGCTCCGGCTTGACGTACTCTGCTACGACCTCATAATACACCGGAGGGTCACCGACGTCGGATTCTATAATAAGCAATGCACAAACAATTAAAAACAGTTCATGTGGGCAAGCAAACATGAGCTAAGAATATTTTTAATGGATTCTTGACATTTTTCTAGATTTAATAAAATTTGAATGGACTTAATCGGAGTTCGTATGAATTAGTTATGAATTATTGAAGTTTTACTGTCATTTCCAATGTAAAACTAATTACTAAACGATTTATTACGCAATTAACGATTTATTGTGTCACTGGACCGAGAAGCCGGTGCAGACAGGCGGGCCCCACCGGTCAGCGACGCACAAGAGGATGGCGCACGGTGGACTGAGTCCACCGCGGCCCGGCGGGAGATGGACACGCGGCAGGGAGGCGCGTGCCCACAGGGAAGGCCACGTGGCCGGTCCAGATCTGCCCCCCGGCAGATCGGACGGCCCAAGACGAACGGGGCTCGCCCCCGCCAGCGCAGCCATGCCGCGGTGAGGCGAGCGACCTGATGGTCGCCGCCGGCGACCATCCGGCCCCCGGAAGACGACGGCGAGCGGCGGGAGGAAGAGAGGAAGACGAAGGAGAGCTCACCGAGAGGTCACAGTGACCGGAAGGTGGCGAACAGTGGCAGACAGAGGCGATTGGCGGCGGCACAAGTACGGGATGGCGGCGAAGACAGTGTCCCGGCGAGGATTTCTGGCGACGGAGACGTGGACGGGGCTGAGGAGATCCTGGCGAAGATGTGGGAAGCAATTAGGGCTACAATGACCGAATGGATCAACGGGAAGGCGCGGCCGAAGGCCGGCGGAATGGCTTACCGAAGGGCGTGACTGCGAGATCGGACTTCCGGCGGCGTAGGGGCTCGCGGATGCGGTGGCCGAGCTTTGCACGGGTGCGGTGAAGCTAGCGGTAGCGATCTCGTGGTCTGGCGGCGGCTACAGCGGTGGCGGCGGGCGATCGGAGATGGCGGAGCATGGCGGCGACTCTGGTTTGCACGGTGCGAGGTGCTAGGATGCTCGGGAAGCGTCAGGGTGTGATGGGAAATGTAGAGGAGAGAGCGGTGAATGTTTTTATGCACTCAGTCGGGCGAGATCGTGGTCGAACGGCTCTGAATCGGCGCTGGATTGAGGGCGGTGGCGTCGGAGTTGTGCGCGCGATTCCCGCGCGGGAGTGGGTGAGGACACCGGAGGATGTGGGGGACTGGGCGCAGACTCGGTCCGCCCTCATTTGAACCGGTAGCGAGCAGGCACAGAGGCGGGAGGCGGCGCTGATCGAACGGCGGAGGGGATTTTTCCCCTCCGCTCGATTCGGACGGAGGAGGAAGATAGGACTGACAGGCGGGCCCGGCCTGTCAGCGAGGAGGAGCGCGGGCACACGGGCAAAGCGGTCCGACTGGCGGGCCCCGTAGCGCAGAGAGAGAGCGAGAGGGGGCGGCCGATAGATGGGACCCACGAGAGGCAGGCGCGCGTGGGCCATGCGTGCGGAGGCGGCACAGTGCTGGGCCGGTAGCCCAGCGAGAGGAAAAGGAAGAAAAAGAGAATCCGAAGGAAAAGAAAATGAAAAATAATTTCCAGAGCGAATTTAATTCCAATAATCTTTTTAATTTATTAAAAATAGTTTCTGTGCTCTGAAAATTCCACTAAAAATCCAGTTAATACATTTTGGCAAGGGGAACATAGGAAAAATATTCCCGTCCATAATAATTTATTATATTTCATTTTTACACATTTAATTAATTTCTCTGGCCTTTTAAATTTATTTTTCTTGGGTATTTTCTCAGGTATAATTTTGTGTGGCTAAAATCAGAGTGTGACAGAGAGTGATCAAATGGAGCATTTATTTTCACCACATGGCGTCCAATATCACAATGCAGCTCTGAAGCTGCTCAATTTGAAAGTGTTTGCTTTGGCAGTTCTAATTTGATTTAGGTTTGCTGATTTATTCCAATGGCTGTAGCACTTGTTGTTTTTTTGTTGAACATTGTGAATCCATGAACCTTACAAGTCAATTCCCCCCTATGATTTTTTTTGCAATGCGGAGAATGCATGGTTTCGTTAAATTTCTTATACAAAGCATATCATAAGATTTTGTTTAGCAACTTAATGGAACCACATTGTTCTTTTAGGCCTGAAGTGATCAAAACAGTTACTTCTGTTTGACGGCTTTGTCATTCAAGTCTCAGTTCACTAGCCATATCAGCCTTTGATTCTCCTTTTTGGTCTACATCATCTTGACGTCCCCTTCCATGGAGTTCGCTCGTCAACAGTGCATGGCCCTCCTCTCCCTTTTTTGTAATCTCTTCCCAATCTTTCTTGTTATTTTTTAGCTGCCAAGTTCACTTTAAAGTTGCACGGTTTTATTTAGTGTTGAAACGGAGTTTGTTATTTGGGCTAAAGCAAGCCACTTTATGTTGTTTATTTGTTTATTTGATGGATTTTATCTTCTTTTAATGGGTGTGGATGAGCATGTAGCTTAGTGGTAGAACACTCAGTAGAGATGCCGCCCATCAAGGGGTTGAATCCTGGTTGCCGTATTTGTGTCCACCTCCCTGCAAAAGGTTTCGGTGGGCTCCTTCTTTAAAGCTAAGTCAAGGAGGACGTCCTTCTCCCTTGATCAAGTTTTTTTTCTTCTTCTTTTAATGGACTTGAAATACAGTTAAAGGATAAAACACAGGAAATTCAATTCTGATAGTGACCAATCCTTTATCCAAGATTCACATTAGTCAGTACTCAGTAGACTCTTGAATAAGGTCTAGGCGCAAGGCTGGTAAGAGTTATCCAAAAGGGGAGTCTCCCTCAGCCATGTGAATGCATCTCAATTGAAGCACGCATCAGTTACTGCTGCTCAAGTATTCTTTCTTTCTTGTTTACATTATTCCAGCGCTTTTGCTATATTTCTGTTGCAACATTTCTGTCCCAATTGCAGTCTGATTTCTGACCGTCAGATCGGCTTAAGATTCTTGCTATTCCAAGCCTTGTTACTTCTATGATGCTAACTTATGTTTCTTATCATTGTACTGTTGATAATAGATTCATTTTTTATTATGTTGTACAGAGAAGTGGCGGAGGCACTTTGGCAGGTGGAGAGTGATCAAATGGAGCGTTTATTTTCAACACTTGTTGATCACCTTCAAATACAAGAGGCATACAATATCTTCATACTTAGTCCCAAACCTATTGACAAGAGTACTTAAGTATGGTTATCGGTGAGTTTGTGGATGCTGTTAATACAATGCATATATGTATATAGTTAATGCTACAGGAGTTAGAAAAGTATACAATTATTCATTATATAACAAAAACACTATGTGCCATTTATGGTAGCTTTTGATAGTAGTTTCTTTGTGGTGCCTCATTGCATAAGCTAGTCATAGATATAATTTCTACAGCCGGATGGTGACGGTTAGGCATTCTTATTCCCTTCTTCCTTTTACTTCTTTCATGCCATGATCACATTTTCTTTAGCTTATATGATTCTTAATGCTTCAATCAAATATCCATGCTCAAATAAAAACAATGTTTATCCTCTTATAAGCTTGAAATGAGCTCTTTACTTCCTTGATATGTTGTTATCTTTATAACCATGCTCATTTCAAGCTTCAATTTTCATGTGGGACAAATTTACATGATAGGAAAACCCTAGTCTAAGTTGTTGATTTATGTGATATGGTAAGATAGGAGCACTAGTCTCTCTCTAACAAAGGTGAAACCTTGGAGATGTTTTTATTCTAAAGTGCTACATGAAACCCCACTCACTAATTTTCCTTTATGGTTTAATTTCTTCCTACTAGAGCCTTAATCAGCTTGTGAACCCCTACATAGGCTCCCTGTTCTTGTGTTGAGTTGTGAGTTCTTATGAAATCTGGTACTTCAAAACCGATCATTTCCCTCGCGTACCCTCTTGCTTTCTAGCCTTACATGTCTAGTTATGCTGAGTTCACAACGGGCTCGTGCATCCACCCGCCAAGCATTCCTCCCTAAAACCCACTTCTAAATGTGTGTACCCCTATCCTATCCTGAAGACTTTGGTCTGTCATCATTGCTTCAAAATAAAGGAATGTCCAGAAAAATCTGAGGATCACAAGAGTACAGTTTGCGATCTGAATTTTCAGTGTGTGCAACGTTTAGTAAAACTGTCGTAATTGTTACATACGTAGTCGGAATTCAGTGTTTAAATACTTGTTGGAAAGAGCATGAGGTCCTCTCATTGTTTCAGGTAGAAGTCGAAATTCGGCTTTTATCTGTGTATTTCTGACCCAATAGAGTTTAGTACTTATTCTGAGTTTGTGTCATCTTCTCGTTTCAGTTTTAGTTTTTGTGCTGAGTCCATACATCAAAAATACAAAAAGTAGTGAACCGATTCCATCCTTTGCGAATACTTTGAACCCATTGAGACTCACTGTAGGAAGTTACTCTTGGGCTTTGCACGTTGTGAGTTACTTGAATAATCATATCTTGTCACCATTGTGCAATCTGGTGTGCTGATCGCAGTAGCAAAAAAAAAGTTCAAAAAAGTTTAAAAAATAAAAAAAGAGAAGAAGTTAGAAAAAGTGTTGCGGCCACCACATTGATTCATTATTTCTGAAAGTGCGATGATGTGACCACAACACGTGTGGATACAACCATTGCTCACATCATATATCAACAAGGAAAGGGATTCACGCAGGCTAGATTCGACTGCAGGACAGCACCAACTTGAGACGGCTGCCACGACTTCATACAAACTCCGATTTGCAAGTTCTAATACTTCACAGAAAGCTTATCAAGTCTACTTTCCAACGGATCCAGATTCATGCTCATATCTACTCGAATCGTCTGCAATTATCGTTTAGTGACAAGAGGTTTTCTGTTTAAGGTGCTGTGTCACCGTTTTTAGGCCAAAGGCCCATGTATCAAGTCGGGTCCATTAGGGACGTTTCCTAGGGTTGGAGAATGACCCCAACATCCCTGTGGTCGTTCTCCCATCCTATTAATACCTTTAAAGCCGTCACAAACAGATTGGGTTTTGTTAGATTAAGGTTAGCGTCACTACTTTACCGTGTAATCCCGTGATCGGTTAGATCGCCGGTTTGCTCATTTTCGGAACCCCACCATTTGTTCTCTTCGAGTTAAACTGTAGTGCCCCCTCCCCGGTACCCCCCCCCCCCCCCGTACGGTGATACCAAAGAGGAAGCGCCCCGCAGGAGATTGGCGTGAACCAACTCCCACGGAACCGCGATGCCCGGTACCAGGCTAGGAAACCAAGCTGGTACGCGGTCAACCGAGATGTACCACAGCAACTAACTAACTATATATATATATATATATATATATATATATATATATATATATATATATATATATATATATATATATATATATATTATACCTTTATAAGTTGCGACTTCGGGCAAGCCCTGAGCAGAAACCTGCAAACAGAACAGCGGCAACGGAACGACAGCGCAGCGAGAACCCAATCCACAAGCAACGGCTTGGGACTAGAAAAGAAACCATAATCTCACTTCAACTTCACTCTTCCTGAAGGAAGGGAGAAAAGGAATAGATTGAGTACTTACGTACTCAACAAGTCACGGAAATGTGAATTATGCAGGCTATCAAAGATAGGCTGGGGTTTATTTCGCAAACATTTTCATTTGAAAACCTTTTTGAAAACCTAAGTGTGGGTTGTATCAATGTTGTCTGGAAGGAGGCTCTCGCCTCGATTCTGTCCGTGAATTGCTTTTCAACAACTCAAGCGGACGAGCCAAATTTTAATTGATCTTAAATATTCTTATACCGCCTGTCGGATCACGACAGCGGTTCAGTGGATCTGCCCTCAAGCAGTTTCCACTGTATACTCATCTATTACTTTATTTTCAATTTCGTCCACCCAGGACATAATCTTATTTTTCACTTCCATCCTATCCAGGACATCATTTTAGCTCATCTCATCTCAACGGCTCCTCGAGCCATTCATAATTCATCTCATAATTTATCTCGATGGCTCCCCAAGCCATCCATATTCTCAACTCATTCACAAACTGCTTCCACTCAGGAAGCCCTATCTATGATGCCATACGACATCCCGGGTCATACAGCCCCGTTTCAGACCACTCAGGTCATCCATCAGCCACTGAGGCCGATTCTAGTAACGATTCCCATACCACAACTCACTTTCACAAACACTTGCAAAACAAAATCTAAGGACGCTAGATGAATCATCTCACATTGCCCATAACCGTGAGCACGGCTGTTCGAACAGTTTATGAACCTTTGCAAAGGGCGCACGCTTTACCCACACAACGCAAGCTTACTCCCACACTAATCAGGTGGGGAGGTTCACGACAAGGCCTTTCCAAAGTGTCTCCAGGATTGCCTGAAGCCAACTAGACGGGTCCCAGACCAAGTACCGAGCGAGTCCCAGACTCCTCGTACTCAGGATCCCACGGGTGCATCTCATATTGCTACCCCGGCGACTCCACGTCCAAAGGCAACCAAGCCAACCCTAGGTCTACTAATTACTTGGCCAGGGATGTCCATACCACCCGTGTGGTCGCACTGTGAGATGCTCGGATGAAATTCCCTAAGGAATCGGTCCTTATATGCGAATACGAAGTGCCACCACACAGGCGATCACTTTGCACCGCAAATTTTCACAATTAATTTTGTTTCGCGATTTCCGCCGATATTGCATGTCAGGTTTTTAAATATTTGGAAACCCAAAGTTTTCCCAAATCGACAAACAATTGTGTTGTGAGTGGAACCATCGGAATCCATACTCAGAGAGCATGGTTACCGAGGTACCATGGAGTGGAGCGACAAGGGATAGGACACCAATGTCCTACGGGGTTTATGCAACCAATGGGCAGGTCCGTCGGTTCGATACGCAAACCGAGGCCGATCAATTTATCGTGCACACTAGCCATGCAATTTTGTAAACAAAAACATTTTAAATTTAGAAGCAATATGATCAAGGAGTGACTTGACTCAGACTTCGTCTTCAAACTTCGCGAAAATCCGACGTCCGACGAATTTCCGACACGTCGACTACGTGCGAATGAGAGAAACACACACGAAACCCTAGAAATAATATACTATTATTAATAACTAATAGTGCCATGAGATAGATCTCATTTTTAGAAAAATTTAGAGAGTTGAACGGGCTCAATCGGAGTTACGGTTTGGAAGATATGATTTTTTTGAAGGATTAGGGATTTTCTTGGGAAAGAAATTGATTCATTGGAATTATTGGAAAAGGTATTAATTTTGAAATAGGGCTGACAGGTGGGGCCTCTGTGGCAGGAGAGGGCTGTGGGGCTGGTCCACCTGTCAGGGGAAGAGAGAGAAACAGGAGACTAGGGCCCACTTGTCATTGGCACAGGAGAAAAAAATAAAAGAGCAGGGCCCATTGTCAGTGGTACAAAGGAGAATGAGAGAGTGACATGGGGGCCCACTTGTAAGTGGCTTATGAAGATTAACTCGGGTATTTAATTGTGTGGGGTCCATTGTCAGTGTGATGAGGGGTAGTACTGTGCACTGATTATATGGGTCCACATGTCGTACAATTAACCGAGGGGCCCACAGGTCTGTGGCTTGGGGGATTTAACTGAGAGGCCCACTCATCAGAGACTAAGGAAGAGGGATGAGGTGTGCCGGATGGGAAACAGGAGGCAGCCGACAGGGATGATCGACGGCGCACGGCGGCCGGAGAGGAGGCGGTGGCCGGCGGCGAGAGAGGAGGAGCAGACCATGGGAACGGGACGAAGGGGCGACGGGGAAGGTGTTGGTCGGTTCGGATTACACGGGGGATGGCCGGCGGCGGCGGGCGGCGGCATCCAGAAGGCGGCGGCGAGAGAGAAAGGATGGGCGGCGGCGAGAGGCGGTCGTCGCCGGCGACCCAGGGAGCGGCGAAGGGGGTTGGGATGGGTGAGCCTGGATGCGGCTCGAGGGGAGGCAGAGAATAGAGGAAGACATTGACCTTTACCTTGCATAACCGCGATATCCCGAAGCGGTGGCAATGGTGCTCGGCGGCGGCGGATTTGGGGATTTCTCGCTTGGCGTCAATTAGGCGCCGGTGAGCGATGGGAGGAGGTCGCTGCACGCCGGGGAACACAACGGCGGCGGCGGATTGGTCGATTGTGCTCAGGAGCGACGGGATTGAGGCGAGTCAGAGCTGCGTCAATGGTGGCGGAGAGAGAAGGCTCGAGCTTTTGGGGGGGGAGCCAATGGCGCGGCGGAGTAGGGAATTTATAGGCGTGGCGCTAGGCGACAAGGGAGAGAGAGACGGTGGAGTTCTCGGGATATGGCTGGTCAGGGCGCGGGGCTCGGGACGGCGGGACGCGGCGCTGCCGCACCTCTGTGGCCGGCGTCACGGAGCTTTCTCGTGATGCCGCGAGAGAGAGAGGGAGAGGGACAGAGGGGACAGGGAGGAGACGGAACGGGGAACGTGTGTCCCTGACTTGGAGCTTGCCAGGAGACACGGGGTATGGCACGGGCGGCAGGCTCAGGAGGAAAACGAGAGAGTCGAGAGAGAGAGAAGAGAGAGACGAGAGCGGCGAGGAGATGACCGCGGGGCTCGAGGCGATGATGGCGCGCCGCGCGGTAGGTTGGTTCGGCGCGGGACCGAGAGAGAGCAGAGAGAGAGCTCGGGAGAGACTGAGAAGATTCGAGAGATGAGAGAGAAAAGAGAGAGAGCGGAGGTAGGGAACGGGTCTGACAAGGGGGGCCTGCAGTTCGGCACCTGTTGCGCTCGGTCGGAGGGCCGACAGATGGGGCCACTTGATCGCGTCGGCGTGTGCGCTCGTGGCTCGGCTGGGGAAGAGGCTGATGGGCGGGGCCCGAGGCCAGGGGCGTGTGTCGCGCGCACGGCGGCTGCGCTCGCGGGGCCCGGATGTCAGCACGGGAGGGAGTTGGCTGGGCCGCGGCATAGGCTGAGTGGGCCGGCGCGGGGAGGAGAAAAGGAAGAAAGAGAGGAGGCCGGGCAGCTTTGGGCCGAGGAGAGAGGAGGGGGTCGGCCCGAGTGAATAGGAGCGATTGGGAATTTTTCCAGGGATTATAAAAGGATAATTTGGAGGATTCTTGGAGATTTTTAATGGGGATTTTAATCCAAAATTTGATTTTTGGGATCCACATAAATTCCTGAGATTTAAGGAGAGGACTTTTTGGGATATTTGTCTGGATAAATATATATATATATATATATATATATGGAAGAATTTGATGGGGATTTTGGAGGATTGAAAAGGGTATTTAATTTGAATTTTTGATGTTTGATCTTTTTGGTATTTTCAGGAATTAAATAAGTGGATCTCAAGAGGGACTCTGATGTATATATGTATATATACATGTATACATATTTGAAAGGGGGGTTTGGAGGGATGAATCGAAGATTTAATTTCGGATTTGAGATTTAGACTTTTGGGACTTTTGGGAAACTTCTGAGGGAAGAATTATAGGAAGAAAGATCTCGAGGGGAGATTAGGATTCGAATTTAATTCTTGGGATTTGAGGCAAATTTTGGGAAGAGAGTTCTCGATGGAATTCAAGGTCTCTGAGAGGAACAAATGAGGAGATTTTGCTAAAAGGTTTCAAGGGTGACTTTCAAAGAGTTTTATTGGATGGCTCAAATTGCAAAATTCAAACCCATATACAGAGAATTTTCAGGAGGTATGAAATAAGAGTATTTTAATGGAGTGCTCCGAACTGCAAAGTTCGAGGCCGAGTATTTGATAGAGAACTTTTGAGAGGTATTCGGTGTTGAATTTTTTCCGAGGAATTTTGAGAGAGAGTCGAATTGCAAAATTCGAGTCTCGGAATTTGGAGAGAGTTTGGAACCGAGGATTTAGGGTTTCAAAGGGGTTTAGACTGAGATCTATGGCACTTAGTCCTTAAGCACACACAAATATCCAAAAAATTTTGAAATTAGGGTTTACGAAAATAGTTTTTAACAGCCCGGAAACTGGGGCATTACATAAACCTTCATCTTTTATTCACAAATTGAGTTGCTTGTTCATCTTGTTCTTGCTAGTTCTCGATTGCTTACAGGAACAATTACCCTCGTGGTTGGGCTGATCGTGCATCCGTCGAGATTGCGAACAGCCTCTGAAGTTAGTGTAACGATTGCTAAGGTGCAACGTCCCTGGATGGTTGTAGTCGGATCGCCAACGTCGCTCCATCCAATCGACTTATCCTCTCATCGAAAGATCGGACACCCACATCCACATCACCACTTTTCAACATGTCAAAATATATAAGGCAGGTGAACCGCTTCATTATTGTTTCTTGTGCCCAACAATTTCTTGGAACACTATTGTTTCTTGTGTACATATGAAGTAGTGTGATTTGAGTGGCAAATTTGATATGCTTTCTTAATGAAATTTGTAACTACTTTGTTCTTTATTTATTTATTTTTGCTTGAGTACTTTTGATTACAGTGAAGTGTTATGCTGAGAAGTTACAACTCTCAAATCTCTTCTCTCTTTTACTTGTAACCTACCGTCTCTTATCTCTTCCGTAGTTTCTTTTACTTGTACAAGCTTTAATATGATTGTCATATCTTCCAGACCTTTGTTTTTCCTATGAAAAAACTATGCATAAATCATGTCTTTTGTTTCATATGACCATACTATAGTATGAAATTTGTAATTTCACATGTAGTGAGCTGGGGTGTATTCTTGAATTAAATAGAGGTGGCTGTAAATATCATATATGTGCCATCATTGATAAGATATATGTGTAATGGATAACAAAGTAGTTTCTTGCTAGGCTTTCAAGTTCCAACATATGGAACATTTGTGCTGTCTAGTATATTATCCATTTCGATCTTATTCATCCATGTTTCCTCATTAATTTCTTGGAATGTGTGAATTATTTTACTTGGTCCATTTTGATCAAAATGAATAATAGTTGACAGCACAGGAGATTGAAGGCATAAGAATAACTAAATAGAGATTTCTATGCTTTAGTATTTTCTAGAAGTTTATCGGGTATCTGGATAAACACAACATGCCCTAATGTTTTTAATGTATTATAGACAAACACATGAGAAAATCACAACCTGTAATATCCATACAATTGAACTTATTCCATCACTTTGTAAGAGTCCACATGTCTTGTATAACTGAAATTGTCGTAGCCAAAATCTACTTCTCACAGAAAGATGTGGCTTAATTAATGTTTTTGGATCAATTGGTTGTTTTCTTACATAATAACATGCACTACTGCAATGTCTCTATGCTTTTCTGTATTTAACTATGAGAGAGGGTTCAATTACATTAAAGAATGCTTGATAAAGTACTCGCACCTTATCTGGTTTGTTAAACTCTTGCTACTATGTCATGAATGGGGTATTATATTGCTATCTTGTTTATTCAATGTCAAATTTTAAATTGATGTTTGTTGTTTCACTCTATTTTCTGTTGCTTCTGAAATGTGCCAACGAGAGGGGAGTGAAAGAATTGTGTTCACATTCTTACTGATGGACGTGATGTTTTGGACAGCAGCAATGTTGGTTTTGAAGAGACACCAGAGAAGATCTTTCTCAGCTTCGTGAGAAGGGTATTTATGCACAGATTGCACCTGGTGGTGGAAAGATGTATGTGTTACCATAGACCGCTATTGAGGTAAATCTCTTTAGTCAAAAGTTTAACGCATCAACGTTTTAATATGTAATGGCTGTGTGACTTGAGCCATTTTCAAGTTGTTTGATTTCATTATTCTAAATTTAGTAGTGTTATACTCCTACTGAAGTTGAGGTCTTAACAATTCATAGAATGATTGGGATGTGGTCAAACGTGGGTGGGATGCCCAGGTGCTTGGGGCCCTACAAATTCAAAAGTGCAGTCGAAGCAGTGAAAACACTAAAGCAGAGACTAAGGCCAATGATCAGTATTTGCCCCCATCTGTGATGGTGGATGAGAGTGGCAAATCTATTGGGATGCGTTGTGACTTTTAAATTCGAGCGGATCGCATGGTTTATGCTCGCCAAAGCACTAGAGTATGTAGACTTTTGACAAATTTGATCGTGTTCGTGTACCAAAAAACCGGTATGCTGGGATGCTTCAGTAAGATGGTGAGTTGAAGCTTCCAAGCCATTACCCTATTTACTTGTGTACATTGTAGAATTGATGACAACTATAAGTGCTCTGCACACTTGTACTCAGTAAACATGCTTAAGGAACTAGGGTGTGGTTACATGTCCTCGTTCTAGCTTCTGGATGTTCAGCAGCATGCTGATTAAAATTTTCATCCTTTGTCTGTTATGTCACATCTACCTGAAACAAACACTTCACTTAGTCAGCCTTTTGTTTTCCTAATTTTTGCAGGATATCAATGAGGAATGAAAACATGGTTTTGTTATGATGGTCTGAAGAGTCAAAGGCTAAATGACCCCATGATCGTTGTCCTGATGGCAGGTTTAAGCAGTGATATGGCAGGATGCTCTATGAGGTTGCTAGAAGCTGCATGCTTCTGTTCCTTTCACATATAATTGTGTCAGTAGAATTTTAGTTTTCAAATTCGAACACAGCTGAATTTTATACTCTCTTGTTTTCACAACGTTTCTCGATTCAATGAGGATATGGCATTGCAGAATGTTTGTCCATTGAGAACTCCCAATTCAAGAGTATAGTCGTAAAATTGAACTTTATGCCATCACTTTGTGGCAGTCCACGTCTCGTACATTGAAATTGTCGTAGCGGGAATCTACTTCTCGTAAAAAGATAAGAACTAATTAATGTTTTTAGACAAATTGTTTTCTTATCTTAATAAAACCCTACTATGCTCTTTTCTGTAAATTTTGGTCTAAAGTGCTTCATGTTGTAGTGTGTGAGGGAGGAGATCATTGTTTACCTTGTTGGGCAGTGTCGATCTTATAGAACATGATTCATGGATTCATGGACCTTGGGTATGTTTTTCTTTTATTCTGAAATGTTGGTTCCATGTCTTCTTCACATTGTCATGTGACAGATTGTCATGTATGCTCTCAGTCTTCAATTTCAGGCTCATGGTTTAAATAGTGAATTGTAGCTTGTTCTTTAGCATCATGATGACATAGCAATGGGAGTTCCTCCCAGTACAGGGACACCAGTTCCTACTGCTGCTGCTAATGTCAACCGAGGAACAACTCCTCCTAGCCTCCTAGGCAATGACACTTTTATGTGAGTATTTCTTGACTCCTTGTATATGATCTATTTGGATTGTCTTGGTTCTTTGTGTCGATGTTTTACACCGGCAATAAATATATGGGGCTACTCGGCGGATGGAAACTCGGTGGATTGCAAAGGAACACAGGGAGATTTTATACTGGTTCAGGCCCTCGATGTGAGGTAATACCCTACGTCTAGTTTGTATGTATTCTTTTGAGGATTTCCGGTGGTGATTCTGGTGAACCAACTCAACCTGCCCTCATGGGGCGCCCTGCCTCCCTTATATATGGGGGACAGGGTTACAAGGTAGGAGTCCCCATCGGATACGACTAGGAGATCTCCCTTAGAGATATAACGCACCCGACTAGGACTGTATATTCCTTTCTATACAAGGCGAAGTCTGCCGAATCTAGCTATATCTCTAATTACAAGGCTAGGCCCATCCTCTATCCGAGTGGCCCATATGCTTGTCATGAGGTACCCGGGGCCCATGGCACCCACAGTAGCCCCCGAGACCTTCATAGTTGAGTCACAGCTGATGCCGAGTGCTCATCCTCCACGGTGAAGTCTTCCCGAGTGCATTGCTCCCGAGTACTCTTTGTCTGAGTGCTGCTTCTCCCGAGTCCTGCTTCATGTCAGCTGGCAGCGAGGCTATAAAGGGCTCCATGTAGATGTTGGAATAGTGTGCGCCGAATAGGCGCACCTATTAGGTGTAGCCCCTGACTTTGTGCTTAATTGTGAAGACAATTAAACATAAAGTCAAAGATCTTTAACCTTGTAGTCTTTCCCGAGTAGTATACTACTGGTATATGAGACTCTTCGGTATCATGTCAACCGGAATATGATTTATAGTCTTGCTGAGCAGGGAACTACTCGTATGTAGGACTCTTCGACTTCATGTCAGTCCGAATGTGTGTTTATAGTCTTGCCGAGTAGGATGCTACTCGCATATGGGACTCTTCAGCTTCATGTCAGCTGGAAAAGGTGTTTATAGTCTTTCCCGAGTGGCGTCCCATTCGGAAGTTAGACTCTTCAGCTCGTCAGCTGGAAGAATGTTTATAGTCTCCTCTCCGCATCATGTCAGCGGGAATAAGAAATTTATAGTCTCTCTCGAGTAGTGTACTACTCGAAAGTTAGACTCATCCGCATCATGTCAGCAGGAATGAGAAATTTATAGTCTCTCCCGAGTAGTGCACTACTCGAAAGTTAGACTCATCCGCGTCATGTCAGCGGGAATGAGAATTTTATAGTCTCTCCCGAGTAGTGTACTACTCGAAAGTTAGACAATGTTGCTCATGGCAACTGATGGCCACGCATGTAGGCCGAGTACCACTTTATGAAAATAAATCCACGGCGTGGTCAGGTGTACCTGAGAAAGATACCTGCATCCCCAACTTTAATGAAGACCAGCTTGTGATCCTTGTAAGGATATATCCTCGAGACCTGGTGGATAAAACAGATACCCAAACATATATGTTTAGCAATAAGGCTCCCATGAAGCATATCTGTTTACCTCATCGGCTCCTGTTGGTAGCACCAGCGCTATAATTTCAACTCAGCCTATGGGCGGCCCACATGGAGCATGCTACTGTAGGAACTCATATCTTGGTGGCTGCTACCAAATAAGCTGGCCTGAGCCGACCTATCCGGCATAGCTCTATAGAAGTATCATCCATCGCCTGTCAGGATGAGTTTTTTGGTGTCGATAACCGCAATCAGCCAGAGAAATCCTTATTCGCAAGCCTTTCCGACTTATGTTCTGGATGCAGCCTGGTTGCCATAGGTGCCCGAGCAGGTATGTTGCAGGATCTGCTTGCCCTCCTCAGGTGTGACGCAGTGCATGAGAACTCCGGATGCGCTTTGACGATGTAAGTCTTCTCTGACTTCAGAAGAGCCGAGCAGGGTACTCGAACCTTGCATTAGCATAGGATTCGGCTAGCGACCCTCATGGGGCATACCCTACCCAACAGAGTTATAGCCAAGCGAGGTACCCGAACCTTGCATTAGCATAGGATTCGGCTAGCGACCCTCATAGGGCATACCCTACCCAACAAAGTTATAGCCAAGCGAGGTACCCGAATCTTGCATTAGCATAGGATTCGGCTAGCGACCCTTATGGGGCGTACCTCACCCAGCCGAGTGATATACGACCCCCGACTAGTGCCGGAAGTCGGTTGTCAGCTCTCATGGAGCGTAGCCGGGGAAGATGACGTCCCGACTGGCGCAAGTACTCGGTAAGTAGCCCTCATGGAGCATCCCGAGTGTATTTTGGCAGACTTGTCCAGCCCCCGAGAGTAGGAGATAGGCTCACAGCCCTGAGTTCCTGTCACGCGTATCCGGAGCTGGGCCTGTGATATAAAGATATCGGATGAGTAGCATCTGATGATGAAAACAATCATCCGAATAAAATGTATTTTACAATATATGTAAATACGAGTTTTTCCTCTTTTTGATATTAATTTCCCCAAGTAGTTGACCCCTTACGTTTAAGCACTTTGCCCGACTAGTCATAGCCCCCTAGCGTCGGGAGTTGGCTCATGCTCTTCCCAGACACGCGTTTTGGGTGACTTGAGTTCGTCTTTCATGGAGCAAAGTTTCACGGATCAGGGTTTATGCTACTCAAGTACTTTTGCAATCATTTAAGAGCAAAAACAGAGAAGAGTGCAGCTTGTGCACCTATTAGGTGTAAGCGGCTGCGGCATTGGTAAAGCCGAGTGAAGAAATATTTATCAGGAAGCGACTTAGCTGTTTGATATTTCGGAGTGGGGATGCCATCCTTGCGTTTGAGCTTGTGAGCCCCCGAGCATGTCACTTGTTGTTCTGATAATCTTCAGTTGTTGAAAGTCGAAGACGATTGTGACCGACTGCCACAATGAAGCCGTCTGACTTGCGTTTGCGATTCCCGGCTTTAGTCGGGACCGCGTCGTTGGTGCCCTCCGCTTCTCTGTCAGGATGCCTTTTATCTTCAAGGGCCTCAGCAACACATAGGCTGAGTCGGCGTATTTGTTCGCCATGTTGAATAGCCTTGACAGAGTTGGGGCTTCCGAGTGAATTTTGTCGATGAACGAGATGTCTTTGACTCCTTTTCGAAAGTGCGGCGATGACGACCTCGTCCTTGATCTTCGGGATTGAGTTCCTCTTCTCAGAAAACCTCTTGATGAAGTCACGAAGAGACTCGTTCTTCCTTTGACGCAACTGATATAGGTCGTACTCGGAAGATGGCCTCTCGTATGTTCCCTGGAAGTTGGTGATGAAACGTTCCCGGAGTTCTCCCCAAGAGCCGATTGATTGCTTGGGAAGTCCTGTTAGCCATGTCCTCACTGAGTCGGCTAAAGCGACCGGGAGGTAGTTAGCCATGAACTTTGTGATCTCCTCAAGTGCTCGGATTGCCGTAGTATAGACCGTGAGCCAGGACTCGGGATTGGTCTTGCCGTCGTATTTTTCGACTCCTGTAGGCTTGAAACCCGACGGCCAGTCGACCTGTTGTAGCTCCTGGGTGAAGGCTGGTATGCCTTCATCGTCATGAGGGCTCCGACTCCGAATACGGTGGCGAGACCGCTCGTGGTGGAGGCCAAAGCACTCATTCTCGTCTTCCAGTTGGCGTTGCTCATCCTCCTCTCGTTCGCGGCGCCAAGCGCTGACGTTTTACTGAAGGTCACGCCGTGGTTGGCCTCGGAGCCGCCGGTCGTCGTTGGGGTTGCCGAGTGACGTTTGGTGTGACTCCGAGTGCTGCCGACTAGAGCCGGCCGCTCGGCGTCGCTTTGAGGGGGACGAGACTGCCGTTGGGGAAGCCGACCGACTGGTCGGTATGAGCGTGTTGCCCGACTGTTGATGTTGCTGGCATGCAGCAGCGGTAAGCATGGCTTTTATCCTTGCGATCGTCGGGGTGGCCTGGTGATCAGGCCCAAGTTGGACCGTGTCCAGTAGGGTTGCGGCGGCCACGATGTTCTGTTGTGGTGTGACGAAGACGTCGTGGTCGCCGACTCGGGTTTGGAGGACTTGTTGCTGAGCAGTCCGCCCGGCTCTGCGCAGATCGTCGTTGCGGGCGCGCAGGCGTCTTGCTTCTTCCTCTTGTTGTTCTCGCAGTCGGCGGGCCTGCCTCCTCTTGCTGTTCGCGTAGTCGGCGTGATTCCTGAGTAGGAGTAGAGCCTTTGGATGCCATGAAGATTTCTCGTGGCGGAGAGAAGCTTGCCGAGCTGCTGTCCGACTTAGAGTCGTAGTCCGACTGGAAGTCGGAGTCCGACTTCGAGTCGAAGTCGGGATGGTTGATGGGGATGAGTGTAACTCCGACCTCCCTAGATCCGATCTCGAGCGGCTCGGGGCCATATCCGAGTCGAACTCCAGGGGATCGGGTTTGCCACGTCAGATGTAGATTGTAGATATCCACAGCGTCTCCGAGTCCGAACGGGAAATTGATGATCTCTTCCCTTCTCGGCCCGATCTCGGCCGGCTCGAAACCGAGTCCGAGTCGAACACTGAAAGGAAGAGTTGTCCCTGGGCTCGGGCGTATAGGAGATCGCCGCAGCATGTCGTCGAAGATTGCCGCAGCGTCGTGTGGGCCGACTAGCGCGGAGTCGGCTGGTTCCTCGGCCGTTGGATCGGTCCGTGTCGGCCAAGGTGAGATTGCCGAACATGTCGGCGGCGAAGTCGAGGCTTCCGAATGAGATTGTATCTTCGGGAGAGAATTTGCCGCCGTCGACTCCGGTTGTTGGATCCATCGAGCTTGTAGATGTAGATCGCGCCGAAGCCCCTACCTGGCGCGCCAACTGTCGATGTTTTACACCGGCAATAAATATATGGGGCTACTCGGCGGATGGAAACTCGGTGGATTGCAAAGGAACACAGGGAGATTTTATACTGGTTCAGGCCCTCGATGTGAGGTAATACCCTACGTCCAGTTTGTATGTATTCTTTTGAGGATTTCCGGTGGTGATTCTGGTGAACCAACTCAACCTGCCCTCATGGGGCGCCCTGCCTCCCCTTATATACTGGGGGACAGGGTTACAAGGTAGGAGTCCCCATCGGATTACGACTAGGAGATCTCCCCTTAGAGATATAACGCACCCGACTAGGACTGTATATTCCTTTCTATACAAGGCGAAGTCTGCCGAATCTAGCTATATCTCTAATTACAAGGCTAGGCCCATCCTTTATCCGAGTGGCCATATTGCTGCTGTCATGAGGTACCCGGGGCCCATGGCACCCACACTTTGAGGTTGCTAGAAGCTGCATCCTGCTATTTCTTTCTGCATATAATTTATTTTGATTGTCTAAATTTTTTGGTGTTTGTCAAATTAATTAGGATATGGCATTTCAGAATGTTTGTCTATAGAGAAAACCAAGAGTTAGGTCATAATTCTTCTACTTTCTACCTTTAACATAATGCAGTGACAGAGGTTGAGTTCTAATTGTATCATGCCATTTAATTTGGGTACCGTATGCCATCTTCTATTTATTTATTTCCACCTTGTTACATTGAAGCACTACGCATAGATCCACAGTTTGCGATCGCATGGTCGAATCTTTCTGGCCTATTCATGGAGGCAGGGGATCTGGAAAAAGCTTTACTATATTATAAGGTAAATGCCACAGCTGTATACAGGGGCGGATCCAAGGGGTAGGCTTTATCAAGCTCTAGCCTACCCTCCGATTTTTACAAAAAATTTTCAAGTATATATGATATTTAAATTATAGATGGATGGAGGAGGAAGAAAGGAGCCATCGGGAGCTAGGAGGAAGAAGAACAGGGGCAGCGATCGTGATTGGGCGGCCCATTTAGAAAACCGTCACTCATGCCCATTAATATGTTGACTCATTTAGGGTTGGGGACTCCCTTGCGTGTGCGTTCGTAGGCAGCAGCGGCGGCGGCGGTGGCAAGCAGCGCGGTGTGGCGGCAGCAAGCAGCACGGCCCAGCTCCAAAGGCAACAGAGTCAGTGAGATTCTTTTAATCTTTTTCAATCTTTTTAATTCTAGATTTCTAGTCTCTACTCTCTAATATATTTGTCTATTGAGGGGATTTATAATTTATAAAATTTATTGGTAGATCTGCAAATTGCAATGGAGAAGAAAACAACATTGCTTAATTACTATACTAGCAATTCAAGTGATACACCCCAAACTGATGAGAGCACAAATAAACCAAAGAGGCATCGAGTAGAATTTGATCCTAATGAAGTTTTTGCCGATCCAGCAAAACGAATACAAATAGATGATTATGCTCCTGAAATTAGAGATCAAGTGAGGAGGGCATATTTGTTGAATGGTCCTAATAGAGCACATGGGCATAATTTTTCAAAGGCATTAGATGGTAAGATTTGGAGATCCTTTCAACGGAATTGGTTCGATAAATTTGATTGGTTGGAATATAGTGTGGAAAAGGATGCTGTATTTTGTTTCTATTGTTTTCTTTTCAAGAAATCAGCACAAGCCAACACATTTGGAAATGATGTTTTTTCCAAAGAAGGATTCAGTCGTTGGAAAACAGCTTTGAATAGTTTTAATAAACATGTTGGTAGTCCAAATAGTTTTCACAACATTGCAAGGGGTGAATGTGTTGACTTCAAGAACCAATGAGCAAGTGTTTCTAAAAAAATTGTTACTTTCTCTAAGGAGTATGAAATTTCATACAAAATACGCTTGATTGCTTTTTTAGATTGTGCAAGATATCTCATATCACAAGGGGAAGCCTTTCGTGGATACGATGAATCATTTACTTCCATAAATAAGGGAAATTTCAGGGAAATGTTGGATTGGTACAAAGATAAGAAGGATGATGTGAAGGAGGCATTTGACAAAGGTGCTGGGAATGCACTTATGATTTGTCTAGAGATTTAAAATGATCTTGCAAAATACTGTGCACAAGAAGTCACGGATGTGATTAAGGGTGAGATTGGAGATAAGAATTTCTCGGTTCTTATTGATGAGGCTAGAGATTCATCAATAAAAGAGCATATGGCAGTAATTGTGAGGTTAGTTGTAAATCTAGTGTTTTATTTGTACCATTTATCTATTATTCCATTGTTCTATTATTCTAACCTTCTAATTCCTCATTGTCTTGGCTGCAGATTCATGAATGATTATGGAAAGATCATGGAAAGGTTTCTTGCAATTAAGCATTGTCGGCGAAACGGGACAGGGGGTCCCACATATCCCGGGGTCACGTGGGTCTTCGCCCACGTCAGCCTTTCCGGGGTCCATATTCTGTGCAACTAGCGGCTGGCTCTCCCGCTAAGTGCCCGGGGCCCGAGCGCTGCCCGGGCCCGGGTGCGCCACCCTGTGCCCGGGTGCATCTTCCCCGAGCCCGGGAGCGCCTTCCCCGGGCGCGCCCTCCCGTGCCCGGGTGCGTCCACCCCGTGCCCGGGTGCGCCTCGCCCGGGTGCGTCTTCCTCGGGCCCGTGTTCCAGGGACGTTTCCCGGTCCCGGGACCCACACGCACGGTCCCGGGGCACGTACCCTGGGAGCGGATCAGCTCCCCAACTGTCCGCATTAATAGTGACGCGACGGTGCGCCTCCCGCCTGTCTCCCGGTCAGACATGCGTGCGTCGTCATGATGACCCCCTGTCGGCCTGCTCCCAACGCAGTCAGAGGGCCTCGATCCTCCACACTCTGGCAGCAGAGGCATGCGCTGTCACATCCCCGTACTCTAGCCGCCCGCAGCCGAGCGGCAAGACACCCGACAGCCTCCGCCACATCTCGAGGATCCAACCGCCCGCAGTAGCTGAGCGACGGGACGTCGGACGTGCAGCACCATCCCCGGCGTGGGCTCAGCAGGCGGGCGTCTCCGAGCGGCGAGAGCAGGCGGACGTGCGCGACGAGACAAACCATACCTAGCCCTCTCATGTATCTCGGCACTGTGGACCCCCTTGCACGATAAAAGGAGGGTCTATGCCACTAGAGAAAGAGAGCTGAGATTGACTCCGGTCGGAGAGGTTCCAGAACTCCCCAGGCCTTCTTCTTCTTCCTCGGCTCCGAGCTCCTCAAGTCCTCGGGCTAGCTTCCGAGCACCCCGGGGTTCACCCTGTAACAACAACCCACATCCGTTCATCTCCACATAGCAAACCACACACAGGAGTAGGGTATTACGCCTCCATGCGGCCCGAACCTGTCTACTTCCTCCTGTCTTTCTTGTGTGCCGATCCATCCATCAATCCATCAATCCACCAGACGCCACAGTCGCCTGAGAACAACTCCCCTGGCCGAACCTCAAAGGGGGGTCTCCAGACTTCCCGCCGTCGGGGTTTCATCCTTCGACAAGCATATATCAGATTGTACATCTTCTGCATTGAAGAAGTATTTGGTTCAGGTACTTTCCCTCCATAGTTTACCTATTTCTAGGCTACGTGGGCAAGGATATGATGGAGCTTCAAATATGAGAGATGAATTTAATGGCCTGCAGAAACTAATTAGGGATGAGAGTCCATATGCTTTTTATGTTCACTGCTTTGCTCATCAATTACAATTGGTTGTTGTCACTGTTGCCCAAAGTAGTACATCTATTGATTTTGGCTTAGACTTAGACGTAGATTTCGAGCCTATCCTCCATTTTTATCCTGGATTCGCCACTGGCTATATATGTTTGAATTATCACGCTTTATTTGCAGCATTCATGCTTGATGCAATATTTTTGTAAAATGGTTCTTAGATCCTAAATTGAATTTTTTTTTCTTTAAACAGCTAGCTTTTTTAGGTAATGTTCCATACATTGCATAACTGGAATCGCTCTATTCATTTGATCTTACGGTTTTCCTCTTAATGAATTATTGCATTTTAGTGACCCAATTATGCATGTCCAGATAAACTACTCAACAAAGGGAACACATTCAAGGAGAATGCTACAGTTAACGAAGCAATTCAGGATTACATTCAAGCTGCCGGCCAACCATGGTAGAAGCCCATGCCAACTTAGCCTCAGCTTATGAAGACAGGTACACGCTGTACAGACTTATCTCAACAGGTATTCTATTGGTATACAACCATAAACTGTGTGACTGTAGCTTTTCTACAGTGAACATGTAGAAACAGCTATAGTTAGCTACAAATAGCTCTTCGTTTGCGTTCTGATTTTCCTGAAGCAACCTGTAACCTTTTGCGTACTTTACAGGTAATTACCTCCATGTTGTCTTGGTGTAATCATAATTGAATGTTGTGTATATGGCCTGTACTTTTTGTTCTTGTCTGACAGTAGAGTTCCATCCTCTAACTCACAGATCTTGCTGTGTATTTGGTGATGAAATGTTGACAATATAATTAAAAAGGTATTTGCTGTGTACCGAGAAGTGTTTCTTTAGATGGTTCTTTGCTGCTCTGGTAGTAGCACAGCTGAAAGGTCTTGAATTCTTTTGAAATTCAGTAGTCTTTTTGTATATTGAACATAGCAATAGATTCAGTTATTTACGTCTATATGCTGAAATCTATCTATAGAGCCATGTGCATAGGAGGCTGCCAAGATGCATGCCACCATTCTATTAATGAAATTGCTATAACTTTAGTTTTGAGAAAAAACTTGCAATCTTGGACTGGTATGTGTGGTAAATAATTGGCTTTGGTCCACAGCTAGAGAAGGGAACAATGAGGCAGCACCTGTTGAGCTTGCACTGATTCTTTCTCTATTGCATATGCGCACCAAACTGAACCATTTTGTTTTGATTTGTCATGGATCCAAAGTAATTTTGCTGAAATTGTATTTTTGGTGATGATTCTGTTGTTTCCTCCTGAGCCATAGTTTGAATGGAATTACCGGATGATCTTGAATTAATTGATCCTAATGACAGTAGTTGGAGAAAAGAGTATGGATGTGTAAATTTTGGCCCCTTTATTGACATCTAAATTATTTCGTTGCTAGGCTGCAGTATGAAAGCAACCAGATGTAGTGATGTTCCTTTTCTTTTGAACTGCTGGAAGCAGCATGCTGTTATTTGATGTATATATTTATTTCCAAAACAGGTTATAGCATATTTTAGTTGAATTATCTTAGAATTGTTCTTGTCATTTAATGTTAATGATTGCTCTTCACATTCAGTATTTTGCATTACCGTGCTTTTCGGCAAGATCTTAGTATCATAATTATTTTTTAGATTTGCTAACTCTATTTCGAACTTATTTACTAAGATTCTTCCCCCACTAGACAATAATTTTATCTCCTTTCTCCATTTTTTGTTTTTGAGTGACACATTATCGTTTCTTGTGCCCAACAATTTCTTGGAACATTATGTTTTCTTGTGTACATACGAAGTACAGTGATTTGAGTGGTATGTACAGTGATTTGAGTGGCAAATTTGATATGCTTTCTTTATGAAATTTGCAACTACTTTGTTCTTTGTTTATTTATTTTTGCTTGAGTTCTTTTGATTATAGTAAAGTGTTATGCTGAGAAGTGTGGTTCCATTTTTTGCTTGCATCTGCTGATGCATGATCAAAAGAATCCGTTCTTCTAAAATGAGCTCGGGTAAAAGCAAAGAAACTTATTTCGTTGCTCCTTTTTAATACCTATCTTGACAAAATATGGCTTATCTAATTTCCCATTTTGCGTGCATAATTCAATCAGGCTCCATTTTTGGTTACATCTGCGGATGCATGATGAAAAGAATCCATTCTTATAAAATGAGCTAAGGTAAAACCAAACAAATTTATTTGGTGGCTCCTTTTTAATATATATGGATGTGTGCTGTGTGACCGTATATGGCTTAGCTAATTTCCCATTTTGCATAACTGCAGTACTGGTGTGATGTTAGAGTTATTCCTTGACAAATATTAATTTCAGTTTCTTTTGTTTCTTTCTTATTTTCTTCAAAAATCATGCTTTCCAATCGCTCGGGTAATTTGCTAAATTATCATTGAACTCTCTGTTTATTATCTCTTGCTTAGAAGTTCTGTGAAAATTATTTTATGTCTTTCGTCCTTGTCAATTTTAACTTTTTAATATTTCATTTTGTGTGTACGAAATACAAAAATATTATCTTCACATGCAATGAATGTAATTCCTTAATCATGTATAAGCCTTATTTATCATTCATAGATCTCTTATTATCATATTTTATGCAGTGGATGTGTAAAAATTTTACTTGATTATACTATTGTTGAATATATGTGGTTTATTTTTTATCTTAGCATAGATATTACAACCAAGGTTTCAAATCCTACCTGCAAGCAGCAGATTACAGCTGGTTGTTGAAAATTCCAAAAGTTTCTGATATTAGTACTAGCTAGGTTTTGAAGATTAGTTGTTCTGAAATCAAGGAAGCAAAATTTAAATACAAGATAATAAAAAGATTAAGACAATAAACTGAATGTTTATATTTATATAGTACATGACTAAAAAAACATAATGAGGAACAGTGTGCCATCTGTAATCAACTGACATGTTGACATCAATGTTCCATAATGTATTCTCTTGAATCATACAAGCTGCATGAATGTGTGGTAATCGTTATGTTCATGATATCCGATCTTAACATTTTACTTTCATATCTGTCAGTTCAGTGCAATAATTAAAAGAATACAGCAATCTATTTATCCTGATTTAATTAAGGATATATTTGCCACTTCAAAGGGTGCTGTTTACAAAAATGCTGCTGAGAATTATGGATTGGGAATATGCCATTGCAAAGTGAGGGAGTTCAGTGATATGCCATTATGAAGGCAAATGGACCGATTTACCCCCATTTGTTCCTTTTCCGTTCCCCATCTCCACCCACTCCATGGCTGCCAATGACCAATTAGTGGCATGCCAAAGAAGATGAGCGTCAATTGGATGAGTGACGAGTGCCCATGGCATCCTTGGCTGCGGCAGGTAAAACATCCACATAGTGCTGACAACCACTTGAGAATCCCATGGCATTGTCTCTTGACACCAGGTCCAGTCAGCGTTGTTGCTCGCCCCCTGGCCTGCTTTTCTTAGCTTCTCTAATGCAGGCCTCCTGGGCCTAGCTCATCCTGATAGCATACTTGATTTTGACATGGCCTCCCCAAGGTCCACCACTGCTGGCGTTGGCAGCACAAACATCGGTGGGCGTTGGCGCTGCTGGTCCTTCTCACATCTGAATCTTGCTGGCGTGCTCCCTGCAACCTACAATGTACTACCCCACCATTTGTCTTTTCATTGCTTTGGGCAGCAGCGACGGAACCCACCCATTGGTAGCAGCACACTCCATCAAGAAAGTATCTCTTGGACCTGTGGATATTATGGTAGTAAGGTGCAGCAGTAGGGGAGGGAAAAGGCATGTGCCTCCTTGCTGCATCCATGCTGGCGGTGCCTTCCTGGTTGGGGGCACCCCAAAGAATATATGGGGTGTGAAGACGGAGAACATGAACAGTGCAAGTGCTATGTTTTCTCAAAAATGCAGGGGAGCTGCATTTCATTTCATTAAGAAGGAAGAAAAAAAATACATTTACAAAGACACACTACCGAGACACATGCCAAAACACAAACCCCTTGCCGTACTTAAACAACCGGGCTCAACCTCTCACTAAGAAACTTTTGGAGCAGAAGCACCTGGCTAAACACCACAAGCTACTCTCATTTGACAGTGTTTGTAAGACCACTGCAATATTAGGAGTAGCTCCGTTAAACACAATCATTCCGATGCTTCCAAAGCTCCCAAGCAACCAAGATAATCAACGAATCCCTTCCGAGAGTCTTTATGAACTCCTTTGATAGTTTTGCACCACCAACTAGAAAAACTTGACTCCGAAGGTTGGGAAGTTGCTGCGCCGAACCCCACAGCCGAGAGGACCAAGGATCACACTTGCCGAGCGAAGACACGTGAGACCAAAATATGTTGAATATTTTCCTCTTCTTGATCGCATAGAGGGCAAGCCACCGTGTGTGGTAGATTGCGCTTAGCAAGGCGATCTGCCGTCCAACATCGATTTTTCACTGCCAACCAAATGAAGAACTTACAGTGGAGGGGAGCCCAACTCTTCCAAATTCGCCTCCAAGGGGTAAATTTGATGGATCCCAAAAAATATGCAGCATAATCTGACTTGCTCATGTATGAGCCTGTACTTGAAAGCTTCCATATGTGAACATCCTGAATGTCTGGCTGCCAGACCCATCCATCAACCAAGTCCCAAATGCACAAATACTTGTAGATAACCTGAATAGTGAGGCCTCCCCTGATGTCTGAAACCCACCTCCTCCTGCCTCCTGTTGTCTAAAGCTTGTACAACCGTACGATGTCTCCTTGCATTCTGATGCACCAACTTGACAAGGTTAGGGGGGGGGGGGGGGGGGGGCAATTCAGCAATCTTACTACCATGTAACCATCGATCATTCCAAAATTTAGTAGCCCTTCCATTACCAACCATAGATTCCACGGCTACATTAAAAAGAGCATGGACATTGTGTGGTACTTGAATAGGTAGGCCTGCCCAAGGCCAAGAAGGATCCTTTTTTTGCAACCAAAGCCACCTGATATGCAAGGCCCAACCCAGTGTAGAGGGGAAGAACAGGGAAATTGAGTCAGCTTAGCTTTATACTGAAATTATGCAAGCATGCTCCCTTTGGAATGGCATAATGTAAACTTTGAAATAGCATATAACTATTTTTTCCTTTAATTAATTACAGCTGTATGTGATTTATCCTTGATTTTAGCTACTCATTTTTCTAAACAATATTAGCTCTTATTTCAGGTGTGCTGTTCTGGTCATGGTAAAAATGGTTCGCTTTCTGTCCTCCAACAATCTATCCGTCCTGCTTAATTATTGAGGTTCATATTTCTTTGATTTATCATTTCAACTACTTGTTTGCAATCTTTTGGGAAGGAGCAAATTTCTTATCAGTTTGTTTTGTTATTTGCTTGCTCCTTTATCTGAGACTTCTTTGATTCTGTTGGCCTTTCTTACCTTACTGGCAGTTACCGCAGCAACCGGGCTTACCTCTGGGGTCCGGTAGTTTGGCAAAATATTTTTGGATTCAAATTTGAAAAAGAAGAGAATCCAAAAAAGTTCGTATAAGTAGTACCTAGTTTGTGGTGCTCTGGTGAATTTTTTATGAAATATACGAAAGTTAACTTCATATTTTGTAGCCAAACCGAAATTGAAATTAAAAATAGGAAAAATAAACAAATGGGCTAGGCCAATAGTGAGCATTATTCATGAAGCCCATTTAGGCCTACTTAAGGGGAAATCCTAGGTTGTTTCAATGCCCAAAATATAGCAAAGGTCATGCCAAAATTTTCTGCATGATTCCTATATTCTTTTACATTTTCTAAATTTTTCCTACATTTTTCTAAAATTATCTACAGTTTTCCTGAATAATTCCTACTTTTTTCATAGTTTTCTGCAATTTCACTTTTGCAGTTACTGCCACTTACCACACGATTACCGACAGTTACCGTGCGGTAAGTGATCGTATGCTGGGTTCATTCCCGGAGTTTGAAATTTTTAAATTCATATTTTTTAACATGAATTTCATCCACATACCGTGCAGTAACCGTGTTACCCTGGGTGGAGGTAACCCACACCCATATGGTAAGGTAAACCTTGATCAGTGCACATTAGTTTCCATGATGGACACAGATTGTTTGGGTTATCATTACAGTTTCGACTTTAGGCATGAGCTGGATCAGATTGGGCCATTCAGTGGTATTAGTAAGGCCGTGACATTAAAAATTGTACTTAACATATTGATGCTAGTGGTGAAAAGTGATTTAGTATGGAACAAATGGTGGTTTTTGCTAATTGTGCTGACACATTCAGAGATGGCAATATTTTTTTTTGGTGGGGAAGACAGTAATATTGCTGCGAAATCAGAAAGTCTCGTGTTGTCAGAGAGTCAGCAATGCTAGCTAATATGAGAGATTTGCTGTTATATTTCACATTTTGTTTGTGTATGTGATGTAAATTTTGTATGGGCTATTCATAACTAAGTAAACTTTAGGGCACATGTAAAATAGTAACCACACATAAAATAAAAGGAAGATTGTTGTCATTGGATCATATCTTGATGTCTCAACCAAACTAAAAATGCCATCAATGCCTTTTGAAAATCTCCAACAAAGCAGTTGACCTTTAACTGCCTTTCCACCCTTTTGCTTCTATTGGTCAACACCAAGTGTGCTTTTTATCTTTTAAGGTCTTTTGTGGAAACTTCAACAATGTTAATTACTTTTATTTTTCCTATTTTTTCTAAGTTACATTTGTTCTTAACTTCTGTTGGTGGAATTGCCAAGTTACAGAGGTATTTGGACAGTTTACTATAAGAGTTACCGTGAACAAACGGCAGAAGATAATGAATATCATGCATATCTGATAATAAGTCTGGACAATCGGGCAATGGTAATACAATTTTTTTCTGTTTTACTTTATGCTCTTTCCCATGGGTATGGTAAACTAACATGCTTATAATATTTTCAATTAGTGTTGTGTACTCTTTCCATTGGGTGTGGTGAACTGATATGCTTATAATGTTTTCCCAGGAAACATGTATCAGTTCCCTTTTATGTATGGTAAGGTAAACTAATATGATGTGATAAAACATTAAGATGGTCCATGAAATTCTAAAAAAAGTTCATGAATATAGGGCATGCAAGGACATGTAGTCATGTACACATCTTAAAACTTGGAGAGAATTATTGTTGTATGTGGGGGCATACAAAAAGGATAAATGGGACCAAAATATTGATAAATGACACCTATCTGTCTAATGTGAACTGAGCAACCTATGCCTAATTTATCACGAGATTACTCCAACTATCTGTTCTCATGTGTGTGGTTAATGAATGTATATGTTTCAGTGCTCTTCCATGATTTGTTTTCCACAAATTTCAATGCATGTAAACTTCTGAAGTCAGTTGCCAATAATTATCTATTTCCTACATTTCGCATCATAATCAAGCCATACAGGTTGACATCTTTCAAATATCATGAATGAAAAATTGAAGATGTTAAAATTCTAATTCAATGGTACGCGGCTGCTGGCTAACTGCCGTACCCGTATGTGATACATAAGTGATATTTCATGATGCAGCCATACAGTATTGCCAAAGTATTGGTTAATTTTAATTTCGAAAATAGTGAATACAATTAGTAATACTTCACTGATACATTATGATATGTTTTCAATACGCATTCCTGTCCTGCTTCCTCCATAGCAAGGGAATCCTCTCCTCGCTGCTTTTAATCAGCTCTTTGCGTTGTGCCTGTGAACTGCAAGGGAGGAGGCTTTTCTGGGCAGTAATGAGGGAGGATATGACACTGGATGTGCAGTTGAAGCTGGAGATTGGTGAGTGAGGTAAAGTGAAATCGAGAGGAAGAATGGAGGTGGTGTGGTGCTTCATTTGAACATGAAAGAGGGGCTAGGCCAAAGAGTTTCTAGTGCTGTAGGGGTGGGTTGCTTGGGCTGCGAAGGCATAACATGCCTGCTGGTGAATATGACGGGCAAAAACTGCCCCCATCTCGTTCCTCCTTTACCCTTTCTTTTCTTTTCTTTTTCTTATGATGGCATAATGGATCTTCTGTGCCTACTTGTATGTGGCATAACATATCTCATGGCTGCAATTATAATTTAACATATATATGTATGTATGTAAACATATCGAGGTAGCCCCCTTTTTTTTGAAAATTGTGTATCACTGTATTGATGTATCTTCACTGATATGTGATACTTAGGTTATTGAAGGAAATTGACATTTAGTAATTTATATTATTTCATTATTGTTTTGAATCTTTTTTTGTTTTTTGCAGGCGGTGTGTCATACAGGTTTATGGGAAGGGTGAGCCTCTTGCTGTGGCATGTGCTTCCATTGCAGATCCATATGTTCTTTTGAAGATGGTTGATGGAACTATTCAACTTCTTGTAGGAGGTAATATATATCCATTAGTTAAACATGAATTGCTTTCATCGTTATTTGCTTTGTATTTGTTCAAACTTCAGCCAAACTTCGAAATTCTAGTCCACTAGTATATAGTTAGAGCATGCAATGTGTCATATTGTCCAATAATTTGGAGGAAAAAAATATTTTATCAAGTAGAGATCAAATAAGCATATGATGGTGAAGGGTAATACCCATTTCGCTTTCGTTCGGCTTTAGAGGACACATCTGATATGAGATGGTTTCCTGATAGATGAAGATAGAAGTTAGCAATCCGGTGCTTTGTCAGTTTAGGTCTAAAGCTGGTGCACAGAACTGTGTCTTTACTATTGGGATTGACTCTTATTTCAGTTCCAGCCTATGAATTTGTGAGGTTTGGATGGATTAGGTTTAGGGAAGATTTAGGCAGTAAATTTCATATGGCCAATTAGCCGAGTAAGTTGCGTATGCTATCTTAGTTGCATAGTGCCAGTTACTAAAATAATTAAATACATGCCTTTCTGTTTCCTTATGCAGATCATTCTACTTGTACTCTCTGTGAATGCTCCCTGTATATTTACTAGCCCTAGGGAGTGAATTGTCGCCTGTACACTTTATCGTGACAGCGGTCCTAAACCATGGCTGAGAAAGACATGTAGTGGTGCATGGTTATGTACTGGTTTTCCTCTTAATGAATTATTGCACTTGATACTTCTATGATGGTAACTTCTCTTTCTTATCACTGTCTACCATTGGTAACATATTCATTTTTTTTATTCTGTTATACAGAGAAGCAGTGGAGGCACTTTGGCAAGTGGAGAGTAATCAAATGGAGCATTTATTTTCAACACTTGTTGATCACCTTCAAATACAGGAGGCTTACGAAATCTTCATACTTAGTCCCAAACCTATTGACAAGAGTACTTAAGTATGGTTATCGGTGAGTTTGTGGACACTGTTAATACAATGCATATATGCATATAGTTAATGCTACGGGAGTTAGAAAAATATACACTTATTCATGATATAACAAAAACACTATGTGCCATTTATGATAGCTTTTGATAGTACCAGCATGGCTGAGTTTCTTTGTGGTGCCACATTGCATAAGCTAGTCATAGATATAATTTCTACAGCAGGATGGTGACGGTTAGGCATTCTTATTCCGTACTTCCTTTTACTTCTGTCATGCCATGATCATATTTTCTTTAGCTTATATGATTCTTCATGCTTCAATTAAGTATCCATGCTCAAATAAATACAATGTTAATCCTCTCATAAGCTTGAAATGAGCTCTTTATAAACATTGCTTATTTCAAGCTTCATTTTTCATGTGGGACAAATTTACATGACAGGAAAACCCTAGTCTACGTTGTTGATTTATGTGATATGGTAAGATAGGAGCACTAGTCTCTCCCTAATAAAGGTCAAAACTTGGAGATGTTTTTATTCTAAAGTGCTGCCATGAAAACACCGGTCACTACATAGGCTCCTTGTTGGTTTAATTTCTTCCTACTAGAGCCTTAATCTAGGTTGGAAACCCCTATATAGGCTCCCTGTTCTTGTGTTGAGTTGGGAGTTCTTATGAAATCTGGTACTTTAAAGCCAATCATTTCCTTCGCGTACTCTCTTGCTTTCTAGCCTTACATGTCTGGTTATGCTGAGTTCACAATGGGCTCGTGCATCCACCCGCCAGGCATTCCTCCCTAAAACCCACTTCTAAATGTGTGTACCCATATATCATTGCTTCAAAATAAAGGAATGTCCGGAAAAAGCTGAGGATCATAAGAGTACAGTTCGTGTTCGGAATTTTTAGTGTGTGCAACGTTTAGTAAAACTGTTGTAATTGTTACATACAGAGTCGGAATTCAGTGTTTAAATACTTGTTGGAAAGAGCATGAGATCCTCTCATTGTTTCAGGTAGAAGTCGAAATTCGGCTTTTATCTGCGTATTCAGTTCCAGCCTATGAATCTGTGTGAGGTTTGGATGGATTAGGTTTAGGGAAGATTTTAGGCAGTAAATTTGATATGGCCACCCGAGTAAGTTACGTATGCTATGTTAGTTGGATGGATTAGGTTAAGGGAAGATTTTTCAGCAAGTATTAAATGAATAGTTGGCTGGAAAGCATCTGACTCTACTATAGTACTACTCTGCAGGTGTCTGCTTTTTGGGATGTACTGTAACATTGTTTTTTTTTCCTGAAAAAGAGAGAGCAAGAGGTTAAAAAACTGTCTGATCACCTTCTCTGATCTGTTTCAGGGCCTATGACTAGGCTGCAATCAAGTTCCATGGCATGGAGGCAGACATCAACTACAAGGACATAAAGAAGGTGATCAGACCAGGGCAGAACAGATGCTACCAAGAACTGTTCTATTCATTGCTTGTGCAATTTATGAACATTAAATCTGCAATATTCAGTTTGTGCAGTAGCAATTCTTCTTAACTAGGCGAAACCTGAAGTGTTACCTTAATTATGGCAGGATCATTGCGTGGAGCAGCTTCTTGCGGTGTTGGCAGTGGAGGTGGCGGCAACTTAACTTGCAAATCCTGTAGAAGGAAATCAACTGGGCTCAGGTAGGATTTTTATGGCGCAAAACTATATTAAAGCAAAAATAGGTAGAACACAGTGTAAAGAACATTTTTTACAACAAATTCTGAATTTCTGAATTGAACTTTTGTCCAATGAAATGTTCACTTCACATTTCAGTTCACTGGGTCTGTTACTTTATCCATTTGCATTTTGTTTTATGGTTTTCCTGTGAAGTGTGAACAATTATCATATTTCAAGTTTTCAACTGTGAATACACCATGCAAGTTGGTGATATCTGGTAAAGTAGTAGGAGCTGTTGGCAGGAAGAGCTGCTCCAAATATGGAGTTCTGGTGTCAAAGTCGAGCTATTGACAGACTCTGATGAGTTAGTCACTTCTGCTTTAACATCATTTAAAGGAGAATATTCATTTGCAACCATAATTCCATGTTTGAGTTGCTTTTTATTTAACATCCTTCATGTATAGAACACTGTATCATATATGTGCATATAGAGCTTGATGTGGGAATGCTGCTCATTTCCTTCAATTCTGAATTTTTTACAACAGTTTCTGAATTTCTGAATTTGTATGTGATCATGTTAAATTCACATTTGCATAGTAATATCTCTGAATTCTGAAATATAACTTTTGAATCTTTGGAGATACTGAACATATCTCTGAATTTGTATGTGATTGGTCATGTTCAATTCAAATTTGCATAGTAATATCTCTGAATTTTGAATTGTAAATTTTGAATCTTCAGAGACACTGAACATATCTCTTTTAACTTTTGAGTCAACTTTTGTTTGTGTTTCTCCATGCTCTCGTCGTTGCTCGCCCCATGGTAGGTTTTGTTGTTTAAAAGCAGTTGTTTTTTTTTTTTATTTTCAGTAGATCGAGCTGATTGCGATTTGTATACTGATGAAGACATTTTTTGAGTTCCTGTTTTACTTGCCCAATCTAGTATGCTGAAGACATTTGTATGTTTGTATTTGATCTGATGAAGGCGAGGTATTGTGTTGTCATGCAGGTGGATCACTAATTTGTGTTTGTGTGTATATGGAGACAATATTGTGTTGATTCTAGCATTTATTGATGATTTATTATCTGACAAATTAGGTGCGCCTACCTCCATCATTTGCATGATTGTGCAATGCTGAATTTTTGCTTCATAGTCTGATCTGGTATGCATGTAGTTTTTTCTGAGTCAGGAGTAGACTGGCTTTGTTTACAGTTGACTTTTTTTTTCATAAGTAATCTGTAGTTGTTCATGTATAGATCTCTTTTTTACTCAGTCTTACTTTGTTCTGTTTGGGTTGAGCATGGCCTTCACCACTTTATATGCTTTACTTCTAGAAATTACCTGTATGGGCTAAGGCTTCAGAACAAGATATATTCATTTAGGAAAAGATTGTTATAGCAGCCTGTAAGACATCATAACACACAACATGCTTTCCCTTCTCCACATTTACTTGGGGATGTTGCTTGATCTGAAGTAAAGACTCAACGTAGCTTTCAATGAATCTCCGTGAGGCTGTGGCCGGCGGCACTGTGTTGCCATGGGTGATCTCGTTTCTCACATGCCAAATTTGCCACAACAGCATTAGAGTCATGATTCTTTCAAATTCAGAGTTTGTATCAAGGATATCAAAGAGCCATTTCGTACCTGCCATAGCATTCCTGACGTCCCATGAAAAGTGCCCAGCTTCCTTCATGTGCATCCATAAAGCTTTGCATGTGGGCATTGGCATAGTGCATGGAAGGCATCCTCCTTCGCTAACCCACAGATCACACCCCCATCATGGGCTTCCAACTGTCTCTTTTTCTTGTTCTCCATGGTGGCTAAGATGTTTGTAGCCACCCGCCAAGCAAAGATCTTCACTTTCTGTGGGACAGGACATTTCCAGATCAAGTTCCAAGCCTTCCTTCTTCCATCATCTGACGAGCTTGCTCCTTCATGCAAACTTGCCAACTCCACGGCCAACTTATACGCACTTCGGACTGAGAATCTCCCTAATTTATCCGGGTGCCAAGCCACGAAATCCTCATCACCTCTTGACGATACGTGGATCTTTAATATCTCCTCCACATCTATCGGCAAGAAGATTCAATTAATCTTCTGGACATCCCAGGAGACCTCAGAGATTAAATCTGCCACCCATTTCAAACGGCAATTACCCCTTCCTGTGATCAGTCTCCTTGAGTATGCTCTCGGTATCCAGGGATCACGCCATATACGCACTGATCGTCCATTACCAATTCGCCATATGATTCCTTTCTTCATGAGTTCAAGCCCATATTCAATTGCACGCCATCCAGGAGACGCATTACCACCACAGATAGTGTCACATAAAGAACCATTTGGGTAATATTTTGCTTTTAGAACTTGTGCACAAAGACTTTCTGGGTTTACAACGAGACGCCAGGCTTGCCTTGCTAACAAGGCTTGATTAAATAGCCTCATATCCCTGAATCCCAAACCTCCATATTGCTTAGGCTTGGTCAACTGATCCCATGCCCTCCAGTGATTTTCCTCTTACCTCTTTCTACACCCCACCAGAAGTTCCGAGTCAGCTTGTTTAAGTCATCACACACCCTGTCTGGTAGCTTGAACATTCCCACGACATAAACTGGAATGGCCTGAATGACAGCTTTAATGAGAACTTCCTTGCCACCACTTGATAAATAGTTCTTACCCCACTAAAGCAGTCTCTTGGACACTTTCTCCTGTAGCTTTTGAAAGTTTCCTTTGCTCATCCGTCCTTCTGGTGTTGGAAATCCTAGATATTTATCCTCAAACTCATCCTTTGAAATCTGCAGAATATTTTTAACTGCTCCTTGTTTCTCAGAGGGACATGAATCGTCAAACATAATCGAGCACTTTGCTTGATTAATCAGCTGGCTTGTACCCGAAGCATAACCCTCCAGCACTGCTTGGATGGTACAACTTGTGCTTCTTCTGCCTTAAAAAAACATAAGCGTATCATCTGCAAACAACAAATGTGAAATTCCTAGAGCGTTACGACAGACTCGCACAGGGGAGATGGCACCCAATTCCACCTTTTCCTTTAGCAACAAAGATAGTCCATCAGCAACAAACAGAAAGAGGAAAGGCGATAAGGGATCACCTTGTCTAAGGCCGCGAGATGGAGCAAATGTACTCAAAAGGGTTCCATTAAATTTCACTGAATATCTCATTGTGGTTATGCATGCCCTGGGAGGTCTTCCTCCCCACCATCCCAACGATCCACATCCAAAGGCATATGCAAGGCATCCTTGGACGACTAGTTACTCAGTCAGGGGCTTCTCATTTCATTCATGTGGTTGTACTGTTATACATTTGGATGAAATTCTAAAAGAATTGGTCCTTAGGTGCAAGTACGAGAAATTCGCCCCACAGGCAAGACTCCCGCACCTGAGTTTTGTGAAACATTTTATTCTCAAGGTACCGACCCAAATGTCGGGTTTTCCAAACGTTTTGTGAAAGCCAAGTTTTACCCATCGTGATCATTTTAAATTTGAGAAGGAACGTCGGTACTACACTTGTACTCTGTAGGCATGGATACCGAGACTCAAGCAAGGTAGGTGACAAGGATGGACATATCACAATTGTCGAGGGTCAATGTAGCAAGTTAGGTAGGCCAGCCGGTTATCTTGCAAACCGCAGCCGAGACATTTCCCGTGCAACCTAAACAATGCAATTTTACAACTAAAATACTTAGTTCCAAATTATGGGCGCAATATGTTAAATGGTGACTTGCTCAAATCCTTGAGCTTCTCCTTCGAAATCCTCGTCTTGAGATTCCTCCGGCTCCTAAGCTACACGCGAAACAAGGCAACTCAACGCAAGGACCAAACTAAAAGCCTATTATTGACCTCTAAGCGCGCCATCAGATAGATCTTATTTTTAGGAGAATTTTAGAGATGGAACATAGTCGATTGGACAAACAATTGAGGAGATATGAATTTTTGAGGGTTTAATGATTTTCTGGACAATTGAAATAGAATTTCAAAAATTGGGAAAAGGGATCTTTGGGAGGTTTTTCCTTCAGGGTCATTGATTAGGTGGGGCCCATGTGTCAGTGAGGGGAGAAGGCCGGGCATGCCTTAGGCTGAGCCCACGGTGGCCTGGTGAGGAGTGGACTACGGCCTAGTGGTCTGAAGGGCGGCTCAATCGACTGCACGACGAGCGAGCGAGGCCGACGGGGGAAACGGACTAGGCTAGCGCTACAGCCTAGGAGTTCGGCAAGTGTGGGTGGCTAAGGCAAGCTCTGACTGGTGGGCCGTGGACAAAACACGGGGCCCGCTTGTTAGTTAGAGTGTCCACATGCACCGGCGTAGGCAAGGACGATTGGGGACAAGGCACGTGGGGCATGGGCATGGTTGTGCCGACGCAGCAACCGATGGCACTGACGTGGTGGGCACGGGGGATAGCGAGGGGAGGAAGATGAACAAAGATCTTCATCTCACGTTTGGCGGCGGCCCATATCCTCCATGCGTTTAGCTATGAGATGGCCAGCAAGGAGGACACTAGAGTGACGAGGGGGCCAAGGGAAGTCGATCCAATGGCTCAGATCTGCCGGAAATTAGCCAGCGACAGCAGATTGTGTGGTGCACGGTGGCGGTGCCAATTTAGGGGTTCCCTCATCGGAGCTCGAGGGTTCGATTTCGCGCGATTGGGGGCGCCCAAGGGGTTCACGTAATGATTGCCACGGTTAGGATCAACGGTGGTTGGGCCATGGAAGCTAAGGCGTCGTGACTACGGCGAGCGGCTAGGAAACAAGAGATGGCGACAAGCTAGCTAGCATCCTAGAGAGGGGACTAGAACGGAGGAGGGAGACAGGAGGCTATCTGAAGTGGTGCCGGCGGCACGAACGTGATTGTTTTGCCTCGGCACGGACAGGTCGGGGGAGAGGAAGCAGAGGTCACTGCGGTCTCTTGGTTCGCACTGGCTCCTTCGGCACAAACAGCAGTGGACGATGAGCTCGGCGCAGTGGCACAGAGCTCCAAGGCTGGTCTGGAGGTGAGGAAAACAGAGAGGAAGGAACCATGTTTTTATTAGCCGACGTGGAGGTCAGTTGAGGAGGGAGGGGGGGGGGGTAGCTGGCTTGGTCAAGGAGAGGATGGTGAGCTGGCACAGTGGCGTCAACACATCCTTGCTCCTCCGTGCAAGATGACGAGGAGGGGAGCGGGCAGCGTGCCCGGGAGAGAAAAAGGGGGAAAAGGATGGAGGAAAGGGTGCCTGCCTCCTCTCGCTTTGGGTGGTCCGATTGGCGAGGCAGCAGGAGAGGCGTCCAAGCCTTGGTGGCTTGCGGCGGCAGGCGGCGGCCAGGATGATGGTAGCAGTGGTGACGGCAAAAGGTGGCGCAGTGGGTTGGCGGCGAGCGGGGACAAGGCGGTCGCTAGGGCAAACGGCGGCCAGAGGGGATGACACCGGCATCCTTGCAGGTTGGCCACAGGCAAGGACGCTGGGAAGAGGAAAACGGTGGGCGGGCGGGCGGGCGGTGTGGTTTAAACGGCGGTGGATGAGCAAGAGAGCAATGATAGGGAGGGATTTCTTCTCTGGGCAATGTGCGCATGTGACAAATGTGGAGAGAAAATGGCATGGCGTCTGTGCGACGGCTGTTGGGCCACGCGCTGTTGCTGGCTGGTGGAAGTGGACATCGGCCAGGCAGCAGGAGGACGAGAATATGAGCAAGGAGGAAGGGGATGGGCTGGGTTGTCTGAGGAAAAGGATGGAAGCGGCCCCCAACTCTTGAAAATTGATTGATTGAATTTCTAGGATTTTTTTTGAGGAAAGGAAGAGAAGTAATCCAAGGGTTTGAATTTGAATTGAGATTTGAATAATTCGATTGTTTGGAATTTTAGAACTTGATTACATGAGACTGATCTGGATAGAGGATATCGATTTAAATTTGGCAATAAGAAAAACTTCATGCAAAGAACCAAAATTTTCGCGAGTGGGCGTTTTATTAAAATTAGTTTTACGCCTAGAAGTTATGGTGTTACACCCATGAACGTCTACCCAAGGCCATGGGTTGCCTGAGCCCTAGGGTCCACCCTGCATATGGCGGGAGCATAGGATATTGTTAGGGATGGATATTTTTATTAAGATGTGGAGTTCACCTTACAATTTTTTACATGTTGTTACTTGTACTAGAAATAAATCTTTTAGTGACTTATCATCAAAAATAAACCTTTTTGCCGAAGCCACATTTGGTGGTGTGGCCATGCCATGAACAAGTGTGGTAAGGACTATAGAAGCCATGCTAGGTTTTTTAACTGGTGCAGCAACGTTTTCATGTGGCAAAAAAGGTTCAAATCTGATGGGAGGGTTTATTTTATAAGTAATTATACCCAAAAATGTGTAGAAAATTTAGAAGTGCTCCACCCTTCTAGGGATAAAATGCAGCGGATTGGACATATAATGTTCTTGGTCTACCATATCCTACACTATATTTTTTTAGCGGATTTAGATTCAATGCAGATGTGAATGTCGGAAATGATATGGAGTCGGACGGACTTGGCTTACAAATAGATCATAATTATCGAAATAGTCTAAACAATAGATCAAAGGTAACAATGCGACAACTTAACATCAAACAATGAGGCCAGTTAGGCTCTAAACCCAGGAGGGAGTCTCAAAGTTAAAAGAAAGACAGATAAGCCAATTAAATTTACTATGACAGCGTATGGTTCAATCATATGGTTTAGAAAATCAGATTATCCAAATAGCACTTCATCGAATAATCCTTATAAAAATCGAATAATCGCATCTACCAGATTTTAGTAAATACCATATCCTAATACACATCCATTAGATTTAGAAAATACTTACCATATCCTTTTATCGGATTCGGAGTGGATTGGATAAAAAACTATCCGATCTGTTTTCATCCCTACAACCTTCTGTTTCTATTTGAAACTTTTTGTTTTGGACCTTTTCATCTTAAAACCTTCTATGTAGATATAACTGAGGAAACCAAATTGGCGCGTAGCTAGGAATTTTTTTATAATAAAATATTTTACAAATATACCTTCATTTCAAAATTTTACAAAAATATACTCCCAACGCCCTCTAGGAGGCATTTTTTTTGAAAACGTCTCCCAGAGGGCGATTTTTATGACGTGCACACGGCCGTCAGCGAGCGCCGACGCCATCTGCACTTTTGCAGGCGGCCCCTTGGCCATTAAAAACCGCGCCCTCTAGGAGGGTGGTAAGGGGGCCGCCTGAAAAAATACGGCCGTGGGGCCGACGCTCTTTGCGGCGGCCCCATTGCGGCCCTCCTACAGGGCGGTTTTTTAATGGCTAGGGGGCAGCATGCAAAATGGCTAGCTCGGGCTTCTGACACGGCTATTTTACAGTCGGCCCCCTTGCGCCCTCTGGAAAGTACGATTCTTTGGGCAACTAGGGGGCCACCTGCAAAAGTTATGTCTATTTCTCCCTAACACGTGCTACCTATCTTAAAACAGTTATAACTTTCATATACGGTCTTGGAATCGGGCAAATAAGTACTCTGCGGACATCTACAAAAAAATTTGCATCCACTTCTCCCCACTTTGTTGGGGTTTGTCCAAAATTTTTTGTGAAATTCGCCTAGAAGATTGAGTTTTCGAGTCCGAAGTTTCAGCACAGTTTTAAAGCACGCTCACATTTTCTACAGGCCACATCTTATATCGGTTTGAGCTACACTTCACGAGGTTTGCTATTCTCTAGTTCCTTGAGAAAAAAAATACCAAAAAAAAGAAAAAAAAACAAAGTGGCATTTTGCAATGACCCCTGGCTGTCAAAACCGCCCCTCTAGGAGGCGGCAAGGGGGCCGCCTGTAAAATAGCGCCGGCGTTTTGCAGGTGGCCCCCTTGCTGCCTCTAGAGGTGGTTTTTGGGCGTCTGCAAAAGTGCTGACGGCTGTCGAGCCGTCGTTTACGGCCCCGTCAGCCACGTCATTAAATCGTCCTCTGGAAGGGCGATTTTTAAAAAACGCCCTCTCAGAGGGCGTTGAGAGTATATTTTTGTAAATTTTTGAAATAAAAATGTACTTTTGTAAATATTTTATTAAAAAAATATAAAAATAAAAAAAATTCTAGCTTAGGCTAGCAAAAGCCCAGTTGGTTCGGGCCCAAACTTCCCTGCCGAAAGCTCGATCGAATAGGTGTTGTTGGGCCTACTGTTCAGGGTTGGGCCATCATACTCAACATGAACAATTGGAATTTTTTTTATTTTTATTTATTTAATTAGAAAAAATTTACAAAAACTACATTTTCATTTTTTTTCAAAAATTTTACAAAAATATACTCCCGCCGCCCTTTGGAGGGCGATATCTCTGAAATCGCCCTCCCGAGGGCATATGATGACGTGGCTGACGCCGTTGGCCGGCGCCCCGGCCGTCAGCCCATTTTGCCAGGCGGCCCCCCGGCCACCAATAAACCGCCCTCTGAGAGGGCGGCAAGGGGCCGCCTGTAAAATCCGGCCGGGGGCCGCCATTTTACAGCGGCCCCCTTGCCGCCCTCTCAGAGGCGGTTAATTGGTGGCAGGGGCCGCCTGCAAAAATGGCACCCCGAGCCGGCTATTTTGCAGCGGCACCCCTTGCCGCTCCTCTCAGAGGGCGTTTTGGGGCCGCCTGCAAAATCTGTCCGGACCGTCCGGCACCCTATACGGACGCACGTACCAGACAGGCTTACTGCCGGCGGCCCAGAGTACTGTCCGGACCGTTGCCTCGCACCCTATACGGACGGTCCGGACAGGCTACTTTGCGGCGGCCCAGAGTACTTCCGGACCGTCCCACCTCTATACGGACGGTCCGGACCGCTACTTTGCAGGGCCAGAGAACTGTTGGACCCTCCGCACTATACGCGAACGTCCGGACTGTACAAATTGTGTTCACAGTATATAGTCGGACCATCGACACCCCTAATTCGCTACGTCCGCACTGTACAAATGGTTGTTTGTGCGTTAGATAGACTGACCATCCTCATCCTGTCCGAATGTCCGGACAGCAATCTGTGGGCAAGAAGAGAAATACCACGCTGCACACAGTAGTTACATCTCTACTTTGGTTATCTGTTTAAAATTCCCTAGGCTATAATTAACGATAACTAGAAACTTTGATTGTCGTTTGTACTCTTTTATGGAAATTCATATGTTATATGCAATTACGGTGTTTCTGTGTCCCGCTCATAATGTACTTTCGCCGTAATAATTGAACTAAAATCATGTTTGTGATCATTTCGTCACAAAACAGATCTAAACGATCAACGAGCGTACAATAAAGTAAAGGGTTTCTTCAGTATACATACAATTAAAAAAAATGATTACAACAGAAAACATCCTGATGCAACGTACTTACAGGCCTCGGACCGTAACCTGTAGCCCCTTTGTCGTTACTTACCCTGCACTCGCACCTGCCCCTAGGAGCTACGTCAGCCGGTTGGTGGTACGCACGGCCACGCGGTGTCTGCACGGGGTGGGCAGCGGGTCCTGTGTCTGGTCGTGGCGGAGCTCCTGGTCGAGCTGCAGGCCGGCTGTAGTATCCCTGGACCCTCGCCGAGTCCCCAAATCTCCCCCTGAAGATCGTGCCAACCATCCGCTGCCGCTGCGCCTGCATGGAGACCAGCGCCAGCAAAACATCCCCGGTCTTAGAGTGGAACCATGTACACCAAATATATAATTGCAAACCAAAATTTGCAAGCAAAATAAACTTTGATATAACTTTGAAGACCTCCTGTGCGTGGCCCGAGGGGCAGTTCATGCCAGCCCTGCTGGAGCGGCCACGCCAGCAAAACACCCCGACGCTGTTACAGTAGAACCATGTTCACCAAAATATGATTAATTGCAAACAAAAATGTTGCAAAGCAAAAATACTTGATATACACTTGAAGGACCTCCGTGTGGCCGAGGGCAAAGTTGTCATGGCCCACTGCGCTGTGTCCTCCGTGGACACTCCATGGCGTCGATGTGCTATCTCCAGAGGCGAGTGTAAGTACGTGGGAAGAGCTGCGGGAAGCATATTGATTACACAGTACATTCGTAGAAGGAAACATGTTAAACATGGTTAGTCCACATTTACCTCTGAGCGCCAGGATGGCGAGAACCCTGCAGTCGCACTCCTGGCTCCTGCCTGTTCCTATGCCCTTGCTGTTGCTGCTGTACAACACGCGAGTGACATTTACCGCATCGACCGCACCACAAGTGCGGCTACGAATCACTGTGAGCATCGCCTGACATCCTCCGAGTCTCCTCTGCTCATCGGCATTTAGCACAAATCCCACTGTCCCAATCTCCGAACGCCGTCCGTTACATCAGCCTGAACCGTCGCGCAAGCGTGCCTTATTTCAGATGTGAACAGTACATGTGTTAGAACTGGAGACACGTCACAAAGGAATAGCAATGCAAGATAATGTGACGACCGCGGAAATCCTTCACGATGTCTAGGATACTGCCTCGTAACGTACATGCGGGGATCATCGGAGCTTGATATAATGTGAAACGATACGCATGTGCGTACGCGGCCTCTTTACATAATATACTCACGTAGGAGGTATGCTAGTAGCCTCTCCTCAGTGTGTTGCAGTGTATGTCGTCGACCATCACTCCTCTGTCTGGAGCCCAACAACCAGTCGTTCACTAACTCTGCTAGAGGATACCACTGTGAACACCTTGCGCATGTCCCCTACATATATTCAATTTGCAGATGAGAATATAGAGCATTAGCTATAAAAATATTAATATAATAGTAAAACAAAGATCGCAGTTGTACTAAACGGTGCACATCGCAGCTGCACCATCATCTGCACGGCACAGGGGATATCTACGTATCCGAACTTATTCGCAGCAAGCGCTGGTCGAGAAACGTTGAGGGCTTATCGACGAAGAATGTCAAAACCAACGCATCTTCGTCATCCAGTACGCCTTGGTACGCGCAGTGCAATAAAGTTTATAGATGAATGAGTACGAGCGCGTAGGCACGGGCCTCTAAATAGCCTGCTACGGACTATACGGCTCCCAGACGAACGCGTCTGGCATAGCATAACTAATCAAAACTCACAAAACCGAATGCGGAAAGTAGCCTTACCTAACCTTGTTGGGCCGAACGATGCTGCAAAAAATAGGAATCAGGACTTTAAACTGTCAGTTTGCGCAAACGCTAAATATGAGAATTTCACATTTTCTGAACTTACGATCGACTACTATAGCGGTCCCATAGGTCGGAGCACCGGGCCACTGGCCTACAATCCTACAAGGCCGCCCTATCGTAGAAGAGTTCTGAACAGAGGTAGCAACCTATCGCGAACGCTCGTGGACACCATATGCCTGCAGAAGTGAAAGAGCAACCGGCTAATAATCGCACCTGTATCGGTCTTTTTAGCACGCTCACAAGACACGTATCGTCGCCTAGACACAGCAGATCCCACTCCACTGCGGTACGCGGCGCGTCCTCGCTGTGCCATCGCACGACCGTAGTGAATCAGTCCCTTGTCTACAGTTGATGCCCGTGGTTTAGTGAACATCACCCACCCTAATAATATACCACAACAGTATGCTCCCGTGTCCCTTACACGAGTAATTGCGCGGTCATCGGTAGCTATATTCAGCTGTAAAGGAAGATTAGAGTCAACTCGTGCTGTAGATCAAATATTGTGAATGAAGAATCCTAACGATCTCTTACGATATGAACTGTAACAGCCAAGCCTCGAGGGGTACCGTCAGATCGTCGGTAAGCTGAGTAGTAGCGAACCGGTGTCCAATCAGGCGAACCGAATGGCTACGGGCGCAATGACCAGTAGCCATGATGTCCTATTTACGCGCCCAAACGTGCGCCCCGTATAGTCGAATCGGTGCTGACTGGCGTCTCGTCGAGGGGAAATTACTCCTAGCAGGTACGACACGTCCTGGAGTGATAGGATCATCTTACGCCGCACTGTAAAGGTGGTAACGATATGGGTCTCGGTTCACTCCAATATAGTCCGGCCCACTCAGTGCAGGCCAATAATGATACGATTTTGATATCAGCGTTATCCTACATCGCTTGGCGAGATCTCATTCAGTCCGTCTAGGCTCGAACTTAAGAACCTACAAGGAAGAAGTCCGCCCTCACAACCAAACCTTGTAGAATTATATTTTTATAATTTATTATGAAATATGATAAGTTATAGATAATATTTATTATATTATTTATATAATATATTATTATCATGTTTAATATTATAATATAATTATAATCTAATAAAAAAGTTATTAAAATGATTATATAATATGATTATATAATAGATTTATGATTATTAAATTAATCTGATTTTGAAGATTTTATATTTATTATGGATTTAAATTAGGATCTTATAATAATAATGTTATATATAAATTATTTATATTTATCTTATATTTGGATGATATTTATTTGATGAACATTAATTTTTTGTAAAGAAAATTATCTTATATAAGTTAAATTACTATATATGTTATAGTTTTATATTATTTTATATATATTAAAGTTGAAATATTAATATTATAGTATTTAATATATTTATTAATTATATATAATTTATTATACTTATACTTGATAAATATTAATATATATTATAAAATGAATATATATATGGGTAAATTATTTTATAATTCTTATTTTTTAAATAGCACTATAATCAAATATATGGAACATAGATATGCACAATGATGTGAAGATATATGTCGGTCAGTCTACCTCTACGGACTGCGATCTTATCCGCAGGATGTGACTTGTGAGCCATGTAGGACGGAAGTGGTAAAGTGCACCCTCCACGGCTGACATGTTATAAGACCGTGTGACCGTCGATACCTCGTACACTAACAACTCCGGTGTATCGTACCCATATCCTGAGCATGCCAAATAATGAGAATGTTAGCGTAATTAGTGTTAAAGTTATAGCATGGGAACTATGATAATTAAAAAACATAGGTACGGTTACATATTTCTATAACAAGAAAATTAATAGACATAATACACAACTATACCTTCAGCACCACTAATTGTTCCGAGATAGAACGCCTAAGACTTGGCGTCTAGATGGCCATTTCCCCGTAGGACGTATAATTGCCCAATCAGCGGCTGAATACACACAGACGTCCACTTTCCGCCGATCCATGGACCTGTTCATCCTTGACATTCTATAGTATACCTGTTTTTACACAACCTTGGGTAACAACGTATTATGCCCTCCATCCGCTCCTATCTCATCCATGTCTATATATGATGCTCATTCTTGCGCTGCACCCCGTTTAATTCCCCTCAATTGTGAGGTATAATTTACATAGCATGAAGTAAGCTCCATAAGTAAATTACCCGCAATAAATTACCGATATAAACACCTTACCTCCTACATAAGTCACACGT
>RYFJ01000364.1:600000-792858 GCA_003991445.1 Oryza meyeriana var. granulata | reverse complement strand
CTTTTGAGTGGTGAGATAATGGCCAGCAAGTGTATTGCTTCATCCATTGAAGGGCAATTAGTTAATCGCCAACACCCCCTCTAGTCGACATCTGATCACGTACAGGTTTCTTCAGTAAACTACAATTAATAAACATTTGATGTACAAGAGGCGAATACTCTGGTACAACGTTCTACGGGCCCTGACCGTAACCTCTAGCCTCTCGTCCTCCTAGCCTCGCTCCGCACTAGGCCCTAGGAGTAGTCATCGGTCTGGTACGCGATGGCCAGCCGCGGAGTACACCGCACGGTGTTGCAGCTGGTGGGTCCTGCATTTGTCTGGATGCGAGCTGCCTTCCGGAGCTCGAGGAACCTAGTACCTCGTTCAGATCTTTTTTTTTCCTGCGTCCTCGTCCTACCAAGTCGTCCCCTCGAAAGATCTGTGTCCACCGCCTGCCGCTCCCCTGCACGGAGAGCTGCGCCACAAAATCCCCACGCGCTGTAAGTGGAACCTGTGCACAGAAAAATATTATAATTGAAAAGTATACATTTGTAAGGCAAAAAGTTAAACTCTTGAAGTCTAACCTAAAGAACCTCGTTGGTGCCCCGAGCAATGGTCCATTGCTCTCCCTATGCTGTGCGTGCGGTAGGATGTGTCAGCCCCTGCGTGGAAACGTGCCGCTCCGAATGGATCTAGGTACGGGTGTAGGGTTGAAAGCTGCACGGACCCACGGCGACTATTTTGCATGGGCGGCCCCCTGGCCGGCCAAAACCGCCCGCGGCCGGCGTTTTGCAGGCAGCCCCCTGCCACACCCTCCTAGAGGGCGGTTTTTAGGCGGCGGGGGACAGGGGCCGCCCGTAAATTGGCTGGCCCGTGGCCGCGTTTTGCAGCGGCCCCTTGCCGGCCTCTGGAAGAGCGGTTTTTGGGCGCCAGGGGACACCTGCAAAAGTATGACGGCCGTCGGACCGCCCCGGTCCTACGGCGTCTACAGCCCACGTCATCAAATGCCCACTGAGAGGGCGATTTTTAAAAAACACCCTCCCAGAGGGCGCTGGGAGTATATTTTTGTACATTTTTGAAATAAAAATGTAGTTTTGTAAATATTTTATTAAAAATATATAAAAATAAAAAAATTCCTAGTTGGTCGCAGTAGGAATTTTTTATTTATAAATTTACAAAAATATATTTTCGTTTTTAAAATTTACATAAATATACTATTTATGTAAATTTTAAAAACGAAAAAATATTTTTTGTAAAATAAAAAATATATATATTCGTTTTTAAAATTTACATAAATATACTATTTATGTAAATTTTAAAAACAAAAAAATATTTTTTGTAAATTAAAAAAACTAAATTTATAAATAAAAAATTTGTCGTGTAGTAGTGGTAGCGGCCCAGAATTTTGAAAAATGGCCGCTGTCCTTATTTTTGCAAAAAGAATCCTAGAGTTTTGCAAATAGGTCCCTAAGTTTTGTTGTAAACCGGCTTTCCCATATTCTTCCTGTCTCCCGCCATCCCGCCGGGCCTCGTCGTCGGCTCGTCGCCGGGTGGCACTGCAGGAGGCCAGGCGTAGATGATAGAAGATAAATGAGCTGCCTGCAGTACAGAGGGATCCGCAGGCGTCCTCCGGCCAGTGCAGTGAGGCTGGTATGGTGGTGGCGGCGGCGGCGGCTAACAAGTACACTTTCTTTGTGGGTCGTGATTTGTTCTGCTATGATTTGCCTACCAAGAATGATAGCTGAAGACGTGATGCAGACGGAGTATTTTATAGCCGCAATCGAAGATTAAGAGTTAGAACTTAGAAGTGCGAAGTTGAAATGTCGTATAAGTCATATTACTTATTGTTTCTTAAGTAGTTACTTATTGATAGTACCTGATAGCATCAGGGCAGGTGTTTGATTATTCTCAACCGAACCACATCAAATCACTCAAGCTACTGCAGTTTGCAACACTATCTCGATACTGTAACAAAATGTTGGCCGGCTCAATCTGCAGCTGAGACCAGAGATTCAGACTGACAGTTGTTCCTGCTTATTTGTAGTATCATTTTTATCTTTGTTTACCCAGAATTATTACAATGCCGAATGATGCTCCACGCAATTTGCTTGATAGCATCAGGAAAACAAGAATTCATGAGCACTCCATTGTTGAACAGAATAAGTCAGAATTGAAACCAACGAAAGTACTACCACAGCTGTGTTCCTCTGGATGTTGTTCAGCAAACTGTTCACATTTATTAATTCTTTTCCCCAATGTTATGCACAATAGCTGAAGCTTCATGTATATTACTACCTATTTCAAGATCAATATCACAAGCATTCTCAAGTAATTCTGATGCTAAGACAATAATCTGCATATTTAGGGATTTCCAGGTTTTTCTGCTCAAGAAAAATCTTGTGCTTTTCCCAGAGCAATCCTTCCATCTCTTGGTCATCCTCACGGCAGGAACTGGACCCCATTTCATTTTCTGATTAATTTCACTAACGTTGAGAGTGAGACTTTCAGGAAATGTTGTGCCAGGAATAGTTGTAACGCCCCCGCTCTGGCACTACCTATAGTGATACCAGAGAGAAAACATCGCAGGAGATTGGCGTGAACCAACTCCCACGGAAACACGATGCCGGTACCAGTCTTAGGAAACCTTACTGGTACCTACGGTCAACCGAGATGTACCATAGCAACTAAATAAATAAATATATATTATACCTTTATAAGGTACGACTTCGGACAAGCCCTAAGCAGCAACCTACAAACAAAATAGAAGCAGCGAAACGACAATGCAACGGGAACCCAATCCACAAGCAACGGCTTGGAATTAGGAAAGAAACTCTAATCTTCACTTCAACTTCATTCTTTCTGAAGCAGGGGAAATGGAGATGGATTGAGTATATACATACTCAGCAAGTCACGAAAAAAGTGAGTCATGTAGACTACCAAAGAAATGCTAGGTTTTATTTCACAAACCTTTTCATTTGAAAATATTTTCGAAAACCTTAAGTATGAGTTGTCTCGGGTGTGATTGGAAAGAGGCTCTCACCATGATCCTGCCCGCGAATTGCTTTGCAACAACTTAAGCGGACGAATCATATTTTAATTGTTAAAAGTTTCTAGTCAAGTCTATTCCTATACCGCATTTCGAATCATGACAGCGGTTTGGTAGGTCTGCCCTCAAGCAGCTTTCCACCGTATCCTCATCTATTAGTTTATTTTCACTTTCGTCCTTTCCAGAACGTTATCTCATTTTTCCTCTATTATTTTCCTTTCACTTTCGTCCTATTCAGGACATCATCTCAACTCATATCCCATCTCAGTGGCTCCTCGAGCCATCTATAATCTCATCTCAAATCGCACACTACTTCCACGTGAGAAGCCTAATCTATGATGTCATACGACATCCCATGTCACACAGTCCCATTTCAGACAATTCAGATCATCCATCAGCCACTAAGGCCGATTCTGGTAACGATTCCCATACCACAAATCCATTTTCACAAAGCACTGGCAATCAAATCTACGCTAGAGGAATCACCTCACATTCGCCCGTAACCGTGGGCACGGCTGTTCGAACAGTTTATAAACCTTTACAAGGGTGCACACTTTACCCACACGACGCGAGCTTACTTCCCACACTCGTCAGCGGGAAGGTTCGCGACAAGGCCTTTCCAAAGCCCACCCAGGATAGCACGTTGCCCTTTAAATGGGTTTTCAAACCAAGTACTAGAAATTCATTTCCTGTACTCAGGGACAGGGGTATATCACCCTCTTGGCACCCAACCGCTCCTATATTTATTAGCAACCGAACGATCCTGGAAACATTAGTTACTCGGCCAGGGGCGTCCTATTCCACCCGTGTGGTCACACTGTGAGATGCTTGGATGAAATTCCCCAAGAAAACGGTCCTTAGATGTGAATACGAAGTGCCACCACACAGGCGATCACTTTGCACCGCGGATTTTTGTAAACAATTTTGTTTTGCAATTCCGCCAACATCGCAAGTGGGGTTTTTAAATCTTTATAAACCCTATTTTTCCCAATTCGACAAACAACAATGATGTGGGTAGAACCATCAGAGTCCATGCTCAGAGAGCACGGGTACCGAGGTATCACAAGGTGGAGCGACAAGAAATAGGATACCAAAGTCCTGCGGGGTTTATGAAACTACTGGGCAGGTTCATCGGTTCGTCATGCAAACCGAGGCCGATCAATTTAACGTGCACACTAATCATGCAATTTTTCAAACAAAATATTTCAAATTTACGAGCAATATGGTCAAGGAGTGACTTGCCTCAGACTTCGTCTTCAAATTGTCGCGAAAATCTGATGTCCGATGTCTTCGAAATGTCAACTACTCGCGAAACAAGAGAAAAAATATAAAACCCTAGAAATAAAATACTATTATTAATAACTAATAGTGCCATAAGGTAGATCTCATTTTTAGAAAAATTTGAAGACTTGAACGGGGTCAATCGGAGCTACGGATTAAAAGATATGGATTTTTAAAGTTTTAGAGATTTTTCTAAAAAAGAAAATGATTATTTGGATTTTTGGAAAACTGAATTATTTTAGGGAATTTGTGTGATAGGTGGGGCCCATTGTCAGTGGCTGGGAGAGAGAAACTGAGGGATTGGCCCACTTGTCAATGACATAGGGAGAGAGAGAGAGTAGGGTCCACATGTCATAGGGAGGAGAGAGAAGAGGGGGCAGTGGCCCACATGTCATAGGGAGGAGAGAGGAGAGAGAAGCCAAAGGCCACATGGCAGAGAGAGGAAGATGGGCCCACATGGCAAAGTGAGACAGAGGGACTGACAGGGAGGTCCTACATGTCAGAGGCTTAGGATTTAAATTAAAAGGGGGGGGTCCACCTATAAGTGAGACACCATTTTGAGTTAAGGATTAACTAGTTTTTCTAATTATTCTTGGGCCACATGTAAGTGAAGGGGAGGGGTTAAGTGTGTGGGGTCCGCATGTCATTGTATGGAAGGGGTTAACCCAGCGGGCCCACAGGTCGGTGACTGAGAGGAGGTGAGGCCCCACAAGATAGAGAGGGAAGTGAGGCACAGGAGACCGCCCAGGACATCGATGGCCAACGGTGGTCAAAAGGGCACCAACGAACGGTGGCGAGAGGGGAGAAGCAGGCTACGGGAATGGGACGAGGGGGAGACGGTGAGGGAGGTGGACGGATCGGATAGCGTGGATGGTGGCCGACGGTGGCGGGTGACGACAACCAGTGGGCGGCGGTGAGGTGCTGCATCGTGTGGTCATCTTCGGCGGCCGTCCGGGCAGCGGAGTAGGCCGAAAGGGTTTGGTTTGGATGCGGCTCGAAGGGAGATAGAGAAAAGAGGGAGGTATAGCCCTACCCGTCACAGCGGTGAGAACCCGAAGCAACAATGGCGGAGTGGCGATCAGCCAAATTAGGTGTTTCCGCCTCCGTGGCTCTCGGGCACCAGTGAGGTGTTTGGGGACGTCGCGGGACTCCGAGGGACCCAATGGTGATGGTGGCTTGGGCGATTAGGCTTGGAGGCGGTGGTATTTGGGCGGTGTCCGAACAGCAATGGCGTCAGTGGGGAGAGAATGCGCGGCGGAGGGAGAAGCTCTAAGTGGGGGCGACGGCAGGGCCTAGGGCCTATTTATAGGCGGGAGGCGGTGCTACGCGACGGCTCACAGAGGCAGTGGAGCACGTAGGACAAGGCGCAACTAGCTTGATGGAATGCGGCGCTACTGAGCTCCTGTGGCCGGCATCACCTTGCTTCCTCGGGTTGTTGTGAGAGAGGGGAAGAAGGACAGAGGGGATAGGGATGAGACCGAATGGGATTTCACGCGTGCATCTCTAACCTTGAAGCTTGCCGATGAGAGGACTTCTCGTGCTCAGCCAGCTTTTGTCCGAGGCAGGCATGGCGGGTGGATGAACGTGATTTGCACCGGGCGGCCAGGAAAGCGGGTCCCGTAAGGTTGACGAAGGGGAGTGCGTGCTAGTGCTTGCCGAGACATGGAGATATGGGCACAGGGTGGTCGGCTTGGGGAGGGATGAGAGAGTTCCAGAGAGAGATAACAGAGAGAGAGAGAATGAGGGAGGAAGAAGACGGGGAAGACGACGACGCCTGGTGGCTGGGGCCCGTGGGTCAGAGAGACGGCATCCGTGCGGGGAGAGACAGGGGCCGAGTGGGCTAAGAGAGAAAAGGAAGGGGACAGCCGGTTGAACAATACCCTTGAGAATTCCTAGAGGTTGTTTTACTTGGATTTTTGAGGATTTTGATTAGGGATTTAATTTGGAATTTGGTGCTTGATTTAATAATATTCTCAGGTATTCAACCAAGGAGATTTCACTTGGGATATATATATATATATATATATATATATATATATATATATATATATATATATATATATTATATATAGTATATATATATATATATATATATTATATATATATATATAATATATATATGTATGTATGTATGTATGTATGTATGTATGTATGTATTTATAAGAGAGAAACTTAGAGAGGGTTTCGAAGAGGCTTCGGGGTCGAATTTAATTTAGATTTTGGGATGAGGATTTTGGAGGAAAAGATAAGGAATTCCAAGTGGTTTGGATTTTAGTTCGGATATTTGAATTTTTGGAAAAGGAAGAGGGGGGGTTTGGATTTGATTTTGATTTAAATTTGGGATTTGGTTCTCCAGGAAATTTGGGGATCTTTGCAATGGATTAAATTTTTTTATGAAACCTTTGAGACAGGGAAAAATAGGTAGGAAGATCTCGAGGTGATTTTAGAATTTGAATTTTTCCGATGAAATTTTGAAAGAGATAGTCGAATTGCAAAATTCGAGTCTCGGAATTTGGAGAGAGTTTAGGAACAAAGATTTAGGGTTTCAAGGAGGTTTTGAGCAGAGATCTACGGCACTTAATCCTTAAGCACAGAAAGAGCCAAAAATTTTTGAAATTAGGGTTTTACTAAAATAGTTTTTAACGGCCCGGAAACCGGCGCATTACAATATTACTCTGGAACTGCACACGACATGCAAGAAAAGAAATCAAACATTTCAGTTTTCAGCCTGAAGAGTTTCAGATTTGATAATATTGTCTGTAAGCACTAGATAATATATACTCTGTTGGTTCATAAATATTTAATATTTAGGGTAATATTTGGTCAAACTTTTAAAATTTTTACTATTAATAAATTCCCAAATGCTTAATCTTGAAAATAAAAAATGGTAATGCATAGATTCACCTTGAAAAGTACCGCCGTAATATCATAAACTTCTTACATTTTACAAATTTATTTTAATATAAAATTAACGGTCAAAGTTTTAAAAGTTTGACCAAATCTTGTCCCAAACATCAATGTTTATGACCTGAGAAAGAATATTTTTAATGAAATCACTAGATAATATTGCCACCATACTTTTTAGTTTTGAAATTATCTTAAGTCTTACCATTTTTCATGTTGACCTTAAAGATCCTGTTCTTTTTGGCTTGTAAATTATGGATTATTGCGAGCATGTTTCTCAAGCTTCATTAGCATTTTTTAGAAAATTTCTTTTAAATTAGCTATTCAACTTTTTAATATATAATTTCTTCATTTGTACTCTTGAATGATTATCATAAACTCAGTTTTATCCATTATCCAATGGCTGTGAGGAACTATAGCTTGTTTTTTTCTCTCTTTTTATGAATCAGTTTCTTCCGAGCTATATTCAACTTTTGCTAAGAAATTCTGATGCTTCTAAATTTGATTTGATGTGCCATCTACCTACGTGTTTAATCTTTATAGGGTGTTTTCTGCAAATGTGTATAACTGCCTTATATATCTGAATTGGCCCATTGCAATATTAGATAGAACCCAAAACCCTCGACACGGCCGCATCGTGAGCCTAGGCATGGCTTAGGGTTCTCTCCCTTCTCCCCCTCTCCCACCCACCTAGAGGCCGCCGCCGCCAACCCTACCTCCTCCTTTGCTTCCGCTCCCACGCGCCCCCACTGTCCGAGACACGACGCCTGGATGCACGGCAGGGCCTCCCGGTCTCCTCCGCCCACTGTCCCAAGTCTTCTCCGCCACGGTCTATCTGACGACCCCGCCGACGTCGAGATCCGAGTACCCCGCGGCGCCTTGGCCTCAACCAGTCGCCGATCCGAGATCGGCCGCCGTCTAGACTCCTCCGTTCCATGCCGCCGTCGCCACCACCCCTCACCAATCTCGCTGCTGGCCGCCACGGCCTCCTGCTCCGCCTCACGTACAAACCTCGCCGCCAACCACCACCGCGGCACCGCCAGCCGCCACCTGCTCCCCCTTGCCAGATCCAGCCCAGCACCATGTCTCATTTCCTGAAGTGGAGGTAAGATCATTCTCCCATTCCTTTTTTTTCTTGTTCCTGTGGTGTTTTGAATATGAAATGGAAATATTGTGGATCTGAAAAAAAATGTTTTACTTTGCTTTCATGAAGTGGGCTAAAATTGTTGCATAGCAGTTAATTTGTTTTGTTGCTCGATTAGTTTAACATACAAATGCATCCTGCCCCTCTATATATTGTGGTGGTAGTACAGATGCATACTCTGTGTTTACTGGCACCACAGTTGCCAATATTGATAATTTGATATACCTATTCAGTTGAATTGTGATGCAGATGGCAGTAAACAGGTTTGAGTGCAATTATAATGACAACATTAGGATAGTTTATGAGTTTGACTTCTTCGTGGAACAAGTTAATGCTGAAATTTTTTCAAGTTTTCATCTGCAACAAGTTTATGAGTTTTCATCTGCTCTGATACAAAATTGAAGATAAGACAGGCCTAAGTTACAAAACACTGAACTAGTGGGATAATTTTAACTAGTGGGCTAAGTTTAAGTTGGAGAGGGAGTATGGAGTGTGGAAGTTGAACGAGAAGGCCGGTTTGGGAATAATTTGAAGAGGGAGTATGATATGGTGTGTGTGGCAGAAGTTGAACAAGAAGACTGGTTTGGGTTCGAACAATAGGCTTGTTGTTGCATCTGAGGCATCCAAGGAGTGGCGGCAAAGGCAAAAAGGTAAAATGATTTGGAAGTATGTTTTCTATATACACGATTATTTCGGTGATTTTGTACCTACTTTTTTCATTATATGTTTGACAGGAAATGCTTGGATATGCAAAGTGCAGATTTAGAAGGCTCCAAAAGGAACACTTGCTGCAGCAAATGGCTGGAGACCTTTGAAAAATCTTTAAAATATGCCTGAGTTCTCGTGCCACCAATATCAATTTGGAGGAGATGGAAGAGATACTGAAGGAGGCGATGAATTTGCTCTAGAGTTCTCGTGCCACCAATATCAATTGCAAGCTAACTTGATTGCTAACTAATACACGTCTTACAATAGTATATGATTTGCAATGACAAGAACAGAATACAGATGAATGGATATCCATGAGCGATGGAGACTTTGAAGACCCTAGGATAAATCATGTGCCAACCATATCTTCAAGACATAAGCGACACGTTACCTCGAGATGCTTCAGATGCAACTACTATAGATCCTAGTGATATACGTATGAATAGGATGCTTGAGATGTAGCTACTTTAGATCTTAGTGATACATATATGAATAGGTTTTATGGTTTTCTAGCTAGGGCACTATGGCATTCTAAATGAATGCCCTTTTTATCCTAGAACTATATGCTATGATATGTAATTCCCTTACTTATTGTAGAACTATATGCTATGATATATAATTCCCTTACTTATCATAGAACTATATGCAATTTATTTTCTAACTATATGCTACGATATGTAATTTATTTTCTATTAATTGCGTGTTACATATGGATTGAATGTTAATTATTTATATGTCCGGCATCAGGTAGGTGGTATCAATAGTCGCCTACCATCACCAAGCCATGACAATGTTATTAATAATCAAAGTGTTGAACTTGGAACCAGTTAAGATGGTGATTAATGACACTAGGGCTATGTTTGAGGGAGCTTAAGATTCTGAGAAGCAGCTGTTGAGAATTTGGAGAAGCTCACCAGCTTCTGACTTCTAGTTCATTTTCTGGATTCGAATCTCTACAGAATTTGGGTGAGAATTTAGACTGTTTGGGGGAGCTTCTGCCAGCTGGAGATTATGGGAGAAGCTCCCCCAAACAGGGCCTAAAATCTGACCTCTTAGCATTCTAAGGTCAAAAGTCTAGTTTAAAGTAAAAAAATCCGCTTTATGTATCCTTATTGAATCATATAAATGGGGTAAATGGTGATTCTGATGTCTCATAGAAATTGGTGTCTACTCCAGGCAACTCAAGTTCATCCACTCGATGGGGAATGACAATGAGACAAGGTGCATATATACCCTAGGCTACTGTAACGCCCCTCTCCCGTTAACCCGTATAGGTTAACAGAGGAGAAATGTTGTTACCTGTAATACCTATACCAGTCCTAGGAAACCAGCTGGTACATACAGGACATCGGTGGATCACAGCCAAACCTGCTTTATTTATTATACATAGTCCTTACATAAGTTGCAGCCTCGGACAGAATTCGAGACATGCTACGATGCATTACAAAAGTAGGCAGCGGAGATACACAGGTAGACCTGTACCCACAAGCAAAGGCTTAGGAACCTAGACCGAAACCCTAAAACTCCTCGTACTCGACTTGGTCCTGATAGAACTGGCTGAGGGTGGGGTCTTTTTCTTCGTAGCCTTCTGAGAGAAAGTAAGCAAGGGTGAGTACACGAGGTACTCAGCAAGTCACGGAAGTTATGTGGCATGCAAGGTTTAGCAAGGATGGTTAGGGTTATTTTGCAAAATGGTTTTCAAAGATTTTGTGGTTTTAAAAGTCTAAGTGTGCTCTTTAAGTTGTCGGAAAGAAGCTCACGCTTCAATCCATTCCGTGAGTTGCTTTACAACAACTCACCACAGTTAAGTCAGTCAGGAAGAGACTTGCGTCTCAACTCATTCCACAAGTCTGAGACTTGTCACAAATTCCGATTTAGAGCGTACCATCCTCTAGTACCTCCATTTAGGTGGATTCTCCTTATTATAAAACTTTGCCACTTAACTCAGACAAACTCAACTACGGTGTCATCCAACACCCCGGGTTACACAGGCCCGTTTCAGGCCACACAGGCCATCCATCAGTCACATAGACCGATTCTGGTAACGGTTCCCAACCCACAAAATAATTGCACAGATATTTATAAAATAAAATCTACGCTAGAGGAATCACTTCACATCTGCCCATAACTGAGGGCACGGCTATTCTAACAGTTCATAAACCTTTGCAAAGGGTGCACGCTTTTCCCACACGACGCGAGCTTACTCTCACACTGGCCAAGCGGGAAGATTCGCGACAAGGCCTTTCCAGAGCCTTCTCAGGATAGCATGTTGCCCTATAAATGAGTCCTCTCAACCAAGTACCAAGAAATCACTTCCTGTACTCAGGGACAGGGATATATCGCCCTCTTGGCACCCAACCGCTCCCACATTTATTAGCAACAGAAAACCATCCTGGGAATACTAGTTACTCGGCCAGGGGCATCCCATTCCACCTGTGTGGTCGCACTGTTATATGCTCAGTGCAATTCCTCAAGGAAACGGTCCTTAGAATTCATGCGGAGCCGGAGCCACACAGGCAACGACGTCCCATGACCAAGTTTTGTAAAACTATTTTATTTCGCAAATGCTCAACCAAGGGTGTCACCATTTTCCCATCGTCGTATTTTTAGTTTAGATAAAAAGGGGTCATCGATATTCGTACTCAAGTACGAATCATCAAGATGATGAGGTTACAAAGGGCAGGGCATCAATTTATCCAAGGCAGGGTCAAATGCAGCAAATAGGTTAGGCCTGACAGATTCGATTTCAAATCGCGGCCGAAAACAGTCGTGTTCCTAATGATGCAAATTTTAGAAATTAAAATAAATTTTAAATTATGGGTCCAATATGGTCAAGGGTGACTTGCCTTGCTCGAGGTCCTGCGAATCTTCGACAAAATCGTCCTTTGGCGACTCCTCGGAAATGACCTCTACACGTCACAAAAGAAAACAGGCAAAAAAAGACAAGAATCAGAACCTATCTCATACAACTAATAGTGCCAATCTGTAGATCCCATTTTTAGAAAAATTTTGAGAGTTGAATGGACTCAAACGGAGTTACGGTTTAAAAGTTATGAATTTTCAAAGTTTGGGTAAATTTCTGGAAATAAAAGGATTAAAATTATTTAGGAAAAAGAAAAGGAATAAAAGAAAATAAAGGAATCAGAGGCTGACAGTAGGGCCCTCGGGTCAGGAGAGAGGAAAACAGTACTGTGGCTGACACGTGGGACCGGCAACAGTAAAGAGAGAAAGAAGACACAGGGCTGACAAGTGGGACCGGGTTGTTAGAGAAAGAGAGAGAGCTGACAGGTGGGTCGCTTGTCAGGAGAGAGAAAGGAGAAAGGAGTCGTTGTTTATGTGGGCCCGGTCTATCGGTGACTGAGGAAGAGGAGACCGAAGTGCCAACAAGTAGGGCCGGGTCCAGGAGGCGGGCCACCCGGCTAACGCGGCGCCCACGTGGCCATGCCACGTTGGCATGGTCTGCCGGAGCAGCCACGGCGGGGAATCGACGGCCGACAATCACTGGAGCCGATCTCGCCGGCGACGGTGAACCACAGCGAGCGGCCGATGGTGGAGGAGAGCGGAGGAGACGGGGAATCAACTGAACGGCTCGGATTGGACTGGAGGGCGGCGGAAGAAGGTTGGCGCGGTGGTCCAGAGCCGGCGGCGGAGGAAAGAGATCGTCGCCGGCGACCATTCGGGCGGCGTTTGGCTCGGGTTTTTAGTTGTGTGAGTGCGGTGTTTCACGAGGAAGCTAGGGGAGGGAATTAATTGGACTATACCTTCGTCGACGGTGAGAATCAGAGTGACAGCGATGGCGGACGGCGGCGAACGGATTTGGGCGTTTTCAATCTAGTGGCTAATTGACGACGGGAAGTGGCGGAGGAGCTTCCTGAAGACTCAAGGAACTCGGCGGTGGCAGCAGTTTGGCCGGTAGTGCTCTGGAACGGCGATGGGAGCTTGGGTCAGAATGCGGCGGAGAGAGTCTCCCGGCGGCGGGCTTGCTCGGGCTCGGATTCTTGGCGGCCGGAGGAGGGGAGTGTTGCCCTATTTATAGAGAAGCTCGGGTGCTAACCGACGGTGGACAAAGGCGGTGGCACAGGGGGATAAGCTCAAGCTCGGCGACGCGACGCAACAATGGCGCCGGTCACTGTGGTGCGCGTCATCGGCCGCAGAGAGGGAAAATGAGAAGAGGGGATGGTGGCGAAGTGATGGGACGAGGTGCCCGTGTGTGCACTTTGACTTCCGAGGCTTGGCGGCGTGGGAAAAGCTGCAGCGGCCATGTTCTGCTTTAACTCTGGTGCTCGGTTGAGGCGACGGCGCGGATTTCTCGCCAGGCGATGACGCTAGGATGGGACGGCGGCGTTGACAACGGAGGCCGGGGCTTAAAAAGGGGAGCGAGACAGAGAGGTATGGGCGAGGAAGAGTCGAGAGAGCTCAGGAGAAGAGAGAGATCGGCGAGCGTCGGGAGGTTGACGACGACACTGTGTCGGCTGACATGCGGGGCCGAGCGGCAGAAGCAAGCGCATCCGTTCGCGTGTACGCATCGAGCAGTCAAGGAGACGGGCGGAGACAGGGCGGCTGACGCACGGGGCCCGCGGGGATTCTAATCCCCCCGCGCGCGCGAGTTGGGCCGAGCGGGCCGCGCGGCGAGGAAACAGTAGCAGGCCGAGAAGGGAAGGAGGCGGCCCGAGCTGCACAGTGCCGTCTAATAATTTTCTAGAGATTGTTTGAAAGGATTTTGGAGGTTTTTGAATTTGGAAATTTGATTTACATAGGGTTTTGGATTTTTGGCAAAAATTTGGAAAATTTTGGCAGAGACTCTAGGACTGATTTTTGGAGAAATTTTGAGATCTCACATGGCACAAAAATTCCAAACTCAATTAAAGAACCAATCATTTGAATTTAGATTTTTATTTAAAATAATTTGGCACAAGAATAAAATGCGATCATTACAGCTACCCTCTTATACCTAAGGTGCATACCCAGACAACTAAACCATGCTAGTTTTCAACCATCTCAACACAAGTTTAGTATCATGCATGGAATTAACCCCTAGGACAATTGCTAACTCATGCACTATCATATAAGCATTTTGAATTTGACCTCACTAAAATAAATTAAAGTAAATAGAGATAGCTAAATCATTTATGTAAGCCAACCCGTTGTATTTTAGTATAGCGCACACAACTAAAAGGCAACAAACATCATGTTTGTGCGATGCTGTATGCCCACCTATCAACCCTACAGGAAACTTACTGGGGCAGCCCAAGAAAGAAATGTCCCAATAATCTCCCTCTTCGTGCCTACCTTCTCTGGTCAAATTAGTTTGGGGTTTTCCAGAAGAAGCCGAGGTGGAGTCGTTGGCACATTGGCTTGGACGGTGGTGCTTGGTGGCAGCCGTAACGTGAGCTTGCCGACCGTGGCCACACCAGTTAATTTGCGCTTCCGGATTTGTCTGTGCACACAAGCTGTGGAGGGGTACGGAGAGAAGAGTAGGCTGAGCCAAGGTCACCACCGAGTGGGGCCTCAGGTCACTAGGGCCCATAGGCAATGAGAGGAGAGAGAAAACCAGGTGAGGTTGAACTTAGCCGTTTTTGACCAGACGATTAATTCCACCAAGCTAGTTGGGCCCAAAAATTTTGGTATTTTTAATATGATGAGAGCAACTAGCCTACGCAGGTTTGAAACAAAGATCTAATGTGGTCTGATTGTGGCATAATTGTGAAAACGGGTAAATAATATGGTTGAATTCCTGTTTTAGGGACTTGGGTTGATTTAATTGAGGTATCAATTCAACCTATAAAATTATGAATTTTTTTGTAGAGGTTTACTTACATTACCTAGTATTTTTTTTAGCATTTTTCCAAGATTATGTAGTCTAGCTTTATGACAATTGTTTGTGCATGTTTTTCTAAGAAAAGAAAGAATGCTGTCAGTCTGTTATAATTCCATTATGCTTTATAACTATATTTTTGTACAAATATATAGTAAAACAAATCCTGAAAACTACGTTGATATCAAAATGCAACTCAGTCTGTTATAATTCCATTATGCTTTATAACTATATTTTTGTACAAATATATAGTAAAACAAATCCTGAAAACTATGTTGATATCAAAATGCAACTTATTAGTATGCCCATAGGAATTCTAGTTATAGTATCTAACAATTTTATAAAATTAAATTAGGTTAACAAATGATAGCATACGAGTGCCAAATTATTGATTAACCAATTAAATGTATCTCTTGTAAACAGAAAATGCAATTCTTGCTAACTACTCCATGTGGTCACAGATACTTGATATTTTGGACAATATCTTGTCAAATATTTGAAATTTTGACCGTCAATATAATAACTTCTATAAAATACTTAGTTCGAAAACACATAGAAGTGGCATGCGTATATTTGTCTTGGAAAGTACTCTTGTAATCTCATAAACCTATTATATTTTATAAACTTATTTTAATATAGTAAGATTATGGTTATAGTCACACCTTAAAGACCGTAAAAAAAGTAAAAAGGTATTTTTGGTCGGATGGAGAGTATTAATTAGGCCCTAAAAAAATTAATGTCTAAGTGGTACACAATTACCCAACCAATAATCCATATGTATTCGTTTTGTCTATAAGCCATTTATTTGAAGACAGTCTACAGGTCTTAGCGTAGGCCTTATTTATTGTTATATAGTGCAGCAGATTTCTAGCGAAAGGTCTTGGTATAGATGAGTACCATGGTACTATAGCTATCAACCTTTCGATCCAATGCATGAAATATATTTCTAAAAGATTTTCAAAATGGAACTTTGTGTAAATGCTTGAAAGTTGAAATTAACCTCCACAAAATTTGGTAGAACATTTAATTTGTTAGTATGTGATATCTGAAAAACAAGATTATGATATATATATATATATATATATATATATATATATATATATATATATATATATATATATATATATATATATATATATATATATATATATATATATATATATATATATAATGCATTGCAACTTCTCTTTGATTCAGCTCATGTACAATCATACTTGCAACCTGCATTCAGTTTTGAGTTTCACCGTGGGGCCGGATGTCTGTGTTCTTTTACTGTTGTATAACCTCCTGTTAATTTACAAAGCAAGAAAATTTGCTGCACTCATAGCTGACTAAATACACTCGTTATATATATTCGCAGGAGGCAAATGGATCAAAGGCTGCTAAGTGCAACGGACAGGAGACCTAACGGGGACCTGGAATTCTCATGGAAGAGAACACGGTTGAATGGTCTACATATCCTACCTGAAGTTCGAGATAAGGAGAAAGACCAACCTGTGTGTTCCAAGCTGTGTGCGCCTCTACAGAAATGGCAATGATGAGAAATCTGGCCAACCGAAACCCCCCGAGCACCACGGATATCAGGTTTGATGCTGAGCGGCTAGCAGCAGACCATGAACGAGAGAGGGGGTGCCTCTTGGTCAGGACGACCGCTGGGGTCACATCGTGCGGGAAGATACGGCCTTGGATTTGTTTCAGCGTGTTGAGGCCTTTGGCAACATCCATAGGTTGAGGAGGGGAGCACCGAAGGGTTAAAATCAGCAGCCACAACACCCTGAGATTTCTCAAGTTTCAAAGGGTTAGCAAATACATCAGGAAGGGCATGCCCATATTGGGTACCTTGCCCACCAGTGACGATTTCAAGAAGATGCGCCCAGATGAAATCTTTGAGTTGAAACATGATGCTGTGGCTGTTGGAACCGTACCAAGTACCCACATGGTTCTCTTAGTGGGATATGAGTATAGGGACGGCCTTGCATACTTGGTATTCATGAACAGCAACGGCAAGAGCTTCGCCGACGAGGGATTCGGAAGGGTATATTTTGATGAGATCGGGCTGTGTTCGGCAGCACTTCTCTGCTTTGCTTTTTCTCTCGTTTTCCGCGCGCACGCTTTCCAAAACGATTAATGGTGTGTTTTTTACAAAAATTTTCTATATGAAAGTGGCTTAAAAAAGCAAATAGATCCATTTTTCAAGTTTTTAATAATAAATACTTAATTAATCATACGCTAATAACGTTTCTCGTTTTGCGTGCGCTGAATAAGACAGAAGCGACCATGTTGCCGAACAGGGCCATAACAGTAGGTTTTATACGCTGGATGCGGAAGCCCCTGCTGCCTCAGTTATGATTCGTGATGGCCAAGATGCCGGCGGCCCCTCTACCTCATCAGCACCATCGACTGGACGACCTGTGCACCAAGATGCCGGCACGCTGCATCGACGACCACCGCGCAGCACTCATCAGCGTCGGCGCCACCGACTGAAGCTCGCCACCAAGATGACCGGTCTCCGTCTGAGTCTCCCCGGCCCGCGCAGCGCCGCCGGCTCTGACTGCTCCCATTCTCCTACACCTACGCACGGCCAAGCGTGAGCTCTTGGATGCCCGTCTCCAGCCACTCGATCTCTGTTTGGTCCCACCCCCGCCTGACCTTTCTCTAAAGCTAGCTGCAACAATGTTAGCAGTAAGCTAGTGCAACTGTGCATCCGTAGGACGTCCATCTATCAGCAGTGTCGCGTCCTTTGCGCAACCGTTTTGCCTGCATGGTTACCTGTACTACCAGCTAGGTGCTTTAACGCTAGAATTAAAAAAAAAGCTAGATACGACTACCCGGTAAAACTTTGGTCTTTCGCTTTAATGCTACTCTGATCCCTACATTATACATTATTTGTCTTTATTGCTTTGTTTTAAATCAAACTTTTTTATCTTTAATCATTAATTTATAAAAATTTGTATAGTTTAATAATATAAAATTTATGTTTTCACATTCACCATGAGAATTATTTTTATAATATATAATTTAAAACAGACAAAGTTAGCTAGTGTTCGGTTCTGCTTATAGCTTTTGTTTATTCCCTCGTTTTTCGTAAGCACGTTTTTCGTATTGTTAAATAGTGTGTTTTTTTTAAAAAAAATTAGATAAAAGTACCTCTAAAAAATCAAATAGATCTATTTTTTAAAGTTTCTAATAATTAATACTTAATTAATCACGCGCTAACAATATTTCTTGTTATGTCGCACGCAAAAGCTTAAGGGAAGGCCACCTTAGATACTTAAATTGATAGACTGAGGGAGCAGTACATGCTGGAAAATCTTAACAACTGTATCGTCTTCCTCACATGCTCTAGCTTCTATGCAATTAATGTTGTCTTTCTCACCTGGTATACGTACTCAATGCGCAATTGCATTCAAACTCAGCAGCTGACGCTGGTTTCGACTGCCGCAGACGCGCAGCTGATGCGCCAACTCATTGATGCCGTTTTAATTTGTCTGTGTTGTCGTCGACAGACAAAATCAATCTGCGACGGCGATGCTTCAGTCCTAATACACAGCCTCGCGCCCTCGCCTGTCGTTTGCTCAGGTCGATGGCATGCATGCAGGGCCATATCGCTTCTCTGATTGTTGAGAGGATCTATACCATAACCCCAAGTACCCTGCTGTGGCAATTGATCGATCGACAGAGTTCTAAAAAAATACATTGGCCGTGAGGAAACAGATGTTGTCGTGCCCGTGCATGCCCCTTGTTGGTCTGTTGCCTGTTGGACCCTGTGCATACACATAAACCTATTTGAGGCAAACTGGGCCGGTTTTGATAGTTGAACAATCCTGTGTGTCTGGTTTTATGGTTAAGGTAGTAAAATCAGACTCAAGCCATAGTTGACAGAGGCAAGATAGATATCGTTCAGCATACAAATTGCCTTGTACATGTTAATATATGAGGTACAGAGATTCTATATACATAACGTAAAATGTGTTAAGACCTTGCAATTCATTTTCCTTAATTCCAAAAACAAGGAATTTAGAGTTATACATAGCAGATTTGGTTTCATATTTTAAGTACCCAACATTGTGCACGCGCTGCGTTGTTTCACTTCGGTGATCACCTCATCTTGTCTTCCACTCCAGCCCTTCTAGTCTGGCACAATAGTCACACCCGGAGGGAGTGTGAATAGTTCTTCCATGACACGTGGATCATCAATGCCCTAAAGACAATAAATACACAAGTATTATAATCAATCAAGTAACGACTAACGAACATCACATTAGTACAAATGGTACCATCCCGCACAAAAACATGACATTACCTCGTACATATACCTTAACCTAGCCTCCTTGGCTTTCACCTGTAAAAGAGGGGAAACTCATGTAAATTCACACTCAAGCAACAAAAATGGTAAGCTTGCCAGGAGATAAATCACCATACGTATGTATCATCGTCGTCAGAGTCGCTCCACTCTCCAACACATCCAAAAGGCAAAAACACATCCAAGTGACCAGCAAAGTATTCACCAGTATCAGGGTGCTTCATGTCAACGGTTCCATGGTTGGTACAACCATAGCATGTTCTACCTTAATTTTTTTTTTGGAAAAAAAGAGAAAGAGTTAGCCAAGTACCAACCAGACACAAACTCCTGATAGTAATCGAATAATTGAAGGTAAAAAAATAAGTTTGAGCACATGGACAATGGATGACATGATACAAGGGGCAAACAAATAGATCAACACAGTAAGATCATATGCTACAGTCAGAAAAACATTTACGATTATATGTAGCAAATAAGTTAATTCAACAATACTTATTAAGATAGGAGTATTCTATACCATTATCAGCAGGATTAACCATGCAGAAACAGCTGACCAACATTTCTTCATAATTTTTGTGTTCAATACGTTTGACTTCCACAAAGAACAGATTGTCGATACCAGAGTCTAAACCACCAGCTTCTTTAGTCTTTGCAGTGAAATTAAGATGATAGTACCACATATGGTTCTCACAAATTGATTGGTAGTGCAAAACATCTTTGAGTTTAAGTGCCAAATCCTAAAAATAAGAACGATCGATCAGATCAGCAATCATACATACTACTCCCTCCGTTTTTTTAATAAATGACGCCGTTGACTTTTGACATGACATTTGACCATTCGTCTTATTCAAAAAATTTAAGTATAATCTATTTTGTTGTGATTTGGTTTATCATTAAAGAAACTTTAAGCATGATTTATATTTTTGCATATTAACACTAAATTTTTGAACAAGACAAATGGTCAAACGTTACGACAAAAGTCAACAGCGTCATTTATTAAAAACCAGAGGTAGTAAGATAAATAAGTGCAACCAAGGCAGCAGGACAGAGTGACAGCAGGAGGGAGAGAGAGCAAACCCCCAAAAGATTGTGATCCTCGTTATACTTGTCCACTAAAGCTTGGACAAATCGGCGCATTCTCTTATGGGTTTCCCCAGTCACATATGATTTTGTACGTTTCTTAATTCTGCCATCAGGCCAGTAAAGGCGTCTCCGTATTACCATCTCCATTGAGAAAACATCATCTTGCCCCATGTGCCTAGTTTAGATCAGAGCATCCTATACAATTAGTAGATTGTACTTCCTCAAAAGTGGAGAACACCAAACAACACTAAGTATCATTCAATGTTATCAGTCTTAACTTGCGTGGAAGGTTGTTGAATAGGGATCAAACAGCTCCCAACATACCTGCTAAAATGGGTTACGGCGGTAACAAAAAACAAAACAAAAGAATGAAACTCAACTGTTTACAAGCCCATAACATCCCAATGCTTTTTTTAAGATATCCCTTCTGTAATTCTAGATCCCCAACTCATTCTGCTCAATGAAACTTATTGTTTGGTAATCACAATTTTTCTTTAGTGCATGAGGAAACAGAGTTGTGTGGGCATCCCAGTGTAAAAGCTAAACAATTGTACAAGTTACAATTAAAATAAAAATATAGCTACATACAAAGTGGTAGCATAACATCTATATGCACTTTGTAGTTGTCAGCTATGCTAATGATTTATGCACTATTTCAACAACTCCCACACAAATACAGTTATAAAATGTTCCATTAACTTTATGCACTCCCAAAACAGGAATTTTAAAAACTTACATATGCTTTTATTTCTTTTAATCAACGTGTCAACTTATATGTAGTCTAACTAAAGGCCATTCGTCATTTTCAAGATCATACTTTCAAAACTGTCATTATGTTCCGTCTCCTACACTATTATAGCATGCGTCTATGTAGCCCTGTTTGAGTATAATCAACTGCAAGCATGCACATCGAACAAAAGAAATGAACTGACAAAAATCTAGCCAGCAGTTGAGAAACCTTACATTTTTGGATCCCGACGGTCCTCAAGATAACGATAAATAGCCTTGTCAGCTTCCTGTAAGCTTTGGAATGGCCCACCTGCATCAGGATATGTGTGGAAAGATCCCTGAAGATCGGCCCTGATGTAAAATGTGAATCCCCAATTATCCACATCTCGGGCCCAAATGTGTGATACAGGAAACGAGGAAAGGCAGAGTCCAGATGGTGGCAAGACCTCAATGGTGTCCTGAGCTACTGCATCTGCTTGCTGAGAGGATGAGGAAGTGGCTGTGATAGATGATGCCTCTTGTAGCATTTGTGGAGATGCTGCATGCCCCTCCTTTGCATACCTGAAATGGAACAAGAAAGCTAAATGGGTAGAAGAAGATTTTATCATATCTTGGGAGATGAACAGACCATATTGCCACAGTGAGATGACCAAGTTGAAGGAACTACATAGCTAACATAGATAGAACACATTTTGCAGGCATAAATAGTCAAATTTTTTTGGCACAAATAAATGCAAACAGATCAGGTCTATAAACGAGGAAGCATACTAACAGGCAGGCAAAACATAAATGGGCTCGCCGCTCACGGATGGCGGCTGGCCATTTAATGGCTATTTCGTCAATTACATATCTCTGGTATTCTACTGGTCTGTTACCCTATTTGAGAAGAGCATGAGTGGCTCACCCACATGATACCAGGCAATATAATACAAAATTACCACTGGGCCAGCAAGGGCAATGCAGAACATCAGACTTACCCAATATACAAAATTTACAGTGTGACAACAAAGTAATATGGTTGCATACCTAACTGTAAAAGTATCACTTCTTTTGGCATGCAACATGCCAACATGACGGAGTATGCATGACAATAAATGCATAAAAGAAGTTACAAATTGAAGCTAAATCCATCATTTGGATAAGTCTGAGAAACAGCAAATCAACATAATCGTGATCTAGAAAAATGTAGTGAAAACAACTGCCACTTGCAACATTTAGCATTAGTTTAAAAAAATAGTGTTTAGCAATGTAGAAAATACAGTTGGGTCCCAAAAGTTAACTTAAGAATAGATATAGAATTAAAATTATATGATAACGGCATAACTTGCCAAGAGATGGGTAACACAAGCAACAAGTTACATACAAATTGGCTTAATACAGCTGCAAATGTTGAGCATGAGCTGCGTAAGGAAGTGTAAATTAACTAGGTTCGTGCATTGAAAAAGGCCACTGAAGCCTAGTCTCACGCATCAGAAAAAGAAGGCCACATATACAATGCAATTTAATGCCCCACAAAACGACTGTAAATTAAGGAATAAAATGTCTGACAAACATATAGCATACGAATTGATAGAGCCCCGCAAGAAGAAAAATATGAATTTTCTAGCTTTGTACAGAAAAAAATGCTGTAGGACAAAAAATCTGCCAGTAACTTGCAAAATGAATCCGACTGAAATACATAGGGATCTATACCAGAACCTTCAGTCCCTAACCACCCAATAATCCAAATCAGTATGCAAGCCCCGTCATAACCATCTGGCCGATGTATAACTCGATCAGCAATATCAGCAATAGAAAAGGAACGACAAACGGAGAGGGGGCGGGAGGGCGAAGGTGGTCATACAGCGGATCGTAGTGGTCAGCATGCGCTTTTGCATATGCAGACTCAGCCACATGCTCCTCCTGACATCTGAGTTTAACAGTTTCCATCGGATGAGTGAAGGAGAAATTAGGCCACCAAAGAAAAGAAAAACAAGATTTCTTTTGCGGGGAAAAGTAAGATGATCGACACGAGGGGAATCCTAAATAATAGGGTCCAATCCAAGCAGCAGATAAACAAAACGATTCGATATCGACTGGCTCGTTCCGAAACAGAAAACAAATAGCAATCCAGAGGGGCGGACATACGATTGGCGCCAGCGTTCAATAAGATTATGACGGCCGCGGCGCCGGCGGCGGCGGTATGTGCGAAGCAGTGTCATGTGGGGTGGCGGGGGTGGAAGAAGCGGGATTATGGGTTGGTGATTTCGGGAGAGGAAGCCGAAGGCGATTCTAGGGTTTGGATTTTAGAAGGGGGAGGGGAACGGGAAGGCGAAGAGGATTATGACGGCTTTGCACGATCTCCTCGTGCCCGAGGGCCCCCGGCGGTGGCGACGGCCTCTGGGAGGGGGACGTGCGGCGGCCTCAGCCCTTGAGATAGGGCCGCACGGTGGCGTCGCGAGAGGAGAGGGGAGGCACCGGTGGCGTCTTGAGGGAGAGGGAGGCCTGTCGGTGGCGACGGCTCGTCGGAGGGGAACGCACGGCGGAGCCGGCGGCGGCTCGCGAGTGACGCGAGGAAGCAACGGGAGAAATATTCCCGACCTCGCGAGGCGTGGATGGTTTCCCCGTGGCAACGACGCGGATCGGGCCGGGATTCTCCCTTCTCGTGGGCTTCCAAACGCACATGTAATTTAGCCCGTGGAAGATTTCCCCCAAGGCCTTTCTCCCAGGGAATGGGATTCCGGGATGCCAAACTAGCCCTTAGAGAGAAGAATGCATGCTTTCAGATCAAGAATTTTTTTTATTTTTATATTTTTTAATAAAATATTGACAAAACTTCATTTCAAAAAATTACAAAAATATATTCAAAAAATTACAAAAATATACTCCCAACGCTCTCTGAGAGGGCGTTTTTTAAAAATCATCCTCCCAGAGGGCAATTTAATGACATGGCTGACGGCCATCAGCACTTTTGCAGGCGGCCTCCTTACCGCCTAGGGGGCCGCCTGCAAAACACCGGCCACGGGGTTGGCCAATTTACAGGCGGCCCCCTGGCTGCCGGCTATTTTCTAGGCAGCCCCCTTGCCACTCTCTGGGAGGGCGATTTTTAGCCAGCCCAGTATAAAACATCCTCCCAGACTCAAAAAATGTCATAAAATTCACAGAAATCACAGAAAAAAAGAAGAGAGAGCTGAGAGCGAGGCTGAACGAAAGCAGCGAAGCTCTGCCGGTTTGCTGATTTATCTGCAGGTAAAATCTATTGTTCCTTTGTAATTTCTATTTCTATGCAAAAATTGATATAGTATTGTCCTCGTTACGTGTATAGTACTATATGAAAATAAGTTTGTCGGCAAAATGGGACTGGGGGTCCCCCAGTCCCCGAGGACGCGAGGGTCTTCGGCCGCGACAAATACTCCGGAGTCCACATTCTGCGCAAGAGAAGGCCGGCTACGGCCGCTCTCCCGCCAAGTACCCGGGGGCCCGAGCACTGGCCGGGCCCGGGTGCACATTCCCCGGGTCTTGTCCCCGATCCCGGGAAGCTCCGTTCCCGGGCCCGGAGCCACGAGCCCCGGTCCCAAGTGCCGGTCGCCCCGGCCCCGAGTGCCGGTCGCCCCAGCCCCGGGTGCCGATCCCCCGGTCCCGGGTGCCGGTCGCCCTGGACCTGAGTGCCGATTGCCGACTGCCTCCGGGTGCCGACTGCTCCCGGGAGCCGATGCCCGGCCCCGGGTGCCGATCGCCTCGGCCCCGAGGGCCGATTGACTCAAAGAACTCAGCGGACCAGCTCCCCAACTACCTACATTAATAACGAGGCGACAGGGCCTGTCGCCCCTGTCGCCTGCTCTGCCACGCATGGGCGTCTCGTGATGCCCCCCGTGGACACCCGACTGTGCTGTCAGAAGCCTTTTGACTTTGGTGGAGAGGGCGTGCGCCGAAGTCCAAGCAGTCAGAGACTCTTGACTTCGGCAGCGAGCTCCATCACATCCCGTCACATCCTCATGACTCCACCGCCCGCTGCATACCAACTCCGGCATGGCTCAGCAGGCGGACGTGTCCAGGACGTGGGCGCTGCAGGCGGCAGCAGGCGGACGTGTGCGATAAGACGGCGATAAGACAACCCATACCTAGTCCTCTCATGTATCTTGGCACTGTGGACTCCTCTTGACGATAAAAGGAGGATCCATGCCTCTGACTCGGGGAAGAGTTGAGGACCTCTTTCTGCATTAAGGCCTAGCTCCATAGTTCCCAAGTCAGGGCAAGGGCCCGAGCTCCCCTCAACAAGTCCTTGTAAGACCAAGTCACATTCATCTCTCCCACGTAGCTAAACACACAGGAGTAGGGTGTTACGCCTCCGAGCGGCCCGAACCTGTCTACCTCCTCTTGTCTCTTTGCGTATCTTCCTATTCCGCTGATCATCTCCTAGACGCCGCATTCGTCCTGGGAACAGCTCCCTTGGCCGAACCTCAAAGGGGGGTCCTGTAACACCCTGCCCTCCAGAACCGCACAGCCCAGCCCAACCGACGGGCGGGCCCACTTACACATAGCACCCCACTTACACTTTCGTCCTCGCTTCGTGTAAAAGGGTTAACCCGGAAGTACTATGGTTGGAGGGACAAGGCCTTATAAGTTGGTTCAACCCTTGCTCAACTAGCAAGGTGGTACTTATAAGTTGGTTCAACCCTTGCTCAACTAGCAAGGTGGTACTAATCATGTGCACACCGCACTCATGGGCCATATGGGCTATATCCTAATTGGGCCAGGATGTCACAGGTCCCCGGACTTCCCGCCGTTGGAGTTTCATCCTCCGACAAAGTTGTTACTCATAGATCTGTAGGTTTTGAGTCAATCTGTTAGATGACTTAATTTATGTAGAGATGGTAGTTATAAAATCTCGATTACACGGTTTTAGATGTGAGGAAAATGTTGGTATCTAGTTTAACTGTATTTTTTCATCAACAGATATATCAAATAAGGTGGTATTTTAGTTATTTCACGGACAAGAAAATGTTAGGTATGGTCCACAAGGTGTAGATCGGTCGGAGTTTAGTTCAACGGCTAAGGGCATTAATAGGCCAGCTGAGAGAAGTTTCGGGTCAGTGCACAACTGGCTAATGCGAGACTTTCGACTGGACCTCTAGATCAACGCAATAAACTTGTATGTTATAGTCAGTCGTGCAGTTGAAGATTTTTTTGGGAAACTAATGCCGGTGGATTGCACTGCCACTTGGAGATGGTACGTGGAGAATGCATTCCAACATGGTTGGCCACTGGGCATACTTGTATCGGTGTATGAGAAGGATAACACCGCTGCTGTAATGCCCGTACAAGATGATGAGGGTCCAAGTACGGCGGGAGGTGATGCCGAAACAGTGGAAGAAAATAAAGAAGATAGGCAACCAACAGGTGTGGCAGATGAGGAGGAACTAATTGATACAATTGTCGAAGAAATGAATAGGGAAGATGCTGAAAACGAGCATGCAGAGTATGATGATTCGTCTGATTAGGACAACATGATGCCTACAGAATGGAGCAACGAGAACTTCTCTAGCCTTGTTATCTCCAAGCAGTATCATGTACTATGGGAGTACAAGGAGAATGAGGTCATCTATGAGGCTAAGTATGTATATGTAGAGGATTTGAAGAATACAGTAAAACAATGGGCAGTGTCACTTTAGAGGGAGTTCTCGGTCGTGAAGTCAAGCAAATCAGTGTATGAAGTAAAGTACGTGAAGGATGGGTGTCCATATCGGGTGCACGCATTCAAGAGTAAATGGAAGGATTATTGGCAAATTTTAATCGTGACCGAGCATTCATGTTACTTACCCGGTGTTGAAAAATATCATACAAACATGACATCTGCATTTGTTGCAACAAAGATGTACTCCCACATTGTAAACAACCTGGGGTACGAACCAAGACTAATTATTAGACATATTGAAGAGAAATTCAAATACACAATTAGCTATGTTAAGGCTTGGAGGGCAAAACAAAAGGTTGTTGAGATAAGGTTTGGCACATTTGAAACATCTTATGATAATTTGCCTCGTCTGTTAGCCTGTATTCTTCAGATGAATCCAGAGACCTGCTACGACCTAAAAGCCTTTCCATCAATTGACCATGGTAATAAAAGTGTGTTGCAACGGGTATTCTTTTCATTAGGTGCTTGCATTCAGGCATTTATGCATTGTCGTCCCATCCTCTGCATCAATGAGATATTTCTGACTGAAAAGTACAGAGGGCAGATATTAACAGCAATTGGAGTTGATGGGAACAATCAAATTCTACTGGTGGCTTCTGTTTTTGTTGAGAGTGAGAACACTGATAGCTGATATTGGTTCTTAAAAAGGGTTAAGTCTGCAGTTGTACGGATGCGGCCAGACGTATGCCTCATACATGACCGTCACCTCGGCTTGCTACGGGCAATTGAGAAATTGAAGGATGGATGTGCTGAGAAGGGATACCCAGAAAGGTGGTCTGATGTCCAAAGTAGATGGTGCATGCGTCATATGGGTGCTAATTTCTACAAGCAATTTAAGAATAAGCATCTTATGGATCTTTTTAAGAGGCCGTGCGTCTAGAATCAAGAGAAAAAATTCAATGAGCTTTGGAGGAGATTGGATGAGTTGACCACTAAACAAATAGATGCGCAGTCCAGGAGGGCTACCCTTGTAAGGGATAAGGCTCCACAAGCTCTTGGATCTCTATCAAGTGACGGACCTCGTATGAGAAAAAGATCGGCAACCTCGGTTAGAAAATTTTCGGAGTGGATCGAGAATGAGCTAAAAGAGAAATGGGCATTGTTATATGACAAGGATGGTTCTCGATTTGGGATAATGACCATAAATTTAACAGAGGTTTATAACTGGGTGATGCGTGGTGTTCGAGGGCTCCCACTTGTTGGTATAGTTGAATTTAACTTACATGGCACATGCAAATACTTCAGAGATCGATTCAGAGCAGCCGGCCCCTTAATGGCGGATAATAATATTTTCTTTGGCACACTACTAACTAAGTACCTGCAAGGTAAAGTAATAAAGCCCGAAGGCATCGAGTTATACCTCAAGGTACACAAGAACACAGATTTGAAATATTGTGTGTCGACAAGAACATGCATGGAATCTACCGCAAAAAAGTTATGCAGGAGTGCGTGCTGAAGAAAGACGGGACCTGCAAGTGCTCATGCCGAAAGCCTACTCTACTCCACAAGCCATGTTCTTATGTTATTGCCGTGAGCGGTGAGTGCGGGATAGAAGCACGTTATTTTGTCTCACCTTATTTCAGAAAAGAAGCAATCTACAATACCTAGAGTGGAGAGATATGCGGCTTCGGTATTGCGTGGACATTTACTACGGAGCATCCTCAAGCTATGTACATTCCTGACCCAACAAAATTGAGGGATAAAGCAGGTCGCCGCAAGACAAGATGCATCCGTAATGACATGTATGAATCAGAAGCTGGTGAAAGACATAAACGTTGTTCAAAGTGCGACCAAACAGGCCATATATATAAGAAATGTCCAAATGATGCAACCGGTCCAAGTGCGGCAGAAGCTAGACCGTCGGGTACAGGCGCTGATGGCAGTCATCCTACGGGTGAAGGCACAACTTCAAGACGACCTCATCCTAGGCGTTCTCGAACATTTGGTGGTATTGCGGTGTAATGTAAGTCTATGCTTGATTTTTGTTGTAGAACGATATGTATCGTACTGTTGTTTTTTATTGTCATGTAATAATGATATAAACCTTAACAATAATTTGTAATGTGATTGTCCAATTAACTTTACGAACTTACTCTTACTTGTTGCTTTGACAACATAATTTACACTAACTCTCTATTTACATGCAGGTATGGCGTACCATACCCCGGAGCTGCTTGACCGGGTCCTCGACCAATCCCACCGGTCTTACCTGTCAGTCGTCGAGGGTGCCTAGCTAGGCACCTTCCATCCACGGCCTTCACGTCACCTCCTGCGGATAGACCACTGGTTCCGTGAGAGATAAGAGCTGTATTAACATTCATTCACATCATTTCTACATATCTATATTCCCTAATATTGACTACAATGCTATATTCTGCAGGTTGCGTGAGGTTGGACTTCTTCCGCAGTGTAGGCTAGTTGAGCCCGCATCAGACGAGACGGACCCCACCAAGCGATGGGACGCTGACTGGTCACTTCTGGCGGCACTGGTGGATTGCTGGAGACCGGAGACGCACACGTTCCACCTACCGTGTGGCGAGATGACTCCCACACTTCAGGACGTGTCCTACCTGCTGGGACTTCCCCTCGCTGGGGATGCAGTCAGTCCGGTAGACGAGGCGCATGGTTGGTCGCAAGACATCACTGCTCGGTTCGAGGCCGTGCACCGTTGACCTGGACTTGGTAGGCCGGGTTCGCTACCGCCTTACACCACGAGCGGCCCCTCACAGTCATGGCTGCTACAGTTCACCGTAAGTTGAGGATTCGTTCGATTCACAATCATCTGATCTATAAAACAACAGTGGTGCTGACTACAATCTTACTTTATAGCCTGATCAGTTAGACCCTGACGCCGACCAATACACGATGCAGCGGAGCTTGGAGGCGTACCTGCTGTGGCTGTTCGGGTGGGTAATGTTTACCAGCACGACGGGGCACGCGGTGGACAAGGGACTGATCTACTATGCTCGTGCAATCGCCGACAGCGAGAACGGCTGTATACCGCAGTGGAGCTGGGGATCTACTGTGCTAGCGGCGACGTACCGTGCTCTTTGTGACGCGTGCACAAAGACCGATCCAGGTGCGATTCTCGCCGGTTGCCCTCTCCTTCTGCAACTATGGGTGGCCGAGCGCTTCGTGATAGGCCACCCTCTGATTCAGCACTCTCACTACGAGGGCGGCCTTGGAGGCTTGTACGGGCAGTCGGCCGAGGACCGTCCCACTATGGGGACGGTATGGTGTCGCCGTGAGGTACGTTACGTGAAATTCTAGGTTTACCACTTAAGCGCAAACACTACGTGTTCCCCCTGTCCTATTTTGCAGTGTCGTTACGCTCACACGTAGGTTAGGAAGGCCTACTGCGACTTCATTATGGAGTTGGACTGCCTACAGCCCAGCGACGTCGTCTGGGAGCCGTATAGTCCACAGGCCATCGCGGCCCATGCACCGCTCGGACTCGCGGCTCTTTGCACGCGCGACCAGTCGTACTGAATGACGAAAGTGCCGTTGGTGTTCGACATCTTCGTCGAGCCCCACTGTTTGCAACGCGTGATGCGACAGTTCGGCCTACATCAGCTCTTCCCTATGCCTGTGCAGATGGTTGTGCCTCGTGACGTGCACACGTTAGTACAGCTGCGATCTTTGTTGAGTACTACAACTCTTTAAGGAAGTCTAATGCACTCTTTGCAAATAGGTATAATCATAGGGGACAGGCAGGTGGCACTCGGTGGTATCCCCGATTGCAGAAGTACGTCGATGACTGGTTGTTGGCGACGGAGGAGGTCGTCAACGAGATTTATCCACACATTGAGGACAACTACCTAGCATACCTCAAGTGGTACTAGCCCCGCACCCGCACACGCGTGATGTTCACCCCAGAGGATCCACAGCCACACGTCGCCGCTACTACTGACACGTATCCTAGACACCGTAACCATGACTACTTTCGCGCGGTAAGGCATATTCTCTTTGCACTTTGCTATTCCCTTTGTAGGTGTCCATGGTTCTAACATATATTTACGTCACATTTGAAATAGGCCGACGCAGCGTGACAGGTTCGGGCAGATGTGAACGCGGCGTTTGGTCGGTTGGACGAAGGGATCGTGCTGACTGCGGAGGAGCAGAGGACGACTTTCGGGAGGATCTGTCATTCGATACACACAGTGATCCGTGCGCTCACTTGTTGTGCGGTCAACGCGGTACCTCTCGTAGCTGTACGCCAGCACTAGCCACGCCCCGCAGGAGCTGGAGTGCACCAGCGTGGTTCCAGTTAGCGAGCTGGCCCCTCCAGAGGTAAATTCCGCTAACCATTGGTTCGTAATATGTTTCCTTCTACGACATGCACCGTTTTATATCAATATGCTTCCGTGCAGCTTTCGCTACACCGTACCTAGATCCCTTCAGAACTGGCACGTCCACGCAGGAAACGTACCACATCCGACCGCACGCACAGCAGGGCATGACAATTGCCCCCGGGGCCGCCACAGGAGGTTCTTCAAGTTAGATCAAAGTTTACTTTTGCCTTGCAAAATTAAACATTGCAATTATCAATATTTTTGTGCATAGGGTTCCACTCTACAGAACGGGAGATGTTTGCTGGCGCTGGCTCCTTTTTTGCATATACTCAAACACAATGTTTGGTTCACAATTAGCACTTGTCATCAATTACCAAAATCAACAATGGGGCCTAGATGCTTCAACCCCTTTACTTCATTTACGCTCGTCGATCAAACGATGTACTCCTCACGATTTACGTTTGCGATGAAACTGATCAAAAACATGAATTTTCGAGTTTCAACCTCACGGCGAAAGTAGATTCCGAGCGGTGACAACCGAGCACACGTTAATTGCTTACGAACGTAATGAAATTATCCATCCAACGAGTACAAACGGCACATAAAATGTTTCTAGTTATCGTTATTACATGTCTTAGGGTATTTCAAACGGATATTCGACTAGAGATGCAACTACTGTGTACAGCGTTGGTACTTCCCCTTTCTCTCCGCCTTCGGCCCAGCTTCCTTTGCACGCAGTGCCCTCTCCCGCTTCCTCTCCCTTTCTGCCTCACGGGCTTCCTTCTCCTGCCGCTCCTTCTCCTCCTTCCTCTTCTGCTCAGCCTCCTACTCTTCTTACGCCGCCTAAAGACGTTCGCACCGCTCCCTGTTCCAATCTTTTAAACTGTGAAAAAACTTTGCGTCCTGTGGACGGATATCCGTATCTATCCACTGCACAAAGTCGCACAGAGGCGGAGGAGGCTTCGATGCCTTGACATATTGTTAACGCCAAAATTTGGCACGGGTCTTTAGCAGATTCGGTTAAGAAAAAATCACAGATGACCGGTGAAGATTGATCCAGAGGAGACCGAGTTTGGGAAGAGACCGTGAAGACCACAGTATGGCAGTAAATTACCTTATTTATTAATTAGGTAGTTTTGATAATTTTTAGTAAACCTGATCTCGTATCCAATCAGGGCTTGTTAGTTTTCCGTTTATAGATAGGAAAGTATGTACCGTGTCCTATAAGGACTCCTGTAACTCGGGATATATATACGTATGCCCAGGCACCTTGTAAACTATCCACACAGATCAATCAAATTCGGCGCATCGCCACCCTTTCGACGGGTTCTTGCTTCTCTAGCGGGGCTGCATCGGTTAGGTCCGAACTCCTGCGAGAGGGTAAGACTCGTCACCCCTTACCCACGTGTATCTGCCCTGTCTACGGCTGCATCGGTTCGGTCCGACCTTTTAGGCCGATCAGGTATACCACATCACGCGTGCGTAGATCTTATCAGCTTACTGGGGGCGATTTATCATCAGTTCGTGCTGCATCGGTTGGGTCCGACCTACTGAGCTGCCAGCGATAAATCGTGCCTGCTAGGTTGATGGTTTTTGCGCAAGTGTCTTATCGGAATGTATAGCCGATAAGTTATCTTATTACATCACAGTTGCATTAGGTCTATCGGCTTGTTGAGGTTCCTTTATTATTATTAATCTGTGCTGCATCAGTTAGGTCTGAACTACTAGATTGATAATAATAGATTTATCCTTGACGAGCCGATCGGTGTATATGCGACGTTCTATCGGAATGCTTAGCCGATAGGTTGTCTTTTTATAAAGCCGACTGTATTATCTTTACTATTTTGGTCATCTATATTATCATCGGTTTTCTAGCCGATGCACATGTGTTTCTTTGGCAGTCGGTAGCTTACTATTCTGCCTATCTATTTTATCATCGGCTTCTAGCCGATGCACATGTTATACTGACAACTTATCTATTTGCTTATAGCGTTATCGGTTTCCTAGCCGATACACAGGTGCCATCGGCCATCGGCTACAAGGAGCCTACATCAGTCCGTATCGGCCGATAGCCGATGTGCAATTGCTGCTGACCCGGGCACGAGCACAAGCGAGGACCCGGGAGCGAAGACCTAGGCACGAGGACTCGGGCATGGGCACGAGACCCGGGCGTGGACAGCTGGGGCCCGGACAAAGTTTTATCATCGGCTTTCAGCCGATGCTCAAGCATTCCTTCGGCAATCGGCTAGCGGGATTCTTATTGGCCGATTGAATCTCTGAGCTAATATTCTCCTTGTCAATTGCGGGGTCAAATTGACTGGCACACCTGCGAACCTCAAGATTTTAGGACCTGCACTGGAGCTAAGCAGATCTCCCAGGCCTTCGTATGTTCAATCGCATCAAACCAGATCATCAACACGCTTCTTGGCACACCCTGTGGTTTTTGGTGCGAACATATATACAAATTTGTTAGCTCAAAGGTTCAAATATTTTGTACTACAAGATAATTCATATTACCTTTACTGGTTTCTTCGTCTTTCCCTTTTTTCCTTGTGGCTTCGGCTTCTCCGGGGAGTACGCATAATTAGCACCCATCCAATACCTTTTCCGGTATGTGTAATCTTTTTCACTTATTGCAACTTTGCAATTATCTCCACACCAACACATCGGCGAAGGCACGTCAATGAGAGGTCGTAGATGACTGGACATACCGAATATATCCATAGCAACCTACATTAATAAACGCAAGTTATAACTCGCTAGGCCAAAAATACCTTATACAACTACATACCTAGGATATACTACACATGACTATAAAAAAATAAAATGTCATCGTCCTCATTTCCATCTCCCTAGCGTTTCTCGAACTAGTGCTACTCATCTAGTAAAAAAAACCTAACTTCTCTCATGCGCCCTATTAATGTCCTTAGCCGTTATGCTCAACTTCAATAGATCTACACCTTGTGGACCAAACCTAACATTTACTTACCTGTAAAATAAATAGTACAATACTACATCATTTGATGAATAGAAATAAAAATTACAAAGAGCCATAAAATATTACCTGTAGACGAATCCGTAAACTGGCAGGGCTTCGCCGTTTTCGTTCGCCTTCGCTCTCAGCTCTCTCTTCTTTTTTCTGTTATTTTTGTGAATTTTATGAATTTTTTAGAGGCTGAGAGAGGGTTTTATATCAAGCCAGTAAAAAATCGTCATCTGGGAGGGCGATTTTTTTGATAAAATGGGCCAAATTGCAAGTGGCTCCCTGGCCACCCAAAAACCGCTCGGGCGGCAGGGGGCCACCTATAAAAATGCCGTGCTGACGGTCGTCAGCCACGTCATCAAATCACCCTCTGGGAAAACGATTTTATAAAAAATATCCTCCCAAACGGCGTTTGGAGTATATTTTTTAAAATTTTTGAAATGAAAATGTAGTTTTGTAAATATTTTTTTTAAAAAATATAAAAATAAAAAAATTCTGATAGTATGCATAGTTGCATGCAGACAATAGCGACGTTGAGCTGAATTTTTCAGAACTGATGCCATAGGCTGTATGCTGTCATAACCCATTTTCACGAAGAAAACCAAATCTAGATTGGCAATTATCATTCAACATTTAATTACCTCCATCGAGAATAATTCAATTCAGGAATTTCACAGCAAACAATTCAGTTTGTATTCAAAACACACAATAAAAAATATACTGGCCTGATATCTCGAATATGCGTTCGTAATAGCGAGTGTTCGTGAGTGAAAAAAATTTAAAAAAATATATTTTTTTCAAGTTTTATAAAAATATACAGATTAGTAGAGGATTAATTAAAATATACATACAACAGCGTACCATAGAGACACGACACCACGCTGGCGCCATAGCTTACGGGCGCGGGACCGTCGGTGCCACACCACCGCCGCGTGGCACTGATCGGTGCCGCGCCACTTGCTGCATGCGCCGGTGCCTGCTCGCTGCCTGTGCCGCTGCTCGCTGCATGCATCTGTGCCGCTGCTTGCTGCCTGCTGCCTACTTGCTTTGCTCGCTGCGTGCATCTGTGCATCTGTGCCGGTGCCGCACGACGGCGGCGGAGCGGCACCGTGCGGCGGGCACACGGTATCACGTGGTGCCGCATTAGGGAGGCACGGTACATATATATTTTTGCTAATCTTCTGTTTATATGTATATATTTATAAAATTTAGAAAAAATATTTTTTTTAAATTTTTTCTTCGTGGGTGTATATAAGCGTCTATGTTTATACTATCTTACGTAAAACACACACGATAAAAGAAAAATCCACACAAAAAAGAGAGAAAAAACTACGATTTCTACACACACGATAGAAGGAAAATCCACAAAAAAAACCACGATTTTAGATTTCTAGAAGGGGATTTAGCTTTACTTCTCTTTATTTTTCAGTTTTTCATATGAAAAGAAAAAACTTTTACGGTGAGATAAGATAGACTCAATTTCTTAACAATACTATCTCTTACACTAGAAGTCACTAACATATGTAGTGGGATTCATATGACAACAAAGCAGAGGATCTTGTTTCAGGCAAAAACCCAAGACCTGGGCCCACCAGTCATACAGCACCACCCGGGCCCACCTGACAGTGACACGAATGATGACATCATGTAACCTTCCCATGTGTTCCGCTTCTCTCGAAGGCTTCCAAACTTCCACGCCTTCCTCCTCCCCTTCCCCTCTCCCTCTCCCGAACCTTCTCGTGCCTCCTCCTCCCTCGCTCGCATGGCCGACCACGCCACGGCCGAGGCGGCGACGCAGCCGCAGTCGTCGCAGGAGGAGGAGGAGGACTGGAAGGAGGCCGAGGGGGGAGACGTCGAGGTGGCGCCGGACAGGGGCACGGCCTCCGCCAATGGGGGAGTTGGCGCCGGCGCCGGCGGCGGGGAGGACAGGCCGATCCGGGTCTATGCGGATGGAATCTACGATCTTTTCCACTTCGGCCACGCCAAGTCGCTCGAGCAGGCCAAGAAGCTGTGAGAAACCCTTCCCTCCTGCTCCGTCCCTTCATCCCTCCCTTCTCGTAGGCTTACTCACTTGATTCGATCTGCGCTTCGTGTTGGTGTCAGGATTGGGCGTAGTTTTTGTGTGATTTTGCACGGGTTAATCAGAGGTTGTTGCTCGTTTTGGGCGCCTGCAGCGAGGGTGGGTTGGCTCGGCGTGAGATTTGAGCGAGAAAAGTTGCTTCTTTTAGGCATTTTAGTTGGGAATCTGACGCCATTAGCAGTTCGGCCAGGTCCTGCTGCGAATTACTGTCATTCGCGATACTCATCTTAGTAGATCGTTTCGGTGATTTGGTGTAAAAATGTGTTTTACTGCTGCCGATTAGGATGTAGTCTGACGATGAATCTTGCTGTAGATAATCCTTTATTACAAAATAAATGGATGGTAATTGTAGCTCCTTTCGTGCTTTTGTCATGTGAGGGACATGCTTGAGCAATCTCACTATGTTTTACCTAACGTGATATGACTCTAGATGTCCTTTCTTGTTTGCCCTATGTTGGATCATTCAGAGGGAAAAAACTATTCATAGATTCCTTCAAATGATTCTGGTTGGTTTGGCATTATTTGCCATTCTCTGTTTAGTGTGTACGGTAATCTTTGCTTTGTTGCCCTTTGAATTGTCGAGTAACCGAGTTTATTGGTTGGATGCCATCAAATCAGTCTGCTCTAATGAAATGCGGTTGTCTGTCCAAACTAGTCAATGATCTTAGATGCATTCTGAGTTCTTTACACATATCATTCACAGCACACCTTTTGTGTTGTAGGATAGTTACTTCTTAAGTAACAAGAAATATTATGTGCCATCAGCAGTCAGCCTTGTAGCTTCTGGGGATTGGAAATCCTTTTCCTTAAATATATTTTGGGTACATAATACAGTGTCAGTGTTCATGTGGCATGCAGACACAGGAACTCGAAAACGCTTTGGACTATTTATGGGTAAAGTGCAGAGCCTGACTTTTCTATGGCATCTTTAACGTTTGCAAGGAACCTTGCACTTACATCATGCTCTTTTTCTTAAGTATGAAGTTGTGTTTCTATCTTCAAAGGTTATTCTGCAAGATCTTACCAAACATTTTTTTTTGTCCAATTGTACAACTCGTAAAAAAAAAAAATCCAATTATATACTTGCCTACTTGGAGCCACTTTTTTTCTATATGTTCCATAGATTTTGCGCATACTTAGAGCCACCTTTTTCGTATATGGTCTGTGGATTGTGTGCATGTGACCTCTGAATGGTAGCAGCCTTGTTAAAATGTGTATTCAACTACCATATAGAAATTTATTTACTGTATCTATTGTAATACAACAAAGATGTTATTTGACTGAACTGCCTTCAATAATTTAGGTTTCCTAACACATATCTCCTTGTGGGATGCTGCAATGATGAGTTGACACATAAGTACAAAGGGAGAACTGTTATGACAGAGGATGAGCGATATGAATCACTTCGTCACTGCAAGTAATCTTGTCTCATACATTGTTCTATTCAGTAAACCGCCAGTATTATATATCTCTTTAGTTTCTTTTAACTATACTAATAATACATATGTTCTTCTATTCTTAGGTGGGTTGATGAAGTCATTCCTGATGCTCCATGGGTGGTAACGGAAGAGTTCTTGGATAAGCATAACATTGATTTTGTTGCGCATGATTCTCTGCCGTAAGCCTTCTTAAAAGACCTTGACGTTTTTAACATAGTTTACATTTCTGATGTACTTCCCGTGATAATATATATGCTGGTATCCTTGTTTCAATGTCTTTTCCTTCTTTAGACAATATCCTAAGCCTTTGGGCTTTCACAATGATGGATCAGAAATTCAAATATCTTTAATTAATATACACCTTGTTTTTCCTATTTGAATCTACACAGGTATGCTGATGCTAGCGGAGCTGGTAAAGATGTCTATGAATTTGTGAGCCCTAAGTTCCCAAACTGTTTGGTTCAATTATAATATTGATTAAGATTTTGTTAGTAGTAACAGTTATTATTTGTGTGGACCGTGGTGTATTTTTGACACGGACTAATATCATTATATGTTTATCAGGTCAAAAAACTCGGTAAATTTAAGGAGACCCAGCGCACAGATGGGATATCAACGTCAGATATTATAATGCGGATTGTTAAGGATTATAATGAGTATGTTATGCGGAATCTGGCCAGGGGTTACACCAGAAAGGATCTTGGTGTCAGTTATGTGAAGGCATGTGATACTAACCTACTTCTACCTCAATTCCAACTCAAATACCTCAATTCCAACTCGAATATATTTTAACAGTGCTGCAGTAGTGTTTTGAGCTGGCCAACTGATCGTTGATACACATCTTTTCAGGAAAAACGGCTGAGAGTTAACATGGGATTAAAAAACTTGCGTGACAAAGTGAAGCAGCACCAAGAAAAAGTAGGGGAGAAGGTACTTGTATTCACCATCTTCCTAATTTTTTTGTCAAAGTAGGATTTTAATAATTGATTAACTGGTGGTGTTGCCATCTTAGTTTCTCTCTATTGTTAATTGTAGATCACTGGTTGGTTAGTGCAGGGATACTTGCCTTGTGTGTAATTTTTCTTTGATAAACATAATTCTGAGTGACATGTATGGCATGTAAACGTATAATCTTTTTTTGATAGTGTTGGTTCAATTGGTAGCCTTTTATTGGGAGCTAAAAATACATTCTCAAGCTTACCATGATGGTGATGCTACATGCCAATATCTTCAGTTTAACATACTTTCTCTTTTCTAGTTCAACTAATCTTTTGGTGGTCAAGACCTAAAGAGGCCAAATCTGATATCTGTGTCTAGTACACACTTGTACTTCAAACAAAGACACTAATTTCTCCTACTCAAGTTGCAAATTAATATTTTAGTCCTACAAACTTAGCATTCCCTCTGAAGTAAACTTGTCCAAATGTTCTGAAAATAAATTGGCTATTGCAGTGGAATACAGTGGCAAAACTCCAGGAAGAGTGGGTGGAAAATGCAGATCGATGGGTTGCTGGTTTTCTAGAGAAGTTTGAGGAAGGCTGCCATTCAATGGTTAGTCACTCTCTGCCACTTAGAACCACCTCGTATATGCTTCAAGGAATTCAGTGCTCACTTTATCTTGCTTAAAAAAATTTCCTCAGGGAACTGCCATCAAAGAGCGGATCCAAGAGAGGCTCAAGGCACAATCCAGGGATTTCAGCCTTCTACAGTACGAGGTTGAGGACGCTGACGAGGAGGACGATGACGAAGATGTCAGAGAATAATGCCACCACTGTAAATATACGTCAAGTATAATACGTACATGCATTGCATGTAGCAAATCTTCAGTCCTTCGACATGTCATGTGCCCCTCTCTCTTTCAGGAATGGTGAACTTGTGCTCCCCAGGCTAGATTTTGGTACTGTGTTGTAGCAGTAGCAGATGTTTTGTTTAGGCAAAGTAAGCCTGTAAAAGTCCTAGTCGATGACCTGAATGGTTGTGGAAGATACAGATATGTTCAATTATATTTTTGTTTACCATACAAGAACACACTATATTTCTATTATCTTGATTTTTGAACTTAATTCTCTACATGAGGGTTTTTCTTGTTATATTTCTTCATGAAAATGGAGAACAAATTAAATATTCTGTTGCCAAAAGCATAAGCACAAAGGCCCTGTTCGGGGGAGCTCGAGATTTTGATAAGCAGCAGATGTGGATCTAGAAAAGGCAGGGTTTCTAACTACCGATACCTGTATCATCACGGTACATATAAGAGTATCATCACTGATACCTAAGATATCATATGGCACCATCTTTGGTATCAAATTTATAGATGTTTAGGTATCATACTGGTGCTTATATCACTATACACGTAAAATAACAACTCTGGTACATAACTGTATCGTCTTAATACATAAATAGATCCATCTTTAAGATTAGAAAAAAAAAAGGCATAATGTGGTGCTAGTAGCTTAGCTAGACCAGTTTGTGTGCCCTAAAGGCATAGCCACAGGCGTGGGCCCATACTCATGGCGTGTGCTCTCCTGGACAGCTCTAGGCTCTAGCACACTCCATGCAGCAGGCCGTAGGCGTGAGCCCTAACTCCACGTAGTTGTCCACAGGTGTGGGTCCGAAGTTGGATGGTTGAATGGCCAGGCATAGAACTATTGCTCGGTTGATCATTCATTAACTATCCCGTTGCAGAACAAGATCTCGTACTGTAGATTTTCTGTTCTTTTAATCTTTGCTTGCTTTGCCTGTAATGCTTGTATATGCACAAATTACCAAACTGCATTTGGTTATTGATTTCAGCTATTTAACTCTGAATTCCTGAAGGGAAACACAAACACACACACGGACTTCTGAATGCAACTGCAGTCTCTCTTTCTTCCCTCGCGGGCCGCACGCGATAGTAAGGCTGTACACAAGTTGGGCCTTAGTTGGCCGGGTCGGAAATGATCCATGGGCCAGAACTCTCGGCCCAGTCCGGCTGGGCCGGGCCTGCTTCTCCCCCATGTCCGGCGACGAGTTTTTTGCATTTTTATATTTATTTATTAAAAGATTTGCAAAAGTAGATTTTTGTTTGAAAAAATTGCAAAAATAGACTCTCACCGCCCTCTGGGAGGGCGGTTTTTAAAAATTGCCCTCCCAGAGGGCGATTTAATGACGTGGCTGACGGCCATCGGGCTCTCGGCCGACGGCCATCAGTCATTTTACGGGCGGCCCCCGGGCCTCCCAAAAACCGCCCTCTCAGAGGGCGGCAAGGGGGCCGCCTGCAAAATGCCCCCTGGGGGCCGCCCGCGCCAGCGTCCGCGCCCTCGGCCCCGCGCCAGCGCGAGCGCGAGGGCGCCCGCGTCCCGCGCTCGCGTATTTTGCAGGCGGCCCCCTTGCCGACCTCTGAGAGGGCGGTTTTTGGGAGGTCGGGGGGGCCAACGGCCGTCAGCCACGTCATAAAATCACTCTCTGGATGGGCGATTTTTAAAAACCGCCCTACCAGAGAACGGTGGGAGTCTATTTTTATAATTTTTTCAAACAAAAATCTAATTTTACAAATCTTTTAATAAATAAATATAAAAATAAAAAAATTCGTCCGGCGACCGGACCTACCCGCCGCCGCCATGCATGCATAGCTCTCTCAGCGAGTCCGCCGCATGCGAGGCGGCGGCATCTCTGTACCTCGCGACTCCGTGACCTATCGATGATTCCACTACAGGGTATCTCGACTCGTCTCTGGCGACTGGCTGACGGCGGCGGCCGCGCACCCTTGAGAGGAGCGGCAGGAGGACGACGACGTTGCTCGTCCTCCATTAAGTGGTAATCACATTTGCCTTTTTGTCGAATTAATCGCGAAATTTCCCCTTTTTTTCTGAATTTGAAAGCAAAACCATGGACCAATACCGCCGGTATCGAATTCCACTGTTCCCCCACTACCCGCCCACCCCCAGTTTGGCCAAGCAGTCTCCAGCTCCAAGATTAATTTGGCCAAGCAGTCCCAAACTCCAAGATTTCATCTTGGAGCTTGCAAGGGAGGAAAAAAAACCCAAGCCTTATCTTGGGTTCCTTTCCTATTGGCTGCAAATTCCTCGACACCACATTGCCATTTGGAGCAGCTTGTTGCCTTCTTCTGAATATCTTTCTTGAAGTCTCAGACAATAAAGCGAAGCCACACAGGTTCAGGCGAAATTGAGATGAATGATTTGTTTCTTCCTTGTTGCTGCCATTTCCTTGTGCCAGGAATTTTGGTATCTCCTCTGGTGTATTATTCTGATTCTTTCATGAATCCTAAGTTTGTTTCTGTTCTTGCAGGCGGCCATTGTTTAGGGGCGAAGTGGCATGTCCGTCACTTTCTTGTCTGAGTAGTTGAGGAGGTTATGATACATGCTTAATTTTATCTATTTGTTTGGCTCTTTCTCGTGACTTTTGTTAGGGATCTTATGTTTGTTTGTGTTCTTGCAGGCATCGTTAACGAGCAAACAGAAATATCTGGCACCATCTCGATGGATATTTCTAATCCTTGTGCTTTGAAACTTTGAGAGGTAATGAGGCATGATTATGCTTTGTGGTCTTTAATGCTGATCATAAATAGTGGAGGTTGTCCAATTGTTCAATACACCTCATTTTTCTTGTGAAGCAAGAAGACAGATACATTATATTTGACTTGCTCCTTTTTTTCTTGAGAAATAACTGGAGAAAAAATGGTGGGCCTTAAAATATTCTTGCTTGGATTGCTTGAAAGAGCTTGCTCTTCCTTTATGGGAATGGTTGCCTCAATTCGGAGATTGCAGATTTATGGGTTGCTTTCATAGAGGTGGTAACTTCTTTCTTGCTTTCGTTTTGCCCTGTCGTTCAAGGCACTTGTTTTATAAGTTAGCCATGAATTATTATGTGATCTTGATCTTCTCTCATCACTATATGCTGCTCCTGCTGTTTCATTTGCAATGAGATTTGGTTGTCAGAGGTATGGGATGGTTGAACTGCTGCTTCTAGGTTCGAAGCCGATCTTCCATTTTTAGCTATTTTTATCTCTGAAAATAGTTTGTCAGGTCCTATTCTTCGTCTTGCTGTGAATGTGCTAAGACCATTCATGACTTGGACTATTGTCACTTTCTAACCACTTAATACACTACTATGCAATTGCAGATTGCTCCTATATTCATTTAGCTCTGTACTTTGCAGTGCAGAAGACGATTCTATGTGACAATTTTGGATGAACAGACAGTACAATTTGGCAGAAGCAGCAACCTGATCATCACCAACCATGTCTCTCCTATCGAAGCTGAGGTTGGTCACGGTGGATGTGACTGGAACCCTGATAGCATACAAAGGGCAGCTTGGTGATTACTACTGTATGGCAGCCAAGTCTGCCGGGATGCCATGCCCCGACTACAAGCGCATGCATGAAGGCTTCAAGGCTGCATACACCAAGATGACTGTCAAACACCCTTGCTTTGGCCATGCTTCCAAAATGCCCAATATCGATTGGTGGAAGATGTGTGTCAAGGACTCTTTCATCAGGGTAACATTTCTTGTCTTCTTCCAAAAAAAACAGAACTTTTTCTCAGGAAAAAGAAAAAGGAACTCTCTTTAGATGCATTGCTGCAATGTTTAAACATCGTCCGCCAAAATTTTAATTTTGAAACTTAATTTTAGATTTGATTTTAGGGTTTTTCTTCATCGAAGTCTATTTTCTAGTATTGGCTTTTAAACCGCTAAGAATAGAGATATAAAAGTTTAATCCATGAATTATTATTGTTTGCTTGGTTTATTTTTCTTCTACTTATTAGTCGTAGCTTAACCAATCATATTTTAAGAACTGATGAAACTGTGATCTTGTCTGCTGGTTGACATGGTGTAGGCCGGGTATGAGTATGATGATGCCACATTTGAGAAAATATTCAGAAGAATTTACTCCACTTTTGGTTCTTCTGCACCTTACACGGTATTCCCTGACGCGCAAGAATTCCTGAGATGGCTGCGCAGCAATGGCTGCACTGTCGGAATCGTCAGCAACGCCGAGTACCGGTACAAGGACGTCGTTCTTCCTGCGCTTGGTCTCAATCAGGTCTGAAAATTTTCTGCATTTTTGGCAGCTGGTGAATCGAATCACAATTCACACTGTTTCTTGATGCTGATTTGGTGTTTGATGTGGGAGGAATCAAGGGGTCGGAGTGGGATTTCGGGGTGTTCTCCGGCATCGCCGGCGTGGAGAAGCCGGACAGGAGGATGTACGAGGTGGCGCTGGAGATGGCCGGCGGCGTGGCGGCAGCGGAGGCGCTCCACATCGGCGACAGCATGCGCAAGGACTACGCGCCGGCGCAGCGGGTTGGGATGCACGCGCTGCTGCTGGACAGGTTCCGTACGGCCGAGGCGGAGAGCTGGCGGCGGTCCGGCGCGGCGGTGCTCCCCGACCTCGTCGCCGCCCGGGAGTGGCTCACCGCCGGCGCCGGCGTGGATGAGCGGCCCATCGCAGCTGGAGACGTCTGAATAAAAAGAAGAGAGAAAGTTGTAATGCAGCGACCAAATATGCATAAAAACATGTAAATTCCCCATCCTTGAAGCAAATCGAGAGAATTTAACGGGAAATCAAATTTGGTTTCCCAAAGTCTGTCAAATTCTCCATTGTCATTTGTCAGCGAGGCCTTGAGCAGGCCCAGGGTCGAATTTCACCCGCAGCTAGATATGAAAACCAATAAATTTTGACTAATATGGATCGAATTTACTGTTTTAAATTTGAATTTCTTGAAGATAATCCGAAACCCCCTCGAAATCACGAAATTTCGCAAAAACCAACCAATTTTCATCTGAATTGCAATACTTTCATTTTCCAAATTCGTAAATTTCCAGCCTTAATGCCCATAGATATGAAAAAAGGTGACAAATTTCAAATTCACGAGAATTTCTTTCAAATAAGGCAGAACTCTGATACCTACTCCGTATTTCAAATACAAATCATTAGAAAATGAGTAAATCGTTAGGATGGGCCCACGTTACAGTGACAGCGAGATATGTAATTGCAAGTCGAAATATCCATCCACGAGCCTTGCCGTGCCTGAGTTGGAGAAGGCGATGCTGCGCGCTTGCGCCGGCGCGGCGCCGGCGGCGGTGCCCGCGCTCGTCAGGGCGCGCCTCTCGAAGAAGGCCTCCTCCACAGCCTACGCGGCCGCCACCGCCACCTCCCCCTCCGCTCTGGAAGAGCTCGCCGCCGGGCGGAAAGGTTCGCTCCTTCTTTCTCCTTCTTGCTCCCTCCCCCGTCTAGCCTCTGCGGCATTTCGTCGAACGGCTGTTAGTCGCACCGCGAGAATCGCCTCTTTCCATCTTATGCTGTTACGCGTGCAACCACTCGGGTTGGGGGCGTCGTGCTAAGAGGACGGCCTGGACGCGCGTGCGCCCGCTATGGCGATTGCTTGCTTGCGGAAATGCTTAAGCGGATTGTGCATTGCTTGCGATGCTGCATTTCGGTCTCGTGAGGTGGCTGGCATTGAACCACTCATCGTTTGATACACCTGTAACCAGTAGTAACTAACTGTGTGTCAATTTTAGCTGATTTCCAGAAGCCTATTTGCGTTGTTGCAATTAATTGTATGAAGATACTACTGTGCGAGGTTTTGTGTAGAGAGGTTCCTGATCATCGTTCTAGAGATAATAAGTTGGCCCTCATTAACCCTCAAGAGTCAAGGGTTAGCAATTCTCGATAGTTTGTCTTTTCCTGTGGGCATACTGCAGTGCTCTGGTGTTGCATTATCCATAATTATTACCATTACAGACAGTATTAAGAGGTGGTAATAGTTAAAGTCTTATAAAGATGGCTCCTAATTAGTTTTGGAAGTTTTAAATAATTTAAATGCATAAGAACAAAGTGGAGTTGAATTTTCAAATCGCTATGCCTTGTCTATCAGTTGGCTAGATCTCTCCTGTGTTGACACACTGAAAATAAAGCATAGCTGAGGCCAATTTTTGCCCTACCAATAATTTGGTAGTGCCAAAAGTCCAAAACATTGGCAAGTTTGGACACTACCAAATTTGGTAGTGTACAATTTGTTAGTGTGGACAAAAATCGGTAGCAAACCAAACATCCATGTGATACTATGAAGTTGCCAAAATTTTGGTAAGGTAAAAAATTGGCTCTAATCTAAACAAGCCCTGATTCTTCTTGTTTGGGTTAATAATAAGCTATGGCTAGGAGACTACTAGACTTAAAGGCTGGAATCGTTTTTTTTTTTCAAACTCGAGTTGACATAAAAACTACCTTCAAACATTTTTTAGGTTTGGCAAGAGTAGTATTAAAGAAGGGAAAGACTCAAATATTTCGAGATGGGAGTCCAATGGTGTATAGTGGTGCTGTTGACAGAATAATCGGTCGACCTCCTCCGAAAACTGGTGATATTGTTCTTGTAGCTGATGGGGCAGAGAAACCTATAGGGTGGGGTCTCTATAACTCTGTGTCCATGTTTTGTGTTCGGCTGATGCAACTAGAAGAAGAGGCAAAAAGGTGACGAGGTCATAAGTTCAAGTTCTATTTTTTCTGACAATTCGAGAACCTGAGCTAATATACTCCCTATTTTTGCTATTCACAGGGATCCAACATGTGCATTAAATATGGAAAGACTGCTTGAAGCAAGGATTTTATCTGCTGTGGATTTACGGCGCAGTTTGGGTCTCCCCTCAGTTCACACAAATGCTTATCGTCTCATTAACAGTGAAGGGGACAGGTATATATATTGTTCTTGAGTCTCAACTTATGTTATGTAGTCAGGTTGACAAAGGAACCGTGTCTAGATCAATCAACACAAGAAGTGTAATCAGTGCAGAACTGTTTGGACTTCTAGTTCCAGAGTATATTTGACCTCCAAATACTGTTGCCCTGTTCCAGTGTCTTCACATGAAAAATAATTTTCATTACTGCTGTTATGATTCTCCAGCTGCTGCAGTGAATGCTAATCTTTGATGGTGAAAGAATTTTAGTATTTCTTTTACGGAATCTTTAGAGTCTTATGTCAATCTTGGCTTTTTATTTAATAACAACTGCAACCTTTAACTTTCGATTCACTGCTTTTGAAATGCAGATTGTCTGGTCTAATAGTGGATATCTTTGCTGATGTTGCTGTGGTTGCTTCATCTGCTGCTTGGGTTGAGAAATATAGGCATGAAATCCAGTTCCTTGTTAACAAAGTAAGTGATGTCAACCATATAAAGTGGAGATCGTCAACAGATATTCTAAAAGAAGAAGGATTAGATGTATCAGAACAGAAGGAACTTGAACTGTCTTCACACTGTGGAACAGTGGAGGTGAATCAGCTAACTTAATAATTGTTCAAAGGGAGCTATTGGATTGGTTTTTAGTAAGCCATTAAATTTGGTTTAGCTTTATTACTAATTTCAAGAGACGGATTGCATTCATGCATTCTATTCAGCATAGCAATTAGCTTGGTTTGTCAGATTTGACAATCTTTTCTTCTTGCTATGTTATGTTGCCTGTTGTTACAACACCTCTCAATTGCTGCTCTTACTTTCAGGTCATGGAGAATGATGTTCTCTATCTAGTCTCATTGGAGGGGCAGAAAACAGGGTTTTATGCAGATCAACGTGAGAACCGCCATTTCATATCGACACTCTCAAAGGACCAAAGGGTTCTTGATCTTTGCTGCTACAGTGGTGGTTTTGCTCTAAATGCAGCAAAGGGTGGTGCCAATAATGTCATTGGTATAATGCCATATACTATAGACCTTTTAGTCCTTTTTGATCTGTTCATATGCTTCAATAGTTCAATTCTAGTATTGCTTTATAACATTGTGCATGTTTGGCTGGTAAGAAGGAAAATGTAACCAGTGTATCATTTTTCAGGCATTGATTCATCAGTATCAGCACTAGACCTTGCCAATAAGAATATTCTCCTGAATAAGCTTGACACCCGTAGAATTTCATTTGTAAAAGAAGATGCCACTGCATTCATGAAAGGTGCTATCTCAAGAAATGAGGTCTGGGATTTGGTAATCCTTGATCCTCCAAAGCTGGCACCTCGAAAAAAGGTAAACCTACTATGGAGCATTTACCAGTAGTCTCCAATTTGACTTGAAATGAGATGCCTTTTCATCTGCCAATGTGAAATGTTGAAGAATTTTATATATCCAGCAGTTCGTGAATCTTTGATTTCTTACTCAGAATTCAGAAGGCAACCAAATGTCCTTTAGCGTATCAATATCAGCTAGCTTCTTTGTGTCAAACTTTCAGTACATATTCCATTTGGTTCTATATAATCATGACTGTTGAAGCATCTGTATTAGTTTACTGAGGTTTCAGATCAGAGAAAAAATGGGAACCATGCAGTAGGATTTTAAATCATAGTTTTTTATTAAAAAAAAGAAATTAAGTAAGGAGCATGTCTTAGAATATGTTAAGTGCCTAGTTTAGTGGAAGCCGTCCACTTTAGAAGTACCTAAAACTTTAGATGGGTGAACCAATCAACTAGAACCTCTTTACAAGACTGGAGAGGGTCTGGTTCCTTGTTTACCAGGTGGTTATCAGAAGGCAATAAACCATTGGTTTTCTGAAAGCTGAGCTTGCCAGTGTTCTCCTTTTAACAACTGTGTTGATAATCACCTGTTCTGTTGTATTTAGGTGCTACAAAGTGCATCTGGTATGTACAGAAGCTTGAACGCTCTTGCGATGCATGTGGTAAAGCCAGGGGGATTACTAATGACATGCTCTTGTTCTGGAGCTATGACCCAAAGTGGTCTCTTCCTCAGAATCATTCAGGTATTTGTCTTTGCTCATGTTGCGTAACCAAGTAATCAGCATACACCTTGTCAGTTGTCACCCATATGGCCATATATATACAAAGCAACTAGCACCTTACTGCTAATGTCAATTGAAACATCCAATAATGATCAAATATGATGATTTCCAGCATGGTAAACTGTAAACATTCAAGAGAAAAAATAGGACAATAAAATGCCCAATTTCAGCTTCCAACTCAAGTTTTTCTTTTTTTTTTGGGGGGGGTGGGGGTGGCGGTCTATAGGTCTAAGGTGATAAAACATAAATTTGTTTTTTTTAATTATACAAATTGGATTCAATAAGCTTGTAAGTTGTAATGTTTTAAATTGGAAATTACCGTCAGTTTGTGCACATCGATGATAATACTCTCCCTTTTGTTTTTAATTCAAGGGTGCTGCATCAATGGCCGGCCGAAAGGTAACGGTTTTACGTCAAGCAGGGGCAGCCTGTGATCATCCCATAGATCCTGCATACCCTGAAGGCCAATATCTCAGCAATTACTTGCTGCGGGTGACGTGAAAGAGAATAAAAAAGGCTCAGAAGCCTTCTACTGACCAATTATCACAGAACATTTCTCGAGAGCTGATGCAGAGAAAAAAGGTTCTAGTTTGATGTCTTTTTTAAGTCATACAGGTTAGATCAAGAAACTTTCTGAAGGAAAGATGTATGCATGATATAGCTTTTGAAGATTACTTGTCAATTTGTAGTGCAGATAATTATTATCCTTATTGAGACCAACGTTTTTAACCTTTTTATATATAGAATATGGGAAATGTGTAAATCATTCACATGGTGACAAGAATGCAATTAAGGTAAAATTGGATTTCACTCTGCTACAGTATAAAAACATTTCATTGAACTTAGGGGTATTTAAAATTTTCAACAAAAGAAGGCTGCATATATATTTTCTTTTCAACATAATGTACATCAGTGTCGCTCATAAACGCTGGCCTAATTGGTATAAGCCGTATTGGCACTCCACCACGGCTAACAAATAAAACTGCTATCTAGTACAAGATACATTTGAACCATAAGCCAACTTGCTTGATGTTGAAATGTGCAACTTTAAAGTTGAGAGCTTTTTATCAGCGGCCTGCAGGGTTTCTGTTCCATGACAAGTAGTTGTTGTCACCCAATTTCCTGAAAGAAACCAGAAGAAAATTAGAGATGCATTTCAGGTCAGAGAAATGATGTAGCTCACAAAGACCATCAGAATATTTCTAACAAGAGTTCGATGAACAATACGGCAAATAGGAGTCATTTCTGGGCATTCTAAGACCTAAGTTCAGCCTGAAGACACATGAAGCACATAAAGCACTGATGAGGATTTTGTAGCCTAGAAAGGGCTCTTTTGGTTGGGTTGGATGGCATCACCAAGAAGAATTTAGTTCAACTTCAACATGGATTGGTCGCTAAACAAGGCCTAACAATGCCCCAATGTGCTTCCTCAAATGATTGCATTACACAATAATTGAGAAGTTGCTAACCTTGGTTTTATCAAGTACAGCAAGGTGAATGCAAATGCCAGGAAGAAGCAGAGTCCACCAACAGTGAGATATGCTAGACCAAGAAAATCATTCTTCCCACCAAGCCATGTTGAGGTAGAAAGTACCAACTTCTTTTTGCCACTAAAGCTGTATGTGTTGTAGTTGTTCTCCAATGTCACCGTAATGGTGTCACCTTGCTTGAGGTCAGTGTGTATCCTACCATACAGCTTTCTGAATGTTGGAAGTGCAGCAGTTCTCATCCAAACAATAAGGTCCTCTTGTTCACTCAACTGCACAGAAAGTAACTAAATGAGTACTTCAGGTAAATATTATAATGCTGACTGCTCACAATTTTTCTTGATCTTTAAATGGGATGACGCAAAAATACTAAAAGCATAATTGCCTGTCCAATATATACATGATAATCTACCAGAACAAGAACATACCGATTTATTTGGATCAAGTGTTTTTCCACCTATAAGAGGACCTTTCTGGAAGTTTTTTGGAAAGACATCACTTCCAAATTTGTGCTCCCTGTCACTCTTCCAAGAGATGTCTTTCTTGTCCACTGTTAGGTTCTTGCTATTGTGAACAAAGTCATATGTATCATTGAATGTGCTCCATGCAATCAGACCACAAGGAACGATTGCCATTCCATTTGCCGTACTCTCAGGATCACAAGTGGAGGTGTCATTTGCCTTTTTGGAATCTCTTAGCTGTGTATCACTTCGGCTCTTCACATATCTGTGTGAAAGATATGATTTAAGAAAGAAAAATGTCATGCAAGGCAAGAAGAATTCTTATTTCCTAAATGCAAAACAAAAGGTTGAGCAAATCAAAATGAACTGTTTCCAAAATAATAATTTCTAGCCATCTGTACAGTAGAGGCAGATGTAAATAGTGTATTCATAATTTCATGGCTATTACCCCACACACACACACAGAGAGAGAGAGAGAGAGGGAGATTTAGCCCACTTCTACCATGCATAAGATATCTTTTGCTTTGGGGAAATGGACTTAGAAGATACATCATGTTGAGGTTGAGCTACTGGCTTAACCAACATATATTGTGTAGCCATTGTATTTGCTCGGTACTGTTCGTGTGCTACATATATACGGTACCAACAGCAAACTATTCAGGGAGGACCTTATAGGTATACTCCATGTATTAAAGATAAATTCCCTCAATTTAGATATAATTTTCTTAGGGTCAAGACAAGTCTTCCCAAGAAAAAAAGTGAATTCACCAGGTTTTATCATCTCAGTATGTAATTCAATCTCTCTCTACCCCTCCTCTTTTCTAAAATAATAATCTCCTTCAAGCCCATTGTTCAACCCTTCCTCTGCACGGCAGCTACCTCGTGTGAACCAACATTCACAGCAATTCAATTTTTATTTAACCATTTCAACAGAACTGCGGCAAAAACTGGACACATATCTCATCCAAGGATTTATTTGTACTGATTAGTTAAAATACTTGTGACATCAGAAAGTATATTGCATACCTCCTATGATTCTGATAGAAGTTATCCAGCTGGTAATACACAAAAATCGGCGCATCCATATCCTTTGGGACCTGAAGTGGAGACCAAAATTCAAGCAAATATTTCAGCCAAGGATTATTTTGATAATTAAGGCAAGATGCATATTTGTAAATTAACTGAAATATCAGTATATGACACACTATCACTTGTTGATGCTATTGTGGCTATTGATTTCCATTCCCAAAATTTCAGGGTAAAGAAGAATATTCATGTAGCTAGGCTCATTTACCTTTAGAGTCCTTCGGCAGTTTTTGCTTATTGTTGGGTTCTGGATGTAAGCAAGCTTGTCAGTTGTATTAGCTGGGATACATGCATCATCATATCGATCAACGATCTCAACAACCTACGGCAACGGAAAAATATTAACAAAAAAAAGACGTTGACGCTTGGCCCAACATACTTTGAAGTTCAAATCAAAACATACAGCATACCTTTCGTGAAGCCTTCAGCGAAACAAGACCGATTGGGACAAAAATGACGCCGACAAGAACGAATACTGAAATGACCTGCGTAAGATAAGCACGAGCATCCATCAGGTGATTAAACATGTCATCTCACTCAAGCTAAATCTAATTAACAACAGATTTTTCATTTTTGGTCGTATCAGCTTACCCATTTTGGAGTAAGGATTGGCTTGCAAGCTGGGAGCTCCTGCTGAGTAAACTTGGAATCTGCTTACATAAAAGAGAGTAAATAAAGTAAATTTCACAGCGAATTTAGCAGCTCCACCAAAACACCATCCCACCATTTTAAATTGCAAAAACTTTGTTGATGACTCAAAACTCTAGTTCTAAAGCTAGAGTCAAGTCAACTGCTACTATTGCAAACAGGAAAAACATGAACTAAAAATCCTAGAACAACAGTACTATCCCAAATTGAAATCTAAATTAGGACAACAAAACTCATAAGTACTTCAGCCAAATTAATTAAACCATACAATAAAAACATCCAAACCTCTTCAAACTCATATAATCCATATTACGAAGGGAAAAAAGGGAAATTATTATTCCAAACCCCGATCAAACGCAAAACGAGAAGCAGCAACAAAGACAACTGCAGCAAGATCTCACACTTGGGCTTCCTGGTGTTCCTCCTGGGCGCCGCGCCCCCATCGCCGGATCCGCCGGAGCTCGATCCGGCGGCTTGGCTGCTCATCCCACCAACCGCCAAGAAACGCCTCCACTGCCCAAAAAATCCGCCCAAACAAGCCGCCGCCGCCAAGAACCAAGAACCGGCTTCCCCCGGACACCAAAATGCGCGCTTTTTTTTTCTTCTTGCGCTCCTCTGATCCCCTCTCTCTTGAGATTTGGAGGTGCAGGTGTATAAGGCGGAGGGGGAAGGGGAAAGCTACGAACTTGCCGTCCTGCTGCTTCTTGCGAAGATTACAAGGCAAGGGAAGGGGAGGGTGGTGTGGTTTGACTAGAGGAGGAGAGGAGGTGGTGGTCGTCGTGGCCTCCGCGTTGAGCTCGAGCCGGCGGAGACGACCAGGGGGGAGGTGGAACGTGGAATTTGTCCAGGAAACTGTCCTTTGCTAGGAGGAGTATTATTTTCTTGAGATTTTCTATTAGAAGTTTCTAATTGTAATTTTTTCAGCCCTAAAATGGGTTGGACGGTTGGGTTGGGTGCAGCAGTTGGACAATTGGGTTGTTTTGGATGTAGCATATGGATTTCTTTTCTTGTGGGAGTGAACGTTCTAATATATAGTTGTAGCATCATCGTGAAATAATTTTGTGTAAATAAAAAATTATTGTTTGTTCCGTATAACTTTTTTTACCTACCTCGTGTTATTCTAATATAATATTTAGCCATTTTATTTTAGTGTTTTTAAAGAATGCAACATGTATGGACGTTACTAACTAGGTGGGGTGGTACCTAAAATAAATTTGTCACCATCGACTTTGTAAATATTTAAATAAATATGATAGATCTAATAATTTTATAAGGTGGTATGTTTCAAGCTGTTGAATGGTATAAAAGGAAAAAAAAAGTTGAGATAAAATAACGAGACGTGATAGTTACCGGAACATTACGTCTAGGTGGCACCAAACAACCAATAACATGCTATATCGGGTAAGTGTTTTACCTGTTGTAATTGACAAAGGAAATGGCTATACTTACAAGGTTTTTCTTATAAAACCTCTTACAAACGTTGATGTGATATATTGTCGAGATTTTCTGTAACTTCCATATAGTTAGATGAAACAATTAAGAGCTTTGTTTATAAAAATTGATGTGATATGTTCTCTTTTTATGTTTAGTTAAAAAGGCATTATTGAAAGTAAACCAGCCCAATCACCCCAAGTCCACGGATCTAATGAATTTTTTATTTTTATATTTATTTTTTTAATATTTATAAAAGTATTTTTTCAAGTATTACAGATTTAGACCCCTAACGCCCTCTGGGAGGGTTTTTTAAAAAAACGCCCTCATAGAGGGCGTTTTATCTAAAGTGTCAGACGGGTGGCTCCCGAGCCGTCGGCTATTTTGCAAGCGACCCCCTTGCAGCCCTTCCATACGACATTTTTTGCTTAGGTAGGGGCCACCTGTAAAAAGGTCAAAAAAACATCATTCTCTCCATTGTGTACATTTTACAGGGGGCCCCTTCAGCTCTCCCCAAGGACGATTTTTTGCCTTTTTGTAGGCAACCCTCTGGCCAAGCAAAAAAGCCATAGGGAGGGCTTTTGTCACATCCCCATTTTTTAGAAATTAAATTAATTAATTAATAATGGATTTTTAAGAATTTATATTAAATTATAAAGTAAATTAATTAAGTAAGGTAAAAATGGGAAATAAAAATTTCTTTAATGAACCATGGTGGAATTCATTTTTAGTAAATTCATTGTGTGTAAATAACCTCTCTGAAATTTTCTCGGATTTTTCGGAGCTCGAGAATTAATTTTAATATTATAAAGATTATTTTCCAGTAATTAAATAAACAGATCCCGAATTCCTTTTCTCGGGTCGTTCCTGGTCCAATCCCTTTGTACCCTTCTTTTGTACCCGGACTCGGGTTGTCGTTCCCGAATCCCTAATTCTTTGAAAAGTCCGACTTCGGAAAAATCCCTCGAAATTCCAAATCCGACAGGCTCAGATATATTCAATTCTTTTTAATATTCGTTTTCCTCTTGAATTAAATCTACTTGGTCTTTCACACAATCCAAATCCCAATACCCCAATTTTCCAATTGTCAAAATACTCCCATACTCTGAATATTCCAATTTTGCTACAATTTCATATTCCCAATATTTCAATATTTCGATTCCCACAAAATATTTTCCATTTTCCAATCCTCAAAATATTCCGATATTATATTTCCAAAATTTTCCATACATTTTGAATGTTTCATTAACCTTGTTACTTTCTAAATTTCCCAAATCCTCCAATTTTCCAAATCTAGGAGATTTCCAAAAATCCCCTTTCTTTTCCTTTTTTTTCCTCCCATCTCTTCTTTTTCTCCTTTTTCATTTCCCCCCTTCTTTCATGTTCATCTTCCTCCTCCTCCTTCTTCCTCCTTTCCTCCTCTCTCTCTTCGGCTGGGGGCCAAGCCACCCGGGCCCGAGCCCCCTCGGCCTGCGCCGTCTCTTTCTGGCCCAGCCCACTGCCGCCACTCCTCACCTACTCCCGCGCCCCGCTCCGCCGCCGGCCCAGCCCTCACTGCCGCCCGCGCCTCGTGCAACGGCCGCCGCCAAAATCACCCGTGCCGCCGCCGGACTCCCACCCCGCCCGGCCATAAATAGCCGCCACGCTCTACCCCCTCGCGTGCCCTAGCCGCCGCCACCATCTAGCCTACGCCGCCGCTAGCCGCCTCTACCCCATCGCATCTGCCGTCGACACTGGGAGCACAAACCACCGCTGTGGACACCGACGTCGTCCTCGTGACCGCCGCCCGTCGCAGGTGAGCACCGTCAGGTCATCGTTCCCACACTTCCCATCTTCCTTGTCTCCCTCTCCTCCGGCATCCTTGGCATCATGATCAGGGGTGGTTCTAGAGGGTGATCCGAGTGGGCCTTGGACCACCCTAGAATTTGACCCAGAAGTACCCCACCCCCAAAAAACCGGCCCACTAACTTAACAGCCCAATACTGTAGCCCATTAGGTCTTGGAAGGAAGGGAAGCAGCAGAGAAGCAAAAACCAGAATGGCGCCGCCGCCTCCCGACTCCCGACTCCCGCAGCGGCGCAGCGCCGCCCGTGCCTACCGGTCGCGTGCCGCGCCGCCGCCAAGGAGGAAGGGAGCATCGGCGCCGGCGTCCGGGGCTCCCCATCCCAGTGCCCGTCCAGGCGCAGTCGTCGGTAGCGCGCCACGTCGCCCGCGCCCGCCGGTCGCACGCCACGCCACCCGTGCCCGCCGCCGCCAAGGAGGAAGAGAGCATCGGCGCTGGCGTCCGGGGCTCCCCGTCCCAGTGCCCGCCTAGGTAGATCACAGAAGACGCGTGTTTTCCTTGATGATTTATTCGTACTACTTCCTACTTCAATCCTAGTGTGGTCAACTAATCACCAAGGTAGGTTATTAAAATGTCAAATGGGAGACTTTTGCCTTCAAAATTTAGTTAAGTGGTGAGCCAATTTTGCTTCCTACTTTCGCCTTCAATCACACGTGATACTTTGTTGTATCAGGACTCCTTTTGCAAGGTAATTTACCTACTACTAGTACTACGACTAAATGATCTTTGCAGAGTAATCAGAACTTTCAGCTTTCAGGGTGCAGGCCGGCAGCGCTGGCCGTCGGCGACGCGTCGTCGTCCCGACTCCCGCATCGCGCATCGTCGACCCGTCGTCCCCTTGGCAGCTCAGTACCAGCCTCCTCGGCCTCGATGGCCTGCGGCTTCCCCAAGCTCTCAATTCCTCAAAGCCTCAAAGGTATAACTTCCTATCTTTTGTGAGATTGTAGTGTGAATTTCATGTCTATGAAGACTCGAAGAATAGATAAGAAGTAGTACTATAATCTTTTATCTATATACAATATTTAACTTATCTATGTTATAACTTTTGCAAATTCAAACATAAATGCTGATTTTAAGCAATTTGCGATGCTATGAGATACTATCGCTATATTTGTATCGTATTTTGACTTAATTTTACATATGTATATTGAGTTTCTTATGTTATGAAAGTTTGACATGTCAAGAAGGACCACCCAACAAAAAATTCTTGGAGCCGCCACTGATCACGGTCGTCGCCGTCTGCATCCCGAGCCCGACGTCCCTCCGTCCACTCTACCAAGCGTCGCCGCCGTCGGTCATCGTCACCCTCATCGTCGCCCCAGCGCCGCACCGCCATCCCTACCGCCCTCGGGTGCCCTCGCCGCTGGCGCTTTTCCCCGCCCAGCCTCGCTGTGCCGCCGCGTCGTGCCGAGTGCGCGAGCTCGTAATGCCCCTAGGTATGCCGACGTGTGGGCCCCGTTGACAGCTCCCTTCCCCATTGACTAACAGATGGGCCCCACCGGCGGTCTCCCCTCTCTGGATGACAAGTGGACCCTGGTGTCCCGAGGCCGATCGATCTCTACCGTCGGATCTAATCCGATCCATCCAAACCGCATATAAGCTCAATGAAATCCTAGTCATCAATCTCTCGAGATTGAATCTAGATCGTCGGATCTCCATGATTCAGACCAGAGCCACGTCAACCCTAAGGCCATGTGTGCTGCCACCTCAGTGCCACCTCATCCCTCTGGTCTACGTGGCCATCCAGGTCATCCAGTCCACCAAATCCCTCTTTCCTCGGTTTTGTGAACCTAGTCCACTAGAGCCATGCCACTGATAGTGGGTCCTATTCCTTTTCCAGTTCAAAAATTATTCTTTTAATTAAATTCCGAGGGAATATTCCTTTTCTAATTCTTTTTGAATTTTCTTTGAATCCAATCTTCCGGAGGCCGTATCTTTTTCTTCCGAACTCCGATTCGATCTGTTCTTCTTCCTAAATTCATCTAAAATCATGATCTACCTGTTTATGTACTTTTTATGCACTATTTATTTAGAGTTTCTTAGTGTTTTTACTTATTTTGTGTGTAGTCGCGTATTTCCGCCGTTTCGGAGGATTGCGAAGTTTGAAGAAGAGTTCCGAAGATCAAGCGAAGACCTTTTCGATTGCAAGGCAAGTCACACGACAATCTCCTTGAGCATGTTGATCCTATATTATGAAAATTATTTTATTTTAATGTTATTGCATGCATTTTTTGGAATGTCATTATTACGGGTATTTAATATTATTCCTGTACTCCTTGATTATGGCCAATATTTTGTTGATGAAACTTATACCTTGATACCCTGGGTAAATAATACGGACTAGCTGGATGGCTATTTAATGGTCTAGCTAGATTATTTATGTTTTGCTTAGCCATTGCCTAGAAACTTTAGTGTCATTTTATGTGGGGAAACTATTCAATCATTTATGGATAATTAATGTTTCATGACTATAATTTCATGACAGTTGGTCCTGATTGGTTAATTAAATATACCAACTAAAACTTGACTGGTGGTGGATTGTGAACACATGGAATGATGATGTTGCTAGTGGTGCTCATGACAATTAAGAACCGGTTCGCGGACTATTTATTGCGAAGCAATACCGTACTAAACACAAGCCAGAATGGGTAATGGCTGGACTCGTAGTGTAGCGAGTTCAAAAGAAGGCACTGGGCGCGTTTGTGGCTGATATAAGTCCACACATGGTAGTCATCAATAAGTCCATGAGTTCGGGCGTCGAGCCGTCTTGCGGGAAGACACTTGATCATGCCTACCGGAGACCGGAAGCTTAATGGGAGGCTCTTTTGTTGGGTGAGTTGTATGAAAGGTCTTGTCACGGTTTTCCTCTTTGCAGTACCATGGTGGTATTTCGGGGCATGGTGACATGTGTGGAACGGTGTCTTGTGGGTAAATTAGTACACCTCTGGTTAGAGTAAAACTGTTAGAATAGCCATGCCCGCAGTTATGGACGGGCCTAGCAATGTTTTTTGTGATTAGTCCCACACTACTCTTTAATGATAATAAATGATGGTAATTTGATAGCTCCAGTTTGGAGGGTTCTGGTTTGGGCCTGAACTGCATTGCAGTACTATTCAGTGATGGGTTTAATATTGATTAATAATTAAACTATACATTTTTCAATGATTTTAAATACAAACATTTTAAATGTTGTTTATACAAATAAGCCATACTATGCCTTTCCTTTGGAATTCTGTTGCATTATTTTGCATTTACATGTGTGGCTTGTTGAGTAAGATGGGTAGTACTCAGCCTCGCTATATTACAATCATCAGAGTGAAGCTTTGCGTGGAAAGAGAAGTTCGGTGTTTGGCTTATACCCCAATTGAGCTGCCTGTGACTTGGTGCTGAAGCTACGCTAGTTGCTATTTCGTTGCAGCCTTCTTCTGTGTGAGGACTAAGTGTGACGCCTCCCCGACTAGGTGGAAGGCCACCATGTGCATACAGCACCCGATCCCAGGATCAGTAGTCGGGTACGCACAACAATGATACAACTCAGAGTTACAACAAATACATAACAGAGTACACATATATATATACAAGGAGATCCATCCAGGACAGACCCGGGATGGGCAAAAAATAATCAACAGGTAAACTAGCGAAAACAGCAAAAACAGGGCGGAAGCTGGACAAAAACTACTCCACAGGCTCGGTTGGGAACTAGGCTCGAAACCTTCAGAAGTCTTCGTAGTCGGCCTGGTCTTGGAGGAACTCGGCAGCAGTCGGATCTTCGTCTTCCTCTCCAAAACCTACTATACATATATAAACAAGGTGAGTACTTTCGTACTCAGCAAACCGGAAAAGATGCCATGTCGGTTATACAGAAAGGATAAGGGCTTTATTTGCGAAAGCTGCCTTTAGAAACACTTTTCTTTGCAACACTAGTGAGTTTAAATTTTTGTTATCGGAAAGAGGCTCACGCCTCGATCCATTCCGCAAGTTGCTTTTCAACAACTCGTCACTTAATGAATCAAGCATATATATATATTCATAGCATCTTTTACTTCGCGTTTGTTGGTCCTGTATGTCCCGAGTAGCTACAACCACTCGTTGACCCTGAGACTCGGTTACAACCAAATCTCAGCTGTGGCACTTAATGCCCGCTACGCTGGCTATAACCAGCTAGCTCATCCACCGCCCTAGCTACAACCCGGGGGCTCAACTCGCTATCTTGCTTCCCTGGCTACAACCCGGGAGCTCAAGCTTGCTCATCTGGCTTCCCTGGCTACAACCCAGGAGCACAAACTTGATCAACTTGCTGCCCTGGCTACAACCCGGGAGCTTGATCAATTTCGTCTTCTGGCTACAACCCGAAGACAACTGCACAACTGCCGCCCTGGCTACAACCCGGGGGCTTAAGTTTTTGCTGCCCTGGCTACAACCCGGGAGCATGATCTTCATCCTGTTTACTTTTCACACACTTGCTTATGGTGCTTAACACCCCCGGATCACACAGATCCGTTTCTGGCCACATAGGCCTTCCGTTTGCTTACTCGGCAAACTCTGGTCACGGTTCCCTTTCCATCAAACATTTTCACAAACCACAGGCAAACAAATCTACACTATGGGAATCACCTTACATCGCCCTTAACTGTGGGCAGGGCTGTTCGAACAGTTCTGCTAATCTCTGCAGAGGGTGTGCGCTTTACCCATCCGACACGAAAATTACACCAAGTACTGGCCTGTACCCAGAAATTCGTAATAAGGCCATTTCCAAAGCCAGTCTAGGATTATCCAATGCCAGCCGAAAGATCCACATAGGATTCAGTGGTCGGCACTGAACTTCCCTAAACCTACTATTTACTCGGCCAGGGGCATCCCATAATACCCGTATAGTCACACTGTAAGATGCTCGGATGGAATCCCCAAAGGAAACGGTCCTTATCGGTAATACATAGCCATGCCACACAGGCGCTGTCTCTGTACACCAAGATTTTCACAAGCTGTCTTTATTTTACAAAACGCGCCGATACACAAGGTATCGGGTTTTCCAATCAGTTTAGTAAAACCCAATGTTTTCCTAAACGACAAACAACGTTGCAGAGCTAAGCCATTCTACTCGGCATCGTATCCTCAGATAGGATGCTAGCGTGCCATTTGTGGGGCTCTCAAGGGAGAAATATATCAACATCCTACCAAAATAAGTGCTACTACTGGGTAGGTCCATCGGTTGCGCTTGCAAACCGAGGCCAACAATTTAAAAAGGTGTAAACTAAGCATGCATATATTTTCCAAAGAACATAGTTTTGCATATATGGGAAACAATATGATCAAAGAGGCTTGCCTTGTTCCAAAGAGGGGTCTTCCTCGGCGAAGGCGGCTTCTGAATCGTCCACCGGTTCAGGCTCTGAACAAGCAAAAAAAGAAACACTGATAAGCAGGAGGGTTAAAACACCAAGAAAAGGATCAAGAAGTAGTCGGCTGCAGAAAAGGTGGCAGTCGGCTAAACCAGGCTTGCGAACTAGGCGACAGAGCTCCAAAGCTTGAGAGGATGAGAACTTAGCAGAGTTGGCCGGTTGCAAAATAGGAGAATGAGGAGGCACGGTTGGCCATATATATAGCCGACGTGCAAGGTTGAATCACGGGAGGGGCTGGGCAACGGGTAGGGAGAGAAAGTCAAGGTGAACTGACAAAGGATTTGATGTTCACGCAGGGCTTGACTTGGGAGTCCGGCGTGGTCAGGGAGTTGGTAGGCACTGTAGCGGCGATAAGACATTAAGGTCAAGGCTAGGACAGGTTGGAGAAATCTCACTGACAGGGCTTCGGACTGACCACTGGTCCAAGCGATGCAGCAGGTTATTGTCCATCGGTCCAAGCGGTGCTGCGGGCAGGTGAAGACTGGTTCTTCTCCACTTCGGTAGTCGACGTCCAACGGGCGGGTGCAACTCCGGGGACAAAGAAACAACAGGTCTCAACAAGGTAGTCGGCCACTTCACCGGGCTTACTCGGCAGCAAGGAGGTCCGAGTAAGACAAGGAAAAGGGCAGGATACAAGGACTGAGTAGCAATCTACTCGGCTCAAGGGAGAGGGTAGTCGGCTGTCCAAGGAGAAAGACTGGGGCACAGCTGACATGATAGGAAGGGAGCTCGGGAAAGCGAAGACTAGCGGGAAAAGAAAAACGGGTCGTTATACTAAGTACCTCTTTTGTAAGTATTTATCATTATTACGTTTTGGTTATGTCGATTTATATACCTCGACTGATTTCTGGATAAGGATTTATTGCACAAATTAACTTTGGAAATTCTGGTGAATTTCTAGGCGTGACAACATTTTTGTGTAAATTTTTTAAAAAAATAAAAAAACAAGTTGTACATATTTATGTGCCTTAAATTTTGAAATGCAGGTTGTTAAATTTAAAAATGGCTAAATCTAGATGATTCAAAGGTGGTAAAAGCTAAACTTCGCAGTAGATAATTTTAAAAATGACATACATAGATAATTTGCGATATGAAATTATATACTGTGAAGTTTAATTTTTACCACCTTAGAATCATCTAAATTTAGCCATTTTCAAATTTAACAACTTGCATTTCGAAATTTAAGGCACATAAATATGTATAGCTCGTTTTTTATTTTTAAAAAAATACACAAAAAAGCCCTCCCAAGGGGTTGCCTAAAAAAGATCAAAGATCACCCTTGGGAAAGGCTGCAAGGGAACCGCCTGTAAAATATTCTCAATGGAGAGAGCCTTTTTACATGTGGCCCCTGGTCAGGTAAAAAACACCCTATGGGAGGGCTGCAAGGGGGCCGCCTATAAAATAGCAGACAACCCAGCAGCCGTCGATCTGCCACGTCGGATAAAACACCCTCGGAGAGGGTCTTTTTGAAAAAAAAAACCCTCCCAGAGGACATTGGGGGTATAAATCTATAATACTTAAAAAATATATACTTTTATAAATATTAAAAAAATAAAATATAAAAATAAAAAAATTATGGATCTGATATTGTGGAGTGGACATACAACGGCCCAATGTTGCAATGTCCGGCCTAGCTTAGCCCACTATATCACACCCAACGCCTCTAATCCATAAAGCCCAATGATTATGGCCCAATTAAGTTTGGCTATAAACTTCTGTGAAATAAAAAAATATTTTTTTTAATAAATTACGCTGTTGACTCTTGTCATAATGTTTGATTATTCAACTTATTTAAAATGTTAGTGTAAATATATAAAAATATGAGCCATGCTTAAAATTTCTTTAATGATAAACCAAATCACAACAAAATAAATAATACTTAAATTTTTTAATAAGATGAATAATTAAATACCGTATCAAAAGTCAATGGTGTCATCTATTAAAAAAAGAAGGGAGTAATATTTTTCTTCATGTTATTTCCCGTATATTTCACAAGTTCATATACAATACCCTAAACGAGTACAAAAATTTATAAAACCTTTGTGGCAAAAAAAATAAAACCTTGAAGATAATCTTTCCCATCTTTTTAATTGCCCAAACTATTTGATCACTTAAATTTGAATGACGTGTGCATTATCATAGAGCACCAAATAAAATCCAAATTTTGCCAGCTCAAAAGTTCAAATTATAATACTCCTACAGATATATAAATCGTCCTTATAATAATTTAATACGACACAAAGCGCCACTGATCTGAACAGGTGGTCCGATCGCCATTCGCCTCGTCGTCTTCCTCGCGAACTTCTCCAGCCATGGCGATGGCGATGCGACGCGTGGCGGCGCTCGGAGCGCGCCACATCCTCGCCGCCTCGTCGTCCACCTCCTCCGGCGTCTCCCTCCGCCGCCACGTACTCCCCCTTCCCCTCGCCTAGGCGCCTAGCCCATCCTCCTTTGCTCCCCTTCATATTATCCCCTCGCCCTCCTGCCGGTGTGGGTTAAGGCGTTTGTTGTGACGTGGGGTTGAACCCTTTGCTCTGGGCGGTTGCGCAGATGAGCGTGGACGCGGGCGCGGCGATGGAGAAGGTCCGGGCGGCGGGGCTGCTCCGGACGCAAGGGCTCATCGGCGGCAAATGGGTGGACGCCTACGACGGCAAGACCCTCGAGGTAGGTGCCCTTCCCTAGTGCCTCCGCGCGCTCCGGTTGCTCTTGGGTTGCTTTCTCTCGTATGCCGACTTATCATTTTTTTTTCAAAAAAAAAAAACTCACTAACTTGGGGACGAAACTCACTGTTACGCTTGTGCGTTTCGATGCGTGTGGATTGACGTGGTGTGTATAGAATTAACTTCAGAGGAATTATAAGATTAGTACAGAACGTGTAAATTGGAATTGTGAATCGTGGGAGTGAAATTTCTGTTGGACTGTAGATTAATTTGTGAAATTATCAATCGTGTTTATCTAGGTTGTGAACATACTGTTTGCCCTTGGGAATCCCCGTGAGCAGTTTGTAGGAGAGATAACGAGACCCTTAGCAGAGTTTATCAAGCTAATTTATTGGCTGCAAGATGCATTGTACCTGGTGCTGGTGGTTTTGTTTCACATTGCTAGGTGGCTTTCAAGAGGGGGACTCTTATATAACACTGGGGTATCTCAGGTGTTGTAATGAGAATCTTTGTGAGGGGGTTACTGAGGCTAGAGCAATGCCATGCACTTTCGTGCAAACATAGACTAGCTCTATAGCTTCGTATTTTTGTTACAGCATATTTGCGTCGCTGTTGTAGTCTTATAGTCATTAATCAGGAATGTAGTGTTGCAACTTAAGCTGATATTGTGCCTTCTGATTTTTCTGCTTAGGCCATCTTTATCAATTGAACTAGACAATAAGGTCACATGGCTACTGGCAATAACTTTATCCACTGTTTATATCTCTATTTTATGATAGTGTTAGTTGCTGATGATTAAAACATCATTCTTTTCATCTCTTAGGTGCAAAATCCAGCAACTGGAGAGATTATTGCCAATGTGTCCTGTATGGGCAGCAAAGAAACATCTGATGCAATAGCTTCAGCTCACAGTACATTCTATTGTACGTCAGATATATAAGCCGCATTCAATTTTATTCTTGAGAGTTGCTTCAATAGGCCAGATCATTTTAATCTTATTTCTTTACTGCTTTGAGAATCCAATACATGTACTGAATATTTGAATCAAATGAATTTTAGTTTGTCTCAGTTCTTCTTATTCTTCTTAGCAATAAAGAGCACTAATTGTCACATGCGACTGATATTTCTCTTCTCAACAAATATCTTGTTGTATATCAGAAAATGCCTTCTAGTTTGGTTAGTTATTATGTAGCTCTACAATACCCTTACTAATGTCAAGTTTGGTACTTAGAGCAATTCATAAGCAAGTCATAGGATCAATAACTGCTGCAATGTCTCCTTACAAGGTGAATATCTAATACAAATTCTTCTTTTGTTGCAAGCCTTTTTGAAATTTAGTACTGGAAAACTGTGTAAAAGATTTAGAAGACAGGCTGAACTCAATGGAATAGCCTCTATATCCAAATGCTAAGATGGAACTCAAACTATTAGAGAAATAAAAATATATACTATTAGCAAAATGAAGATAGAATTTCAAAGAAATCTTCTCTCCGTTATTCTTGTTTCTCCTTATCTGTATCAAGTTTGTTATGTTTATTCTTTGCCTTGTACAATATTCAATTCCACATTCCTATAAAATAATTAGAAGGTCTTTGTGGAATCGGGGATGCAATTTTGCTCTCTATATAACTATTTTTATTTTGATGCGATAATTTGGATAAATTGATTTGCTTTTGCTTGTTGATCACATTCACTACTTCTAATTTTTCTGCTTGATATTAATCCTTTTCTTTTTTAGCTTGGAGCAAACTCACTGCAAGTGAGAGGAGCAAGGCTCTAAGAAAATGGTAATTTTATGAGCACATATATTAAAGATTTAATGATAACACTGATTTTTCTGTAATATTACTTAGATGCTTTTTCTGACTATCATATTCCACAAAGGCATGATCTAATTATTTCACACAAGGAGGAACTTGCACTTCTCATGACACTGGAGCAAGGGAAACCTATGAAAGAGGCTCTTGGTGAGGTACTTTCTAAAATACTGCACTGATATTAGTTAGTTGGAATTTGTGATTCTAAGGCCTTACTGGAGACTCATTGGTTGCTATAAATATTCAGGTCACATATGGTGCAAGTTTCATAGAATACTTTGCCGAAGAAGCAAAGCGTATATATGGTGATATTATTCCCCCAACTCTATCTGATCGCAGACTATTGGTTTTGAAGCAGGTAATATGCTAACACATTTTACGTTTATTAATTATTCTCAAATAACTTTAATCCCAATCACTTAACCAGCTTGTTTTTTCTTTTACACAGTCACCTGTTTGTCTTAAGCCATTGTCAATTTCTAACTGTAACATATAGAGTAGGAGAGTACTAGTACGATCTACTTTACTATCTTTGGTGAGGTTATACATTTTTATGAAAGAGGAAGAGTGATATACACAGAAATGAGTATTGGATGCTATCTGATTATGCCCTTGCACTTAATTTTTCACTATGGACTTGCTAATTGCTATGCCCTTTTTCTGGATGACCCCGGCTATTCAGCCTATTATGCAGTGTTTAATTCTTCATATGCACATTCTGGTCTTTGCAAGTGCCCCTTGAAATTTTGGAATAATTGCTTGTAACAGGGAAAACAAGGTTTCACCTTCATACGACTTTTTGTGAACTCTGAAACAGTGCTGGCTGACAATTACCTTTGACATTTAAAAATCTTAGTTTAGCAAGTGCATATATGGAGGGTTCAAAATAGCAAATTTGCCATCTATGTTTCAGTAATTAAATTTGATTTCGCATAGGTTTGCACACTCCATTACCGAACTCTAGTACTAAATAGTTTTCTTGACCTGCTGAAGGGTATCTTTACTATTTAATCCCTACCATGTGAAAATTTACATATAAACTACATATTATATATCTTAATGTTTCTTTTGTTACAGCCTGTTGGAGTAGTTGGAGCTATTACACCATGGAATTTTCCTTTAGCGATGATAACCAGAAAGGTCTCAAGCAATGCACTACACTTCGGTTCTTTTAAAATGTTCAAAAGGGAAAAATAGCTAAGGTAGTACATTTCATTCTCTTATATGTGTTTTTGTACTTTGTGCAGGTTGGACCAGCATTGGCTTGTGGCTGCACTGTCGTTGTCAAGCCATCAGAGTTCACACCTTTGACAGCACTTGCTGCAGCAGATCTTGCTCTGCAAGCTGGAATACCAGCTGTAATTCTCTCAAGTTATCTGCAACTGCAATTTCGTTTGAGTATTTGTTATTAGTAGCATAGTATTTGTTATTACTAGCATAGTTCCCATGCAGTGCTTGTCCAGGTTCATAGCTAGGAATTGTTTTTCTTTTGGGACGGAGGGAGTATTGTAGATCCATCCATAGAAAAATGATGGTGGTTTTGAGCACATTATATCACCAGTTCACCACCAACTCCTTTAAGTAGTAGAGAAATCCAAATTCATCTCTGTTATTCACAAATTCAGAAGTTATTTCTCCATTTTCTGTTCATTCATCCAATGCTTTTTCCTTCTCATGCTTCCATTCATGGTCACTATCTTGAGCATATTCTTTTATCCAGGGTGCCCTAAATGTTGTGATGGGTAATGCTCCTGAGATAGGTGGTGAACTACTCCAGAGTACACAGGTTCTATTTCCTCCCATTTTTCATCATATCTGCAATTAGATTTTTCTGAGTTAATAGGATAAGTAAGAACAATTTTGTTTGACAATATAATATGCTTTTAATAGGTCAGAAAGATTACATTCACAGGGTCGACAGCTGTTGGCAAAAAACTGATGGCTGGATCAGCAAATACTGTGAAGAAGGTACCTGAGGAAACCTCCTTTCTGTTGACATATGAGTTCTGATGTTTGGACAATAAAATATACTATGGATGCTGATTCTCCTTTAGAACACATTTGATTGCCACATGTTCATATGAGCATGCAAGGGATATGGGAGGAAGGTTTCATAAAACTAATGGTAACTGGCCTGTTACTCAGTTTTTGTGAACTGGCCCCTAGCTCTTTTTCTTTGTTTCGTCCTAGTCATTAATACCCCCATATAGCATGTATTTTTCCACACAATGTCTATATCACTAATTAGATATGCTGCAAGCATCAAATCTTCGAAAAGCAGCTCCAAATTTGCCATTTGGCAGAAGCTGATGGAAATGCCTGCATTTTGGAACCTCCTGATGTTTTTTTGTTTTTGGCTAGCTTTACTCATCAAAGCATGCTAATGCGCTTAGCATGCAAGGTTCCTGAATGGTGTTTTGTTCTTTTAGATGTGTTAGACTTGGATGTAGAGTTCTAAATTTCAAGCGGCATGTTGGCCAGTAATATTATAACATGTCAACAATGTACTGCTTTTATCTTTCTGCTTTTAAACCTTTCTGGTGGCATATTAGTCACAATTACATCATATTATTAGCGAATAAGGTCATTTCACTTTGTGGTAAATTATATGTTGTCAATGAGACTTCTTTCAAAAGCATTCCCTGCTCTACCATATCCATTCAGCACTTTCTGATACTCAGCTCGCAAGTTCTTTTATAGGTTTCTTTGGAGCTTGGTGGCAATGCACCTTGCATTGTTTTCGATGATGCAGATATTGATGTTGCTATTAAAGGCAGTGTAAGTAAAAAAGGACATATCTACCATTTCAACTATTTTTTTGTGGTGTACTTTGTTTCTCGCTGATATACTGACCAATGTATATCATCATTAAGTGCATTTTTACATTCTAATATGATGCATGTTTACCAACACTATTTGTGTTCAGCTTGCTGCCAAGTTCCGTAACAGCGGACAGACATGTGTATGTGCAAACAGGATATTGGTGCAAGAAGGTAGATTTATAATCTAAGGCATGTTTATGTTGTTAGGGCCTATTTTGTTCTCTTCCAACAGTGTACTCCTCATCTGTAGGTATCTATGAAAAATTTGCAAGTGCGTTTGTCAAGGCTGTTCAGAGTTTGAAGGTTGGTAATGGGCTTGAAGAGAGTACATCACAGGTACATAAATGTGTTCATTATCACCACTATAAGAACTAATAACTTTTGGCAATATGATTCTTGTATTCATTGCCTAGACAAACTTTATGCAATGTTTATTTATGAACTTTGTAAGTATACCTAATGTTACAGTACTTAAATTACTTACCGTTCACCTTTTGGATGAATCCTCATGGACCAATTTTGCTTCTCTTCTCTTTGCACTTTGTTATCATTATATGACATAAATTTAATAATTTATCTATTCCCAACTTAGGATTTCCATTTGCTTTAATACGCAGGGTCCTCTGATCAATGAAGCTGCTGTTCAGAAGGTGTATATTCTACAGAATTCCAGTACTTTCCCATATTGTTAAGTAGTAGGTCCTCACATGTTTCATCTGTAACCTGTTCTCCAGGTAGAGAAGTTCATAAATGACGCCACTTCAAAGGTAATCTGAAATCATCACAAGGATGTTCATTCCCCCCTTTGAAATTAGAGAGTAGGGTTCAAAAATGTAAAACTGCAAAGATTGCTGCCCACGGCCTTATCTGGTTTGTTGGGATATGCTGTCTTCTGGAATTCTCTTGGAAAACATTAACTTGGCATGTAAATGTATAAATCAGCTTTGGCTAGAGGTTATGTTGTTTGCTTGCTTCAGTTAAAGACTGGGACTTTGTTTGTTTTCTTTTGTCTGGTTCTCTTTGCAACTGCATGTAAGATACTTCATCCTTTTGCAGGGAGCAAACATCATGCTTGGTGGTAAAAGGCACAGCCTTGGGATGACATTTTATGAACCAACAGTAGTAGGAAACGTCAGCAATAATATGCTTCTTTTCAGGTAGGGTTCAAATTGTGATTTGACCTTATTTTAGTGCATATGCTTTACCTTCATGTGAAGAAATGCTCAATCATTGAGCAAGTCTTTGGCATCCATGTTCAAGTTTCTAACAGTCACTTTTGGCTTCAGGGAAGAAGTCTTTGGTCCAGTTGCACCACTTGTACCATTCAAAACTGAGGAAGATGCAATCCATATGGCCAATGATACCAACGCAGGTTCATTACTGGAGTCCAATATATTGATAGCTATTTAAGATTTTTTTTTCCTTAAAAATTGATCTTCGGTGATATGCCTGGCCCTTAAATGAAAACTGCATTGTAGCATAATGTCAGGGTATTCTGTAGTGAGAGACTGAGAGACAAGGCAACTAACATTGATGTAGCTGGGATATAAGATTTTTACCATGTAGGCCTATCTACCTTAAGAAACCCTGACAGTTATTTATACAAATTACATCATCTATGCCCTTGTTTTGCTTTAAGGCTATTTATTGGAAGAGTGCAAGCTGAAATACGATGAGAAACCATGTGCATACTGATACTGCTAATCTGCAGAAATTGTGGATCATCATTGTCTGCATCCCCTATAGATAGCTGTACAATGTTGACCTGTTTCCCTTGTTCCATTCGATTCAAGAATTATCTCATGTCAATAGGCTTGACTGTTGTGTTTTTCTTAAATGCTTGATTGCAGGCTTAGCTGCATACATCTTTACAAAGAGCATACCTCGTTCATGGCGCGTTTCTGAAGCTCTTGAATACGGACTAGTTGGTGTGAACGAGGGAATCATCTCAACAGAGGTGAGAAGCACCGTCCCAAATAACAAAAGCCAGGCAACTCCCCCTCCTCATGGTCCACTTGTCAACGCTGTTCTAACTTGTTTTTCAGGTTGCGCCATTTGGCGGCGTCAAGCAATCTGGCCTTGGGAGAGAAGGATCAAAATACGGCATCGATGAGTACCTGGAGGTTAGCATTGCAATTAGATTTGCAAACACCTCTCTCTGTTTTGACGCTTCTCCTGTTCTGACACTTGACTCATTGCTCTTTTGCAATTGCAGCTCAAGTACATCTGCATGGGCAACCTGAATTGACACTTGGAAGTGGCATGCATGCTAAAACTGAAGCACCTGACTGACTGGTGATGAATCAAAGCCGGTGGCAACTGGCAAGGGTAGCCTGCAAGTACGGAAGAGCACTGAGGCAACTGGCCTGCAGGACAGGTTAGAAACTTAGAATAATAATAATAAAAATAATAGAGTAACAATAAAGTGGAGTAAGCCAGTGAGCGAGAATAAAAAGGTCCCCAATGAGTTGTACATGATGTGAACCGTAAAGCACGGCTTCATCTCCGAGCTTGGTTTTGAGAAATCATCACGCTACTCATCAGTAGTGTTAATGTCCAAAGACAAGAACTTTAATTCTACTACTGAAAAATAAAAAAGCCTCTAGTGAAGCAATAAAAACAAAGCAAAAGTATCCATTAGGCTCGACCATACGCTGCATGAAAAATCAGCCCTTGCCCGCTTGGGCTGATTCCTTAAGGATGTGTTTGCTTTGGGGATGAGGTAGGATGGGTTAGATCTATCCCTTTTTTTTTTGGATGGAATGGCTCTTAGTTGTTTGTTTGGTTTGAGAAATAGGGTGGTCCTAGTTTTTTGTTTGGTAGAAGGGATTAGAGTGGGATAGGATACATGGAGCTCAGGTAGTGTCGGCGAGACCGAGGGCGGTGGCGGCGGCGGAAGCCGAGGCTGAGGCTGAGGGAGGCGTCGGTGCCGGCGCAGGCGGGGGCGGACGAGGCGTCGGCGCTGGCGGGGGAGGGCGAGGGCGGTGGTGGAGGCCGAGGCCAAGGGAGGCGGCGGCATCGGCGTCGGCGCTGGCGGGGGAGGCCGAGGGCCGCGGCGGTGGTTGAGGCCAAGGCCGAGGGAGGCGTCAGCGTCGGCGCTGGCGGGGGAGGCCGAGGCCGAGGGAGGCGTCGGCGCTGGTAGGGGAGGCCGAGGACGGTGGCGGTGGTGGAGGCCGAGGCCAAGGAAGGCGGCGGCATCGGCGTCGGCGCTGGCGGGGGCGGACGAGGCTGAGGGCAACGGCGACGGTGGGGGAGGCCACGTGCGACGCGCCCACGAGGTGGGTCGGCGCGGTCCGCCCAATTTTGCCGGACGAGTTGAACCCGAATCTGAGAGGAATATTCCTCTTCTGGGATCAACCCAATCCACCTAATCTCAAACCAAACACCCTAAAAAATGGGTTGTCTCTGTTCCAACCCATTCCATCCCTGGAACCAAACACACTCTAAAGTATTGAACTGAGTTGCAGTTGAAGAACTTTTCAGAACTGATGATGTTGTGCTCTATTGAATCTTACCATAATTGCGAGATTCGCGACATTCCTCCTCCGTTTTCTTTGTACCATATTCAGCCATGAATGCTGGGTCGATTCGTTGGTGCAAAATGTGCGCTTTCTACAGAATTTGGATGATACCCACGTCCTGTGACCTGTTCTTGGCCTTTTATTATACTTTTTTACTTTTTGGGGTGAGGCTATCTCAGGGCTTAAGATTTCGTTTCAGATTTTGTGAAATTTCAGGACTTTTCATTGACCCGTTAGTCATCTTAGCTGATTCTGGTAAAAATATTTTTTGGTCATTTACCATTCAAAATGACTAGTTCTCCCAAAATCTCCCACACCAAATTTGGTTTGGCACCACTACCATTTTCCATCAACAACATCAATGCCATGACTTATACATCATTTAGTAGTACATGGAGAGAAAAGTACATAAAAATCAACAGGGATTATTGTTGTATAACATTGCACCACCACTAATACAAAATACTTAGTTTAAAAGAGCTTCCATTAGTTTAAAAGAGCTTCCATCAGCTGCAGTTTTTCTTAAAATCTTTAGTTATTAAATATTCCAAATTCTTACTAACCCAACGAGAAGTTATATTAATTATAGAATAAAAAAACAAACTAATAAACTCTCGAGCTTTCCAAACATGACCAAAGTACCCTTATCTGAGATCAAATAAAAATGTAGGACCGGTCAGCAGGATATCCTCTCGAGTCTCCACACTCGCATCATTCGTGTCTCTCTCTCTCTCTTTGGCGCCAACCGAGGCAACAATAAGGCAGAGACCCTGGGCATTATTAGTTCAAACTGTCACCCAAACCTACACTACACTAGCAGTACTCCATTTGCAACAGCAGCAGCTAGCAAAGGGTAAACGAAGCTTCCTCTTGCATCAATGGCGCCCTTTTTTTGTTTCCTCTCATCTCTCTCTCCTTCCTCTCTTTCACCCAAAGCACTAAAGGCTGGCTGTCTCTTGCCGGTGGGACCCACCTGGCAGGGCAGGGCAGGGCAGAGCGGAATCCGAGGCGAGGTTGCCCAGGATGATTTGCCTCGGAAATTGTGCTCTCAGTAGTGTTGGACGCTTTTGGAGTTCGCTCCCGGCCATAGTAGCATAGCATGGGTTCAACAAGAAGCTTCCTTGAAATCTCTGCATGCATACTGCCTCTCTCTCTCTCTCTACGCTTTATCCAGTCTCTCTCTACATTTCCCATGCACCAATAAAGAGTATAAGGCACAGTTCGAAGGTAAATGTGGGGGGTGAAAACTTCCTCATTTTCCTGTGAGCACGCTTTTCAAACTGCTAAACGATATGTTTTTTAAAAAATTTTCTATCTAAAAGTTGCTTTAAAAAATCAAATAAATCTATTTTTTAAGTTTGTAATAATTAAAACTTAATTATTCATACGCTAATGATTTATCTCGTTTTACGTGTGCTAAAAATTTCAGCTAAACCTGCAGCTGAGAACCAGCCTAAGTAAGAATGAAGTACCACCTACTGAAGATGGCAAAGGAAGGAGCAGAATTTAGAGAAGTGAAAAGGAAAATAAGGTACTAGTAAGCTTGCAGTTATATTTCACTAAAAAAAAGAGAAATAGATGAGTGGTACTCCCTACAATCGAGTCAAAAATAGTCATCATTCTAGGTTGAATATAAAAGTTCAAATAAGCCCACCCACCCCTCCCAAAAACAAACAAACAAAAAAAAGTAGGGTATTACTAGTATGTTAGACCTTCACATTGTGCTAAGTTGCCAGAACAAAAACGTAAACTCAGATACAGGTGTACATTTCCAATGGCAAGTGGCAATTGGTAGGAGGGCTAGCATGATGTAATATGGTACAAGTGATGGTGTATATGATAGCGTTGCAAGGAACAATGCATCCTCCCCAGAGAAAACTAAAAGAGAGGGGTCGGGGGTGTAAAAGATGGGAGATACTTGTTGTCTGCCTCATTAATTCAAGGGTGCCTATGCTTACTTGTTCTGTGCTGTTCTTCCAACCTATTTTCGTCCGTGGCTTGCCTATGTCTGCATGTCAACTTCTACCGTTCTTCCTTTTCTTCAATGTCTGCGTGCCAAATGGCTCTTGCCGTTTTCCCTTTTATTTGCTACCTTGGGCTACATATTGTTGCAAAGTTGCAATTGAGTTGCTTATGGAGTATAAAGGTGAGGAGCCAATCTGATCACATTTCTGACCTCCTTAAAGATTTGTTCCTTGGTTGGATCATCCACAGATTAATTGACCTTTTTACACAAATACATCTGAAACGATGCATAATAAAACTCAATCCCTATGGTACATATGTAGATACCTTGATGCATTTTCGGAGAGCTAGCTTCCAATAACAGTATTTTTTTATAATGGATTAAAAACCCAGCCTCTACATCCAAAACGGATGTACACGGCCAATCCAATAATAGTATATATATATATGAGGAAAAAAATGTAAACTCTATAAATAAATAACAAGATTCGTTCCATATCGACTGCACTTCTTTGCTTTCTTGTCTTTTCTTTTATGGGCCTTTTGTCACTACACCTTATATACATGCCACGATGTGCATCGTCTTTTCATTCTGTTTGTGATGTTGAATTGTTGATGGAGACCGCCGGATTTTCTAAAGCAGACTATCCTCAAGAATATTTAATCAAATGGGTCGATGAATAATATTAAACGAAAATTGGATCAATTAATCAATCTCCATGTATCATTCTCTAAATTTGGGGATCTAGTTTCACTCAAACGCACTCGATCAACATAAACATTTGAATATCTCTCGTATTAGGGTAGACCATTCTCACGTGAGGACACATATTTGTGGAGCTTTAATCTTGTGATCACAACTTTGTGAGGAATGCCAAAATGATATCTTAATGGCATATGCTCTTAACTGCGTGAATTTTGTACCCCGAGAATTAAAACAAGTGCTATTATATTTTTTTTTCTAGGAATAGACATATATCAACATTAAGTTAAAACGATCCCAATTAAGCTGCAGGAACCCGACCTAGCTAGCTTTCTAGTTAGTCCCATTTCGATTATGTTGTTGTCACGAACCGAATTCGAAATACGCAGTACGAATACACCCTTGCTTTGAATTTCTTTTTCCTTGTCTTTCTTCTTTTCCTCTTTATATGGCTGTAGAATCATCATCATATCGATTAGGCCCACACCTGAGGGGCTTGATTGCAAAATTGTCTTTTGATAATGCATTCATGCATGCATTGCATATATATGTTGTACCGACATGCATTGTGCATATATATATATAAGCTCGTTCTTTGGCTTAGGCTAAGCCAGCTAGATAGTAGATATATGATATATAATGTACTTATCTTGCTAGAAGTAATATATAATTTCCTTGATTCCATATGTATAATATAATCACATATATATAATATACAGAATTAATAATGTTGGGCAGATTCGTTTTGCTTTTGCTTTGCAGGAGTACTACTTTGATGGTTTTCTCCAGGTTGATGACGAGATATATAGCCTGGTTAACCTATTCTGATTATATACTTCCTGCTGGTTATACTTACTATATATGTTCCCATTCAGAAATGTACATCGTTTTATCTGGGAATTCTACTGTAAAACCTATTATACTATCTAATTAACTTTGTCCACTGATATAGTATTTACCTATCTACATGCATGTTCGTGTCGATATCAAAATGCCATATATTTACATGTACATATCATATGCATGGGAGGACATGTAGCACAAGTTTTTCTAGTGTTCATTAGTAATACTAGCTCGAGAGGTGGATGCCATGCATGTGCTCATTAATATAGTTCTCTTGCAAAATTTATATTCATCTTGTGGCATTATTTTGCAGATTGATATGGCAACATTATACAGATAAAAACAAACATCGATCAGTGTATATACTACGTACACTAGCAAGATATGGAAGGGTCATCACACATATGGTGAATTTAATTGGTCACACACACACACACACACACACACACACATATATATATATATATATATATATATATATATATATATATATATATATATATATATATATATATATATATATGTGTGTGTGTGTGTGTGTGTGTGTGTGTATGTATGTATATGTGCATAACTGCATATATTCGATCATATGATCGCATGTATGAACCTTGAACCAAAACATCCCAACCAATAAAAAGTGATTAGCAAAATACAAGTATGACCTGGAAAATTCCATTAATTAACATGTGTTGTTTGATCGACCGATATACATGCATGCATGCCTCAGATCAACGAAAGCTTGTATCTTCAGCATGCAAGAATGCCAAATTAAGTTACACATTTACACCCATGATCTTAATAATTAACACAACACAACTACATAGAACGTACGTGCATCCCCAAAAATAGATAATCTTAATTAGCATTTGAGCATCATCATCAAGCATATGATCGATGCACCACTACTAAGATCATCCTGATTAATGCCTCATTAATTACCTGTTGCTATTAATTATCCATTAATTCCATGCATGAACTCGAGCTGTAAAACTTATTTAGCCACAGTTCGATCGAGCACGAGTCAATTAATTAATTTTTCCGATGTGATTAACTGATTTAATTATAATTAATTAATTAATTACCCGTAGGATAGGTTCCTCGTCTGAGCTCCCATCACCGACGGGCTGCCTTCTCCTCCCAGCTGCTGCGGCCGCCGCGCCGACGGCCTCTCAAGCTTGGACACCGGCGCGTCGTAGCCGCCGCCGCCCTTGCTCCCCGTCGAGTCGCCGGACATGATCGGCTTCGGCTCGTAGACGTCGGCGATGGAGTCCATGTCGTCGATCCCGCCGTCCATCATCGGCGGCGGCGCCATCTGTAGCTGGCCATGGTCGCCGCCGCTCTTCCCGGCCAGGTCGTCGTCGTCGTCGTCGACGTCGCCCCACATCATCGGGCTCTTGCCGGCGGCGATGCCGGCGCCATAAGGGCTGGGCCTCTTCGTCTTCCCCAGCGAGCCGATGCTGCTGCCGTCGCTGCACGCGAAGAAGCTCTCCATTGTCGCCGGCCGCTGCTCCATCTGCTGCTGCTGCTGCTGCAGGTCGAGGTGGCCGCCGTACATGTGCAGGTCTTGCAGGGACGGGAACCCCATGGAGCACACGTCGAGCATTGCCTGGTTGCCTAGGGATTTGTACCCCGCCGGGCACGCCGCCGCCGCCGCCGCCGCGACATCGCCGGCGGCGAGCGTCTGGTAAGCTTTCTCCAGGATGGACTGCATGTACTTCCCCTGCGCTTCGATCCTCATCTGCAGGTGCTTCTGCACCTGCATGTCACCAATTAGAATATGCATGTCCAATTTGATGCACAAATGTCCATGCATGACCTTGTTAATTAATTAGATCTTAATTAACCTAATTACCTACCTTGTAGTTGTGCTAATTAAGTAGTAAGCTTCCTGAGAATGTTCATGGGAATGTAATTAAAGTTGATGATGGTGATGAGAAGCTAATTAAGCTGGCTAGCTAGCTAGCATGGGAATGAAGGGAACAGTTAGCTGCAGAGCAAAGTGGAGCTAAGCTAGGTAAACTTCCTGGTGCTTTATTTAAAAGGAGAAACTTGATGAAACTTCATAGGAATTTGATGGTGCAATTTAGTTTGAATGCATGCATGGATGCTTTCTTGGTTAATTACCTCTAGCTGCTCATGTAGCCTTCTTTGCACCTCCATCTGCATTCTGATGGCATCGTTCACGTTGCGGCTGAGAGATTGATCACACACAAAATGGGACTTAAGGAAAAAGGTAGTTGCACATCAAAGAAAATCCTTAACCAGGATGAATTCTACTGTAGTACTACTGCTGCTGCTACTGTTAATTTGTGAAAATAACCTACTCATGATTCATGCTTCTGCCCATTATGCCTGAAGAAGAGGCTGCGTTCCTTTGCATCTCCATTGCCGCGGCTGCGGAAAAAATTCAAGACCTTGTATCAATCTTGCAGTAGTACGTAAAGCAGCTAGCTTCAAATTCAGAACTGAAACTAATCATCGCACTCTATGCATGAGAGGGCCTGGGAATCAATCTTTGAGTAATTAAGTTCTTGATTACCTTCCTTGACCGAGTGGTCACTGAACTCCTTGTGCGGTTGCTTCCCTAACCTGAATTTCTGTTCATAATTAACAGCACCAAAACAAAATTAGTCATCCAACATGAGACAGATTTAGATATAGCGAGAGATAGGTATAGAGAGAGAGAGGAACAAGGAGAAAACCTAACCCTAGATAGCTAGCTAGCTAGGTGTGGTTACCTGGAGATGGCTCTTGAGGTGGTAGAGGGTGAGGCCCTTCACTCCCATCACCCTCATGATCGTCTTGGGCGTCGCTTCTGCGCGTAACAGATTCATCAGCATCACGGATCAAGAATTTTTTTTTCTAGAGAGAAGCTAGGTATAGCTAGCTGGCGCGTACTGTCGGGGCCGCCGAGCTGCGTGACGGCGTCGACGAAGCGCTCGTGGAGCTCCACCGTCCACCGGAGCCGTGGCTTTGGGTCGGTGGTGAGGACGAGGCCGGAGTCGCCCTGCACGCACATGGCCGCCGCCGCCGCCCTGCCGTCATTCGAGCTCACGGCGGAGCAGGCGCCCGCGCCCTTCTTCGAAGCCGGGAACATTCTATTCTCCTTCTCCTCTTCCTTCTCCTCTTCTCTCTCTAGATCTCTCGAATTAATTCTCTCTCTCTCTCTCTCTCTCTCTCTACCTCGTCCTCCTGCCCGATTGGAGGAGACGACAGATTCAAGAACAAGGAATAGGGTTCGCCGCGCGCGCGCACAACGAGGCCTCTTCTTCTTTGGCTGTACTACTACTACTGCCTGCCTGCCTGCTTCTTCTGCTGCCTTGATCACTTCTCTAGCTAGCTTGATATGCTTTCTCTCTCTCTATCTCTCTCTCTCCTTCTTTTGCTTGGAGGTGATGGCTTTTGCTTCTTTTCTCTCTGTGTGACACACACTTTCTCTCTCTCTAGCTAGATAGCAGATAGATAGGAGTCTTCTTCTACAAAGCCCAAGGGTGATATTCTCCATCCTGGCCGGGAAAAAGCCACTCCGGCCGACCCCAACTCCAAGCCCTCCTTTGGCAAAAGATGAGAGGGGCTCTTTTAATTTTAATTGAGTGTGGTAATATAATATCATTTGGATAACATGATTACTACAGATGCTATATTTTAAAACCGAAGGAGTAGTATATACATATAAATTTGTATATAAATTCAGCATAAGTGATACGTGCAAGATGTATAACTATGAAAAAGTAAACTAGACAGAAAGCTCTAGAGCCTTTGGTCATGTAAGTATGCGCAATAGGAGAGGGGCTAATGCATACCTAGGATACAATGTATCAGAATAAAGCACCACTAGAGACTAAGCCAACTTTTGAATCAATATATGGAGTCTTTCCATATTTATACATATAAATAGTTTTATTGGAATCTCCTAGTCGAAAAGAGTTCTTAGAATTTGATCTTTTTTAGATAATGGATGTCATTTCGGCCTCCAACACTACACTTATAGAATCTGGTAGAAAAAATCTTTTAAGCAAATAAGAACGGATCGATTATTATATGCTTTAGTTAATATATGTATGTATATGAGATGTAACAAGGAAGCACGAAGTACACGAGTAAGTAGATATTATATGCGATGTGTGTTCGAATTCGTTTACATGAATCTTCCCATCCCTCTTTGCAATCCTCCAACCATCTCTTTCAGAATCGCAGGATGTAACAGTTAGGGCATGAAAGCATAATTAATTAGCATCAGTTTATGATTAACTGAGCCTTTTGCTCGGCACTAAACAGATCATGCATGATTTTGTCTTTGCGTGCCCCCACACACCGTTGGATCTATACTCTGCTTTTTATATATATTTCCCACTTTGGCGCTAGAAACAAAACAAGTTAGATATATAGCCCTGCATGCATGACCTTTATTTTGTACTTACTGTGTGCATACCAGGTTCCTTTTTGACCAGAGAGCATTGGTGTTTTTACATATATAATTAATCTGTTGTTTTTTGTTTGTCGATGTTGTTGTCGACTTGTCGTTCGAGACATATACTTTTGATCATTACTTGACCAAAATTTGAGCATAATGAGATGTGAAAGTACGTGTTACTTGAACATAAGGACTTAATTGTTGTTCTAGTACAGTACCTAAAGTGACATTTAAAGTAGAAAATGTATAGTACTGACTACCCGGGAATGTGGGTAGTTAGAACTTAATAGCTACTGCTAGCTACGACTTTGAACCTTGAGCGTAAGCTAAATATACTCGAGGGAATTATCCCTTTACTTTTTTTTTGATAAAAAATTATCCCTTTACTTTAATATACCACTTTTTCATGTGGCGAGAACTAGAATATGTCAAAATGTGTATTTTACCCTTACCTAGAATAAAAGAAATTAATGCAAATTAAATGGTTACTTCTCACAAAAGCCAAAGTAATTAAGTATTTCCTTATGGAGATAATAGCATCATATTCGTGCCTTGCAATCGATCTCAATTGATAACTAAATGTTTGAATGATTTGTAATAATTATTCACGGGTATAAACAAATAAATCAACTACTATAAAGTTGGAAAACAGAGATTTAAAACAACGTCCTAGAAAATTCATATTTAGAATATTTTTTAATAAATCGTACCATTTAGGAGTTTAAAAAACGTGCCCGTTAATCCATTAATCAGAAGGGTTTACATTAATAGTCTTCTAATTAAAATTTGTGTACATAATTATATGGGACTTGACCACCTATATTTGAAACTCATGCGCAACATGCAATATTTTCTTTATAAAATTTTTGCAAATAACACCCACATGCATGTGTACATAATTTCAACCACAATTAAAATATCTAGAGTAGAATGGGGCAATTACCATCAACCCAACTTTCTAAAGAGTAAGATCGATATACCACATATCGATCACTAGACATTTCACAGTTTCACATAAGCTAGCTATACATGCACACTTTTGATTTTGCTGTAACCTGCACCAAATTAAGGTCTATATATATATATATGTGTGTGTGTGTGTGTGTGTGTGTGTGTATAGAGAGAGAGAGAGAGAGAGAGAGAGAGAGAGAGTTAATTAGTCACTTGCCTTCAGAAAAAAAAAAGGAGCTAGGCATGCTAATTAACATGCATATAGCTAACATAGGAGTGAGTACCACGCATAGCAATCAAAAGTAACATCCAGACATCCATGCAGGAAGCCAGAAGGGTACCTGATCATGTGTAAATGATTGCAATGTAGAACAGATTTAATCTTGTGCATGGGAACTGCAAAAAAGGATGGAAATTCGTTGAGCCCTGCGAGCTAACATTGTCACTTCGGACAAGAAGACACCAATGATGCAACATGTAGTATATATATATTTACCCAAAAGAAATCTTCTTTCAGTGCCATTATATTGGTGCCCATGTGGGGCACTTAGAATTCATGCAACTTTTTTCTTTCTTTCTCTTTCTCTTCTTTCCATTGCTGACTGAGGGCTTGAATGTGGTGTCGGATGACCAGACAATTGATATGTCGTTCTGAATAAAAATGACCCAAGAATTTTATCCTATGGTACGTGCACATGAAACTAACTACGGTGTACTCCTTGAGCCCTTGATCATGAAACAAATTAAATAAGCAGAAAAAAAAAGGAAGCTGAATATATGGTTTCATAATGAAGTCGGCTAATTGCTCACCTCAGCAGATTTTATATCTGTAGAATCAGGTAAGCATAGATATTTTGGAAAGTACATTGCAGACCAACTGTGAGTGTAAAATAAAGGAGGACAAGAAATAAATTGATAGAGAGAAGCTTCTTTTGTTGACAAATATGAACCCTAAAACTTTTCCATGATTAATCATGAGGCATGTTATTATTGGGCGCCTACTCCGATGGCATTTTTCATATATATATATATATATATATATATAGAGAGAGAGAGAGAGAGAGAGAGAGAGAGAGAGAGAGCTAGGAAAAACTACAAAGATCAGCCTAATATATATTGATGCTACATGAGAATCAAAGGAGCACATGTTCTTCCTCTGCAATCTCCCCTCCACATGTGTTTGCATGCTTACGTCACCACGAAATCATTCACCAACGACACCTCGATCAAACTCCAAATAATTAAGAAAGAGAGTGAAGTTTGTGGAAGGTCAAAACTAGGGTTTAGCTTCAAGCCTCCATGGGGTCCCATTTAGGAAGGGAAAGTAGAGAGGATGAGTAAGAACATTGTAAAGCGCCCGTGCGCTGCCTCATGCCATTTTCTTTATCCACAAGGGAATAGATGCTTCCTTCTTTGACAATTAAGCAAAGATTCTTCTCAAACATTCTTCAAATGTGGTTTTATTTGAACACTATTATAACTAGACCTTGTGCCTTTGCTTAAGCAATAAGGAATCGATGAGAGAAGGGGAAGCATGGGAAGAAATACGGCCGTAAGCTAGTGGTACTTATTATCAGGAGGAAAATATAATCTTAGTCCACAGAACAATAAATTTGAACTTGTCCCTTGAATTTAAATCAAGTGAACAAATAATGATACTTTTTTTACTACTATATATGGTGAATTAATCCTATACGGACACATATATGTACTCCCTCCGTCCTAAAATATAAAAAGTTTTAGAGATGTATATGGGTATTAAGGAAACCGATGAAATTAAATGAAGAAAGATTGTGATTGGTTGAGAAGTGGAAGTAGATGCGAAACTTTAGTAGTGGAAGTTTGTGATTTAAAAGAGAATGCAGATGTAGAAGTTTTTATATTTTGGGATAAAATTTAAATGCTACAAGTTGTTATATTTTGAGACGGAGGGAATACTATATTTGTACCATGACCCTTTTAAACTTTTGGATAAAACAAATTGCAGGCTTTTGTCCATGCCATGAAGCAAAAATATCCTATTTACCCCCACTTTCTCACTTGTTTTTAGGTTCTGAAATTCCTTCTGATATATCTTATTTTTTGTTAGGCCTAGCCTTTATGTGTATTAAGTATTTGTTGCACATTGTGCAATCAGAATTATTTGATAGAGAGCAAACTTATTATACGCAGTAACAAAACTTCCTTATTATTATATGAAGTAAAATAATTAATCGTTGGTTGAATTGATGGACGGTCTATGCACACCCTAAAAGTTATTTTTTTCTCGTCGTTGTAAAATGATGAAATAAAATTAACAACCATAGACATCAACATCAATCGTTTAAAATGCATGTAACTTTCTCATGATCACTCGATCTCTGCATTCTTTTCTGCACGGAAGTGGAAGAATAAAGACGATATATTCTGAAGAACAACGCTATATAATAGCAGCCTTATTTGAGCATATACTCAATTTTAATCAGTGATGTCTTGTTTTGTTCTCATAAAAGATAATGGCCAACAGTCCTTAACCTGTAGCCAAAATAACCTTGTTTTGTCTTTTTTATGGATGCAGAGAGAAAAGACAGCTAGCTAGTACTATCAAAGTCAACTAATTTATTTTAAGACAGGCATCAAAATATAATGACGCTATTTCTGATAAATTTCAGAGCCTTTATACATATGCTGCTTAAGCGGCTGTGGTTCCATTGGAGACAATTCTCTAAGAATCTGATCAGGTAAAACTAGCTAACTGAATTTTCAGCTAGTTCCAAAGAATCTTAATTATAGTCTCTATCAGTATAACTGAAAAAACCAGAAAAATAATGCATCATCTAACAAAATTTCATAATGTATCAGTTAATTAATGAAACTAATTAAAATGCTCTATGAGATAGTACGCTAGCTTTTAATTAATAAAAATTCTAGGCGTCATCTGGTAAACATATCGAGCAAACAACCATGTCCCAAGAGAGCTTTTAATTAATTTAATTTGGGGAGTACGAAAAGAAGAATGTTGTCGACATTACTTGTCATTTACTCTGTTCTAAATAAGTAAAACCTAATTAATCTAAAAAAACACCAATCGTGTAGGTCAAGTAGAGAGATATAGCAGAAAAACAGTTACGTATGCAAATTTTGTCTATATCAAATATGATATATCCTGTGCGCATAATTGGTTGTTAACGGATTTCATTATATCATATTTTCTTAAGAAAAAGCAAAATAACGATACCTAAAACGAACTAGGTATCTTTCCAATTAAAAATGATAAACGGTAACTGAGTATAAGAGGTCTGCAAATCATTCCAATGTAGTAATAGTCTATGCATGGAGTCCAATATTGGTGAGTAGTAAATATCGTTTTAAATATTAATATTTGACACATGAAAAGCATATGTAAAGATTTGTATAAAAAATCCGTACTATCCAAAGTTTATCAGGTTTTGCAAATAAATATATGACAATTAATAGAAATTAGCAATCATAAGTGTATTTTGGAGAACGTACTGATGTTTAACATGGCATGTTGTGTGACCCGAGGCCGGACGGAGTACTATAGGTTATGTAAAGTAATAAGTGGTATTAATTACCTTCAACTCATTGATTAATTAAGATAAAAATCCTATCCACATCCACTACAGACATAAGCAGTTAGCTTACATTTCAAGCAGACATTTGGAGACCAATGACTTAGCTAGGACAAACTTTGTTATTTTCTTATTTATCTGGGAGATTCTCTTTTTACTAGCATTCATCATGTGCAAACCCTAATAAATTTAGTGATGTAAAGAAGCAAGATTCCTAGTAGGTGCAGTTACGAAGCAAACAAATCTAGTAGCTAAGAAGCAAACAATAACTGATCTTGTTTCATCTTTCCACGATGATCTACATCTAGGCCTAGCTAGTTAGTTAATTAAGCAGTTAATTAGAAGTGTAGATGTACTCTCTCTCTCTGATCCTAAATATAAGCCCTTTTTGACCTGTGCATGAGAATTAGCCGTGTAGATGTACTTCCTCTTATCCTAAATATAGGTCGTTTTAGCTAATCACTTTGGTTATGCAGGAATAACATGGTTTTTGACAAAAAAAAAGTAATTTCTTCACCTTTGCAGGTTATATCCTTAATTATCCATTGGCTCCGTACATGACTTATCCTACGGAAGCATGGTATGCAGAATTTGTTGTGCGGCATGTCTACATTTGGAAAAGGTGGTCGGAGAGTATTTTACTAGGGACATGGGTGGCGGTCTAGTCTTCGGATTGCTGGTCCTTAATACTTCATATCTTTTCTTTGTTCAAAACTTTATGGGTGTGTTAGTGAGTTTTGGCTGTATGCATTTAGTTATACAGAGACCGAAAATGTTCTCAATGCGGTTATATTAACTTGACGTAATTGGCTGAATTCAATAAAAAGTTTTCTTTATTAAAAAAAATTAAGAAAACAATCAAATAACTTTGTTGCTTTTCATTTATATTGCATTGGAAAGATGAATCGATTTATTTATGAGAAATATATCATTTATTTACCAAGAACAAACACAGAAGGATATTTAAAAAGTTGCCTAGAAGTCTCAAAACGACTTATATTTAGTAAAGAGTTGAGAAGACTTATATTTAGAAGTCATATAATGTATGCAGAGTTTCTTTATGATCTAAAAAAATAGAGTTTATTTATCTATGACCTTATCAAATCAATACAAATTAATTAATCACTAGAGAAATTAGCACATATGTATGAAAAGTCCATCTTTGGCCTCACATGATTAAAGACCATACAAAATAAAGCTCATCTCTCAACGTACTTTAGACATGTACCATTCATGAGTACTTTAATTTCTAGTCATAGTGTAGCCTGTTTAATCCCCCCAAGCTAAAACATTTGGCAAGGTTAGCGTGTGAACATGCTTGGTTTGTTTGTCAATGGCTTCCATTACTAGTGTGGTGAAAGAACACACAGAGACACAATCGAAGCTTTGTCTAAAGGAAATCTATGGAAGTGTCTAATGTATATCCTCCCCTTTTTTCTTACCTTCCTTTTACTTTTGTGTGATCTTTGAACAGGATATGATTGCCATTAGGGTCGCTTCGCAGTTATTTTTTTTAGTTTGGACAAAGTGCAGTTCATATGATATGAGTGATCTTGCTTTGTTTCTACATGCATGATTAGTTAATGTAATTAAGATGGTGTTTATGTTCTCTTATAGATATATAATTAATTAGCCAGTAATGGAATTGATGGTAGAAGAGTTAAAACTTAATTAGCCAATTAGCTTCACGGCTGTGTAAATACCCGGTTTGAAATTCAGAGCAAGCTGGTCGGCCTCTCGTCAATAGGGGTTAATCACGTCGTTGTTTTCTCCCCTTCTTTACTGCCCTTTTTACCTGGCTAATTAAGCTCATCAGCCGGCATGTGATTGACAGACTGAATGAATGAGCAACTCTGAGCTTTCAAAGTGTCCATCTATGTCGGTTTGATCTTTACTGCCTCCTTTTTTAATAAATAATATAGTTAATTTTTATTATGACGTTTAACTATTTGTCTTATTTAAAAAAAATTATGTGAATATAAAAAATATGAGTTATGTTAAAAATTTCTTTAACAATAAATCAAGTAACAACAAAATAAAATTATAGTTACTTAAATCTTTTTAATAAAATAAATATCAAATTTCGTGTCAAAAATTAATAGCGTCGTTTATTAAAAAGGAGAGGGAGTACTACTTTTTCAACTGTTCCAACCATTTAATGGTCTCCATGGTATGAAATTAAAATTTTTCCTTGCGAAAGTGACGATGCACTTAATTTGTGCGTTAGTAGTTCTTTGACTCCAACATAAAAGTTTCTCGCACAAAAGAACATACATGAAAGTTCGTTTCTTGTAATTAGACACATAAATGCATTTTTTTCTGTTATTTATTTCCTCTGTTAAAAAATATAAGGCATATAGTTTGACTAGCAGGTTTTGTGATATATAAATGTATAATGAAGCTTGTCATTTTCCTCTGTTAATAAAATAACATGGTTTTTTATCCATAATAAAGCATGGGTTTTCAGCTACCAGTAAAGAAAAATATTTCTTACATGTAAATAAATAAGCAAGGAGGTCCAGAAAATATCAACTGGGCTACAGTTCGGACATGGACATGAATGCAGTGCGTTCTGAAATGTAGTCTTTATCTATTGGCTGGCCAAGTTTGTTCAGATAACCAAATTACGGCCCAGTAAGTATATGCATGGCAGTTTTTTTTTTGAGAGAATATGCATGGATAATTGGCAATTAATGTGATGTAATTTCTTTTTTCATTACAAGAAAGTACACCCAAACATCAACACACATTGATCATGAAAACTAATAAAGTTTCAGGACAGACGCTAATCTAGTGTTACTCTCAAATAGAGTAATACAATGTTTGGATTGAACAGGTGATCAACTCCAATTTTGGTTGTCAGTTGGTGTGTGAATAAGTGAATGCAACCAATAAACCGAGAGCTGATGGTGCGTCTCTTCACTCATTTAGAATTAACTCTTGTTGGCCATAATGAAAGAAACAAATTAGCCAATTGGTTTGAGTTGTTAAACCCCACATATATATATATATAGAGAGAGATGGGCTACTGTGCTTCGCGAAGCACGGATCGCCCCGTGCTTCGCGACCGTTGCTACAAATTAGAAGTTTAAATGAGCGATCCAAATCGTTCACCATGATCTCCATATTGAAACAAGGTTGGAGACCAAATTTTATATTTTTTGAAAATTTTTTACTATTTTTAAGAGGGGTATAAATTTATAGGTTTTGGACGGTTTTGAAGTCTTTAGATTAACAAGATTTCATACATATCTAAAAAATAGTAAAAAATTTTCAAAAAATGTAAAATTTGGTCTCCAACCTTGTTTCAATATGGAGATCATGATGAATGGTTTGGATCGCTCATTTAAACTTCTAATTTGTAGCAACGGTCGCGAAGCACGGGACAACCCCGTGCTTCACGAAGCACCATAGCCTATTGTTAACGCCAAAATTTGGCACGGGTCTTTAGCAGATTTGGTTAAGAGAAAATCACAGATAACCTGTGAAGATTGATCCAGAGGAGACCGAGTTTGGGAAGAGACCGTGAATACCACAGTATGGCAGTAAATTACTTTATCTATTAATTAGGTAGTTTTGATAATTGTTAGGAAACCTGATCTCGTATCCGATCAGGGCTTGTTAGTTTTTCGTTTATAGATAAGAAAGTATGTACCGTGTCCTATAAGGACTCCTGTAACTCGGGGTATATATACGTATGCCCGGGGACCTTGTAAACTATCACAAAGATCAATTAAACTTCGGCGCATCGCCACCCTTTCGACGGGTTCTTGCTTCTCGAGCGGGGCTGCATCGGTTAGGTCCGAACTCCTGCGAGAGGGTAAGACTCGTCACCCCTTACCCAGGTGTATCTGCCCTGTCTACGGCTGCATCGGTTCGGTCCGACCTCTTAGGCCGATCAGGTATACCACATCACGCGTGCGTAGATCTTATCAGTTTACTGGAGGCGATTTATCATCAGTTCGTGCTGCATCGGTTGGGTCCGACCTACTGAACTGCCAGCGATAAATCGTTCCTACTAGGCTGATGGTTTTTGCGCAAGCGTCTTATCGAAATGTATAGCCGGTAAGTTATCTTATTACATCACAGTTGCATTAGGTCTATCGGCTTGTTGAGGTTCATTTACTATTATCGATCTGTGCTGCATCAGTTAGGTCTGAACTACTAGATCGATAATAATAGATTTATCCTTGTCGAGCCGATCGGTGTATATGCGACGTTCTATCGGAGTGCTTAGCCGATAGGTTATCTTTTTATAAAGCCGACTGTGTTATCTTTACTATTTTGGTCATCTATATTATCATCGGTTTTCTAGCCGATGCACATGTGTTTCCTCGGCAGTCGGCTGGCTTACTGTTCTGCTTATCTATTTTATCATCGGCTTCTAGCCGATGCACATGTTATACTGACAGCCTATCCATTTGTTTATAGCGCTATCGGTTTCCTAGCCGATACACAGGTGCCATCGGCTATCGGCTACGAGGAGTCTATATCAGCCCGTATCGGCCGATAGCCGATGTGCAGTTGCTGCTGACCCGGCACGAGCACAAGCGAGGGACCCGGAGCGCGAGTACAGGCGAGGCCCGGGCACGAGCATAGCGGCGATCGGCTGGAAGGAATCCGTATCGGCTTACTGGCCGATTGGATCAGTAATCAAATTTCTTCATCTCCTTGTCAATTACGGGGTCAAATTGACTGGCACGCCTGCGAACCTCAAGATTTTAGGACCTGCACTGGAGCTAAGCAGATCTCCCAGGCCTTCGCGTGTCACCAGACGCCGAACCAGATCGTCAGCAAGCTTTTTGGCACACCCGGCGGTTTTCGGCGTCAACACCTATATATATATATATATATAAAGTTATATACCGCTACTAAATAAAAAGGATATATATTATACTGATACTAGATAAAAAATAGTACATACTACCTCTATATAAGAAAGTATATACATGCAGGTAAGAGTATATACTCTGGGAGTCTAAAAGATATATATATACACACACACAATGACTTCACGAGTATGTTGTTGAAATGCTTAATTACCACCAACAAAGTTCACATGTAACCATGAATAATCAACACTATAGCTATATGCATTTTGCATTATAACTATATTCATTTTTCCATTTTTTTTCATTGCCAAACAAATTAAATAAAATCATCCATGTAAAAAAAAAGTTCAAAAGAACCCAATTGCAGAGTCAACGGCACCGTCGAGCATAAGCGACAAAGATTTTTTATGAACATTGCGAGCACTGGATCGACAATAGCGAGGTTTGCTTCAAAAGAATTCTCTTGAAAAAGCTAGAGAAATCAGAATGTCTATTATTCTCATACATTTCTTTCTTCGTCGCAATTGACAACTAAAGAGATGGTTTGTTGATGCAATAATGGGACATTGCCCGGCAACAAACAACGGCCCCACGGCAGAACATTGGGCCAATCCTGAGCGTCCGTGCTGCCTCTTTCGAGATCATATTATTGACTCCATCGAGATCGTACGGCTGTGATTATTCCAGCGACGCCTCGCCGGTTAACGCCTGCCCATAAGGCCATCTTTAATTCTATCTACCCCAACAAGCAATATTATTAACTAGCTGATGCCTCGCACGTTCGTGCGGGCATAAAAGAATAATTCTTAATATGCAATATTAATGCAAACAATCTTATTAAACATGTTTACAATTTTGTAAGAAACCATATTTGAAATATTCAGCTGCCAGCGAAATTTACAAATAGGAAAACAAAAGGCTAAAGATGAAAGATCCAATTGCTTGTCAATGTTTCGGATGAAACAAACAAAATCCTACAAAAAAAATTAACAAAAAGCATCGCTTACAATGATTTATAAAATAGCAGTGCTTCATGAATTGTTGCATATCTTAGCAAATGTAAAGCCTTTTAGAATGTGGATGTTGAAAACTTAGACAACCCAATTATAATACATATGGATATTGCGGGAAGAATTAACAGGTCGGACACTTGACATCTCGATCATAAACACCATTTAATCACTTGAAAAATAAATAGATTCACGGCACCGGAAAGACCAGCTTTCTAGGCACTCTATCTGTCTGAAATATTATAGCACAAATTGCATACCAAAATACAAGAACTTAAATGAAACAAAAGCGAATAGTATAATTAGATGGAATATTAAATATGTTCAGATCTTGGTCTTGCCTTTACAAATGCAATTAGATTTATCTGGATATCCAATTTTATAAGTTTCTCAGTGCATCTGCTGTATAAAAGTTACCTAAATGATTGATCACGATGACATGATCATGACTCATGACAGAATTTCACTGTAGAAGGAACTACCAGTTTTATGGGTTAATCAAAGTATTCGGGTAATTAAGTTTGTCAAATAGAAATGCTTAATATGAATATGGGATGTATTCGATAACTTAGATGTAGGGGAGCAAAATAACCACCTAAAATATAGCCAAGGACTAATATATTTTGGTTCCATTCTTCAACTGAAAAACTTACAGAGCTAATGATGCATGTGCAACATTAGAGACCGAAGGCTGCAAAAGTGCAAAGTAGTTGTAGTGTAGCGATCATAAAACTCTCCATGGTCTATGTAAGCAACAATTGCATGAGCAGAAAAATAACTGCTTATCACCAAAATTACTAGAAGTGCAGCATTACAGTATATAAGTGTGTAAGGAATATGTCAATGTAGAAAATAATTAAGGGTAGAAACATCAAATATGATGTAAAAATGACTGCAAAGTAACAAACAAATATTGATGCCTGTACATTGCATCATATATCAATTAGTCAGATATTTGGAGTAATAGCATATGTAGGCAGGTTGTACGAAAGGATGATCAATTATACAACTATAGAAACAAATCCAATAATAGAGTAGATTAGGAACAAATGTCAGCAAAGAAAAAGGTCAGAAGCGGGGCATAATCTGTTCCTGGGACATGGTTGACAAGATTAGGGTGAGAAGTTGAGCGGCGCCGAAGTAGGGATGGCAACGGGTCGGGTGAGGTGCGGGTGGAGCAAAAACCCGCCCTCGACGGCGCCCGCGACTCTTGGTCACGCCCGCCTCAATGAGACCGCGGGTGGAATATCACACCGCGCCCGCACCCGCGGGTCACCGCGGTGTCGGTCACCCGCGGGTGCGTTCATTCAGCTTTCCATTTACCGCTTACTTTTAATTTTTTAAAGTCTTGCCATACAGCAGACTTGAGCTTCCTCTTATTACAACACATAGGATCATCACCACTATCTACTTCAACCACATTAGTACCTTTGTTGGTTCACTAGTAGCAGCATCTGATGGAGTAGGATCTCTAGATCCAGCACCAGCACCTGATGAAGGAGTTGGAGCTCTAGAACCTCGAGGAGTTGACATGCTATATCACTACACAAACAAATCAGAAAAAGAGATTAGGAATTTAAGAGCAGTACTACATGCTATATCCTGAAATGGACTAACATATCAAGCATTTGAGACTCAACCAGCACCTGCACTGGACCAGCACCTGCACTGGGCGTCGGGTCAAGAGGAGACGAGGAGAGACTGAGAGATAGGAGGCACCGGGGAGGCACGGGGGCCTAGGCGAGTGGGCGGCGGCGGCGGTGGGGAGGCGCGGGAGTGGGCGGCAGCGGCGCGGGGAGGCGTGGGGGCCTGGGCGAGTGGGCGGCGGCTGCGGTGGGGAGGCGCGGGAGTGGGGGCGGCGGCGCGGGAGGCGCGGGGCCTGGGGGCGTCGGCGGTGGGGAGGCGCGGGGCCTGGGCGGCGGCGGCGGTGGGAGGCGTGGGAGTGGGCGGCGTCGGCGGTGGGGAGGCGTGGGAGTGGGCGCGTCGGCGGTGGGAGGCACGGGCCTGGGCGGCGGCGGGGAGGCGCGGGGGCCTGGGCGGCAGCGGCGGCGGTGGGGAGGCGCGGGAGTCGGCGACCAGACCGAGAGACGGAGAGAATAAGAGAAGCAAGCAGTGGCTTGGGAGATGGCACAGGCACACCTAGGTTTTTTTGGTTGGGCTGACTGTAGACATGGGCCTTTGTTTACGGGGCCCGATAGGCGCCCGCGGGTGAACTTTGTCACCCGCCTCCGACCCGCGTCTATCGCAGACCCTGACCGATGAACACCCGCGGGCACGATTTTGCACCCGCGCCCGCGCCCGTCGGTTGCGGCGCCCGCGGGTGTGATTGCCATCCCTACGCCGAAGCCAAAGATGATTGAGGGCTCGATTTACAGCATCAGACGAAGACAAAGGGGATCGAAGACCTCCGCTCCGCGTTGCGTTTCATCGTGTGGGGATGAGATGATGGCTCGCGTTGACTGCCCTCCACCACGCAAGAGGAAGCCGCTCGATGCCGCCATTGTCCGGACCGCGCCAGCGAACGCCGCCACCGTCGCGTGTTTTGCTGTTTGAGTTTTTTTTTTTTATAAAAGGATAGGTTAGTATGTGATTAATTAATTATTAACTATTAAAAATCTAAAAAATAGATCTATTTGATTTTTTAAGTTACTTTTATATAAAAATTTTTATAAAAAATATATTATTAAGTAGTTTGAAAACGGGCTTACGGGAAATGATGAAATAAACATAAGCAGGAACGAACAGCCGTTAAGCTGGGTAGAGAAGTACCTGGCGTTTTCTCTTTGGGCCGCTTTTGTCTGTGGGTTGCTAGGCCAGCCGACTGGCCAGAAACATGCAACGTTTGGAGGCCATCCGATCAAGATCCGACGGTTAATATGCATAGATGACGAGGCGAGCTGTGGAGCAAGCTTTACAGCAATTATTGCTTAGTGGGTACCAACTATATAAAAAAAGAATATATATTCTCTTCTTTTTTTAATAAATGGCGTCGTTGATTTTTATAGTAATATTTGATCATTCGTCTTATTAAAAAAATAGGAGCAAATATAAAAATATATATATGTCATGTTTAAAGTTTCTTTAATGATAAATTAACTAAATCACAACAATTTAAAATTTTTAAATAAGACCAATAGTCAAATCTTATGTTAAAAGTCAATAACTCCATATAAAATGGAGGGAGTATACAAACTCTGAACCTTAGAAGTGTCGTGTGATTATCTGAACTTTCCAAAACAAAAAGCACATTATATGGTGGTGGTGCCATTGTTTCCAGAGACATTATTTGTGGTGTGTACATTAGATTTTTTCTAAATGATCAGATTAATTAAAACTTGAGCGTAGGTCAAACTGTCTCATCATCAAGCCCCTTAAAATGAAGAAAATTCATTGGATGTTGATAAGTAATTGGGGGAGCACAGTTCTATACATCAGTATCCAGATCTTGATAAAGAAAAATATGATTATGTATATATCTAATTGGTATAGTATAAAGATCGGTAGTTATACTTTCGTTATCATTAAAAAGATGTCGAATGAGAACCTAGCAAGGCTCAATGAATATTTTGTTATATGTATATCATATATACATATTTGCTTAATTGCTTTTGCATAATTAATTTACATTGAAAAAAATTGCATGCAGAGAGACAACAAGATAAGGCAGGAAAGCTTGTAAGTATAATGGAGGCCGAGTCGGAATCACGGTCACATCCACATCGTATCATTCATACACTATCATCTATACCTTTCCATCTTTCCATCAATCGAAAGGAGAAGAAAGATATAATTCGAAACAGAAATTAATGGAGCAGGAAATCGACCTCTGACCTCCATTCTTTATTTATGCTGGGAAAGATTCAGCACTCGCCAGAGCTGAAAACGGATCAAAAATGTTCGAAAACTAGCTATACCATATTTGTTTTCATATTTTTTCGAAATCGAATTCAGAATCAGAAACCTCGGATACAAAAACAGAATCGAATATTACCGGATATAGATACGAAGCGAATACGAATCGAAATGAATACGGTAACAAATATTTATTCGAATATAAAAACCCCTTAAAGTGAACTTTACAAACCAACAAAGAGAGACAACTTATTATTTTTTTGTAAAACAATATATCAATATTTCTAAATTTTTAGCTAAACAACAGATACAACAAATTTGAAGCATCCATATCAACAACACATTACTAATTTCTATGCAAGTATATAATCATATCACCATCTTCGATTTAATCACAAATTTTAGATATAGTAATTTTAAGCGTTTATATCAACAAAAATAGTTTAATCACACGATCAAATTTCCCATCATAAAATAGTTCATCCACATGACATAGACCATCCAAATAGTTTAAATACTCAATCACCTAGAAAGCAGGTTTTACCCTCAAATCGACCTTTTGCTGCAGCAGTTCACCTGTAGTATTTTATCATGTTGATCACATATAGTGGTGTAATTAGGTGTACTGCTACGGAACATGCCATTCGTACCGCTCTATCAAAACCGATTGAAGAAAATCCAGCACTAATAGAAGGTTTTTCACCCACTCGCCTAACCCGCGCTCAATGCCAGTTTATTAAAAAACCGATACTAATAACATCAACACTAATTCATTAAAAGACCGATACTGATATATGATATATATACCGATCTAAACAACCAACCGGTACTGATAACTGGAGCGAGTCGAGCAAATTTCCCGAGCCGATCGATCACAGCCACTCATTCCCTCTGTCTCCCATATCTTCACAGCTACCTCTCTCTCTCCCTTATCTCTTCAAAAAAAATTTCCTCATCTCCTCCTTCCTTCCTTCTATCGCGTGCAGTAGCGGTGGCCTTGGCGTCGGCGCCGCTGGCCTCGCGAGCAGCTCGCGAGGAGCAGCAGTAGCGGCGCCGGAGGCCTCGCGAGTAGCAGCGGCGGCCTCACGAGCAGCAGCCGCACCGGCCGAGTGGCGGCCTTGGCAAGCAGCATGCACATATGCACATGTTCTTACTTTGTTTGATTTAAGAAGTTAGTTTCTTTTTTTGGGAACATGGATGATGCACGTTAGGATTTGTGATTCTTTTTATTCAGTTCTTGTCTGAGGATGTGAATGATTTTGTGATTCTTTGTATTTTCTAGTTTGAAGAGCCGGCTTGGCTTTTTTTGGTTCATTTGTTCGGATTTGATGCGGATATCTGAAAATTTGTCCGGATAGTTTCCGACCGATTCTGGAATCCACCGGATAATGTCTTTACTGTATTCATATCCGTATTCGAGAAAAATTATCCGTTTCCGTTTCCAAATCTAAGATTATCTGAGAATTATCCGACCGATCCTATCCATATTCAAAATTTCGAACGGATAGTGGATAATATCCGAACCGTTTTCGCACCTACTCGCTACGACTCACAGCTTCTCAACTGGAGTAGTACAAACAAAAGTGAGTGCCCCACTACAATTACTCCCTTCATTCCAAAATAAATTTATTTTTATCTATTTTATTTGTTCTATAAAAACTTTATTTTTAGAGTAATTAATGCATTAAAGTTTGTTAAGACGAGAGACAAATGTATTAGAGTTTTTGTTAAAATGAGGAAGTGTATTGGAGCTTGAGACAAGTGTATTGAAGTTTAATAAAGAAAAAAATATTCTATTTTTTTAAGCTTTGTATTGGTATATGTGAGATTGATTAAAAATAAACTTATTTTAGGTCGGCGGTAGTACTAGCTAGACAGCTTGCTTAACATTAGCAATTAGCTTATTGGACATTCTTTAATTTCAAGACAGAGATACGCACACTCCCCATGTTTTTTTTTAATTATAAGAAAAACTCCTACGCATATATGCTATGTGCGGATACACTTGTGAAGTGTACACGCCCTTATACACACTTTTGAATAGAGAAGAGAAGGCTCGATATGAATCCATGAGCATTGAAAAATCCGACTAATTTTGCCTACGCATAATCATAAGAGTTAGGATTTAAAACTTAGTGACTAGAGTTATGGGTAGAGCATGTATGTGTGTCTTTGTAGGGGTGAATGTCTGTATTTGTACTATGTTCCGTGAAAAAAATATAGTATAAGCAATTAATTATATCATTTATTTCTCAATTGTTATTTTTTTCAATTTTTCTCGACAAATATTTCATAAAATAAATTCACGGGTAACTGTTAGTATTTTTTTATGATGCCTAAAGAAATTCGTACAAAAGCAAACAGTATTTAACATGTGTGGCATGGAATGATCACTTTGGCCACAAATCACAATAAACACCACAATCAACGTGGGTCACCTGGACCTTCTTGAGTGTTTTTCCCCTGTCGTTAACGGTGCACTCAGCTCCATCCAAGAATGATGGACGTATAACAACTTACATCAAGACCAAAGAGAACAGTTGATCACGCTAGAGCAAATATAATATAGTATCAAATACTACCTTTAAAAGTATCACGTGGATTTACATGATGATATAGAGAGGAGAAGAGAGGAGAGAGAATGAACTGCCTCTAATACTAGAGACATCCTCTTTACAAACTTTAGGAGAGAGGAAAGAAAAGAAACCAATAAATTAATAATAAAAAAATAAAATAAAATTATTATAGTGTATTGGAGCAAGCTTGCTAGAAGTAACAGGTTATATATGCTACCTTTTAGTGAATAGATGATGCGAATGAATTTAGAGGTGAGAATCAACTTTAGTATTAAACTTGCTCTGACATCTATTTATTGTTCCACGTCGAACGGAGTCTATTGTTGCTTCGGTGTCTACATGCATGCAAACATTAATTTGTATTTGTGGAAAAGCAAACTTTGTAGAAAACGAACAAACTCATGCAATGGTTTGTAGAATACGTAGATAATTTGTGAAAAAGAAAAAAAGGGTTATGCGTGCTGCAATTCTGGACGGAGGGAGTAATTACCAAGGGACAAATTGATGGAATTTAATCTTTGCAAGTACGGTATAGCCAAGAGAATAAACTACTACTATTTTATGTTTTAGAAAACGTGCTAACGAAAACTAGAAAAGAAGAAAAAGCTAAAAACAGAAACGAACAACCTAATCAAAGAATCAAAGAAAAGTGAGTTTGTTCCACCCACACAAGTGGAATGGTTTATACTAACACAATATATGCTTGATTTTATTTTGAGAAATCCAAGTGATCTTCTTGAACCTAAACAATTACTACCTCCTTTTTAATAAATAACACCATTTATTTCTGATACGACATTTGACCATTCATCTTATTAAAATATTTAAATAAGTATAGTTTATTTTTATTGTGACTTAGTTTATCATTAAATAAATTTTAAGCATAACTCATACTTTTATATATTTATACCAATTTTTAAATATGATAAATAGTCAAATATTATGATAAAAATTAATAAATTTATTTGTTGAAAAATGAAGAGAGTATATTTATGTATATTACACTGTTAGCGCCGTGGAGTGTATATGTGGCATGATTGTGACATATGGTTCTCTTTTGATCTAGAATATTTTCTGTTTTCCATGTAGAATCTACTTGAAAATTCTGCCAAATCTTGCATTTCAACTGTGGCCTAAATTGTTCTATCCTAAAAACAGTGAAAAAAAGAAACTCATATCTTTTACTCCCTCTATTAAAAAATTTCAAAAATACTTATATTTTAAGACCAGGGAGCATATAAGATGTGAAATGTTGTTCTAAGAAATTTTAAAATCTATAATAAAAGGCTACCTTGTTTGAAAAAAAAAAACTTTTTGTTTAGCCCAAAACAAAAAAAACAAGAAAGCTACTCCTACTAAATAAATTAAGACTTTGCCTTTTTCTATTCCCCAATGTCTTCTTCTCCACAATCCACACTGTTCAACTCCTCTCCCTTGGATCCCCAAATCCTCCCAAATTGACCACCCAAATCCGCCACCCTCCATGGACTGGATGGCTCCTCCGAAGCCCACCTCCCCCTCCTCCCCTCCCCTCCTGTGGGACTGGGCCGACGCCGCCGTTCCGGGCTCCTCCGGCGAGGCGGCGGCGGCGGCGGCTCCGGGAAGGCGCCGGAAGGAGAAGCGAGCCAGGGCGGAGGAAGGCGGCGGCAGCGGAGGAGGAGAGGTGAGGTGTCAGGTGGAGGGGTGCGGGCTGGTGCTCGTCGGCGTCAAGGATTACCACCGTAAGCACCGCGTGTGCGTGGCCCACAGCAAGTTCCCCCGCGTCATCGTCAGCGGCCAGGAGCGCCGCTTCTGCCAGCAATGCAGCCGGTGAGTTCGCCGGAGCCGCTTTCTTGCCTCTGGTTGCTCGCCGGAGCTTTCTGCTCTCCCTTTCTCTTTCACTTGTCTGCAAAGGTTGCGCCTTTGCGTCTCCTCTTTCTCAGATTCCATGGAAGCCCAAAGCTCCAAGCGTGTGCCTTTCTACCTCTACTGCTTCAATTGCTTTCTGCAAAATTCCTTCTCTTCTTGGTTCTCAATTACAATATCATAATCGCGTGGTTGGTTGCTGATTAATTTGCACAAAGCTTGTGCTTTTACGTGGTTGTAATCGCCATTCGCCAGTGCAGCCGTGGAAGGCTGCGCGGGTGGTGAATTTTTTGGGTCTCCGTACGGGGTTGCGTTTTCCGCATATGGGAAGCAAGAGATGCTTTCTTTCCACTATTAGTAACTGTGTTGTCCGAGTGGTGGATCCTGCTGCATGGCCGTGTGACTCTGACTCTGCAATGGTTGTTTCCACTTTTAGTATGGTACTTGTCCTGTGCCTTCATTTTTGGGATTGGGTTGCTTGCTGTATTGTGAGTCTGTGCCTACTGTGCTGCAATTACTGTGTGTAGAGTAGAATCATCTTGTTTGTATGTGTACGGTTTTTTTTGTGTGTATGCGGTTTCTGTGTACCCTGCAAGTAGTTCTTGCAACAGTGTACTAATTTTAGTTTTGGTGAATGTTTGGGATCTGGTGATGTCAAAGGTTCCATGCGCTTTCAGAGTTTGATCAGAAGAAGAGGAGCTGCAGGAGGCGTCTGTATGACCACAATGCTCGTCGGCGGAAGCCCCAGGCTGACGCATTCTCCTATGCAGCGGCGAGGATGCCATCGTCATTACTATTCGGTAATTTGTTCGTACCTTGGATGGATTTGCAAGAAAAGTTACTGTTCACTATTTGGCCTGCTGTCTATGACGTGTGTGAAGAATGCAATTGTTGGTGATCAGCTTTTAAGATCTTTTTCTGATTCCTCCTCGGCAACCTAAACCTACCTTATCCTGAAATACTTACATGTTTTTACTTGTTCGATGTCACTGAGCTTATTATCATCTTGTGCTTGGTTGTAAGTTTGACTCCCTGATTAAATTGAACAACAAGTAGGCACAGCTTTTGATAGTATCAGGATTACTCATAAGAAACTGATGGGCATAATTCTTTGGATAATTGTAACTTCTTTTCCTTCACACCAAACTTGAAAATCCACTGCAGATGATAGCCGACAAATAAGTTTTGTCTGGAACAAAGCTCCACTCAGCCATGTAAGGCCTTTCGCAGTTTCTCCATGGGAAAGCTCATCTGAAGTTGGGACAATTGATGGACATATTTATTTGGATAAATCTCACCTATCCAAATCTCTCCCAGCATTCAACACTGACATAGATGAGCTTTTACGAATAAAAGGTATGATTTTCCAAAGATTTACGTTTTCGTGAAAATGTCATCAATTAAGACTCTACTATTTGCTCTCTTTCATGGTTCAGCACATTGTGTAGATCTTGAAAAACTTCAACCTTATACACTGTACCAAATGTCAAATTCTGATTGTTATTTTGTTGTTATCGTTATTGTTAAAAAGCGAATTATTTATGCATCTCCAATGATTTAGCCCATCTCCATAGGAACAAATTGTAGGGAATGCAAGACTCCTTTTTTTCTGGATACATTGAAGTTTAAGAAATAAGAAAGATGGTGTACTACTGGCTTATGTCACTATAGCTATCGAAGGGTTTCAGACAAAAAAGACAACAAAGTTTTTAATAAGATTCTATTTGGTAAAAAAAATGACATGTGGGGGTTGGGGGTGGGGTTGTATTTGGCTGAAGTGATCGGATCTTTAGATGAATATTGACACATGCTGATCCACGTTTGTGCAACAGTTGAATCTAAACAGTAAAGATCCTACAGTTTGAACTATATAATTAGCGATCTTGGTGGTTGTTGGGCAGAGAGTTACTTCTCCAGTCAGCAATACAAGTCGTTTTGACTTCCTTGCAGGGACATGAGAAAGAATGACGTTGGGCATTCTTTTGGCTCCATTGCCCTCTTTTACCCCTATTAGTTATGTTAGATGCTCTTGACGACAGTTAATTTCCACTACTCTCGATGTGCTTAGAAGTGGAACCTATGCCAAAAATTGAATAGCAAATGCTACAAGTAGTCATATGAGGCTTTGGCGCCAATGTTGCATCATTAATGTGCAGTTAGTTTTTGCGTTTGGTACAAGTATCTGTATGAGGATTTGGTGCCAGTGTTGCATCATTAATGTGTAGTTAGTTATTGTGTTCGGTGTGAGATTGTATGTAACAACAGCAATTATTTCCATGTATTAGTTCCAACACAGGGATTAAACAGGGGTCGTATTGTACCAAAAACCATAACTTAATGCTATGTGCATACTAGTCTAAAATGACTTGTATTGCTGACTGGAGGGAGTGTTATTTATATGCTATGTTTTTTAGATAATGAGAAATATAAATGCGTACTATGTGATTCCAGATAGCTGCCATTTTCATCTGACAATTGGGGAATTGCAATACTTATCACAATATGCAGAAGTCAGCTCAGGAAGCCCTAAATTTGCCTTAGTATGCATGTTCCCTAAGCTCTCTGCCTCTCTACATACTGGAGAACTAGTTAAGGTGCTACAATACTACATATTACCAAGCCTACTGCAAATGTTTTTGGCTCACCCGCTCATTTTATGCTAAATTCTCTAAATATATTTCAAAGGACATGGGCCATTCCATCCATTTCCATGCCAGACATCTCTGCAACCAATACTTGGATATTTTTCAGTGTCCGGATTTTGATGGGAGAATCACAATTGTTCCATTTTGCAGGTCCGGACACATCTTTAACTGCTTCAAAATTTGATGGAGCACCGGATCTTCAGCATGCTCTCTCTCTTCTGTCATCTAGTTCTTGTGGATTACCTGATCCTGTACAGCAAGCATCTCGCCTCATCCAATTCACAGGCACCAACCAAAACAACCGGGAACTTCCTCCACTTCATGGAGGGAACTCTGCTCCAGCATCCTGTGCCAATATACAACCTATGGCACAACCGTCTCAGCTGTTTCGTTTTACCATGGATGCTAGCAGCAATTCTTGTCAGTCCAATTTCTTTGGTTTAAACCAGATAAACTAAAGGCCAGGACTGTAAGGTCCTGTCATCGATGTGCGCCAATATCCACCAAGGTGCCCAGAGCGGATACAAGAATTGCTTCTATCAACCATCAGAGTGCAAAATGCCACTGTTAATGTTGTCATCATAAATATTGGTCCCCCGTGAACTAAAATCGAACCGAGTATGATGGCCTGCTTGTGTTTCGTTATGCAGTTCCCATTTTTTCTATTATCTTATGCCGATGTACCTATTTTCAAACTGTGGCCTTGTCATTTATTCCTGTACAACCTAATGTAAAATCTCATGTATCTTTGAAACTGTTATTGACGAATTTGGGACGTGATTTCGTTCGGACGACTGTTGTTTTAGCAGCAGCATGCGGTTTCAATGGTGGTAATGCTTTGGCACCTGCCTTAGAATTGCTCTTCCTGACATGGCATTGAACCATATCATAATTTTTTTTCCAAGAAAAATAACTTTATAAATGTACGCAAACAGAAACATGTTGGCAATTTGTTTTGCCACATTGTGCAGGGAGTAAAGAATAGCCAGTTTCAGTTTTTCTTAACTTATCTTCCAATTAAATTACATTTGTTTTATACAACGTGCATCCGTATATCATCTGTTGATTATATAATCAAAGAACTATTTAATTGCATGGTGCAAAGCAAATAAAACAATCTTGCCTCCTAAAAGCAAACAAATCAAAGATGCATCAGATGTCACAATCACGGTTGTGTTGGTATAAATCTGTTTTGACTCCTGAAATCTTATGCTTTCTGTCAAAAACAGCAAGGCACGCCACCACACAGCTCAACAATTGTCTGATTTTCAAATGGAATCCACCAGCCCAATTGCTCAGATGAAAATTTCTTTATTACCTCTCTCTTAAAGAAAAGCAAAGCTCTGTTGCTGTCATACACTGCACCACAAATATTGACCAAATATAATTTAACACCAAGAACAAGGGCATTCAAAATCAACAGAGCAGGCTTGGTTACAACAACAAGCAGATGTTATTAACATAGGAAAGCTCCATTAGATCCTGTTAACATACAAGGCAACATCTATATTCCAGGAGAGATTACTTGAGCTGTGCAACTCACACAAGATAGAATCGAACAACACAGAAGCTCAAAGCCTAGGAACTTCTGTAGGCACACAGACCCTATGAGCTGGTACTAATGAATACATTGAGATTGCCTCTTTCGTCATCCTCCCTTGCTTCCTCCCTCGATCCATGTTGTAATCATCTACATTGCTTTAATTTCAGTCGGTTGTCATGGGCTCAGAGATGCAACAGCGGAAGCGTGCTTTACGGACATTGCTCAGTATCTCCATCTCTGCACTCTCAAGCATACAAACGATATCAGTAAATGCGGGGCGAACTTCAGGGTTCGCATCCCAACAAAGAGTCATGATGTGGCTTAGAGCAGGCAGGCAGTCCTGCGGGATCACTGGCCGAGCACCCTTGTTTACCACAGCAAAAGCTGCCTGAACAGCCGTCATGTTTGTGAATGGAAGCATGCCAGTTATGAGCTCCCACAAGACAATCCCAAAGCTATATACATCAACTTTATGATCATAAGGCCTGTGCTGGATCATTTCCCTGAAAACAAAGAAGGCCAACCAGTAGCTCATCAACTAAATGTGTAGAGTAATATTGATACTGGGTTCTTGTTTAGAAAATCAAGACTGCGCAGGCGCTATTAGAGTGTGAACAGCAAGATAAACATTTATCCCTCGATTTTATCATATAACAAAAGAAAATTTCAAGCAAAAAGGGAAAGTCTTAATGTTATTTTCTGTTAATGGTAAGTAACTATAACCAATTCAACAGTGCATCAGTATGACCTAAATGGGAGCCATACTTAATACAGACAAAAGATTGAAAACAATAGACCTACTACATTAACGTTGTAACAAGGTTAGCCAATTCACTATGCTATGATTCAGTTGGTGCCACAAAAAACTACAAATCTGGAAGGAGCTGCACAAATAGGTACCTACAAAATTCAACTAATCCAGAAAGTTTGAATTTGGTGTGTACAATGGGGTATCAAGGTATGCTGCTAGAATAAACCAATCCTATACATCTAAAGTTATAAGCGAAACTATCCACAGTAAGTCAGCAATAGATTATTGACAAACATACCATTCTATGGCGATGGACTTGCAATCCAGAAAGTTGCAGAATTTGGTGTGTACAATGGGGTATCCAGGTATGTTGCTAGAATAAACCAATCCTATATATCTAAAGTTATAAGTGAAACTATCCACAGTAAGTCAGCAATAGATTGTTGACAAACATACCATTCTATAGCGAAGGACTTGCAATCCATCAGCTAGACATGAGTTCGCATATACAAAAAACACAGGGAAAAAAATCAAACAGGGGAATATATAACTTACGGTGCCATCCAGCGGTAGGTTCCTGTCTCTGGTGTCATACCCTCAGTTTTTACTTCGATGCGAGCCACTCCAAAGTCAGCAATCTTAATGGATTTATCTGCTGCAATTAATAGGTTATCTGACTTCAGATCCCTGTGGATAAATCCCAAAGCATGTACATAGGCCATCCCCCTGGCTATATCCAATGCCTGTTTTACAGCCAACCTCAAAGGCACTGACTTGTTCTGCCTTCTCGCCAGAAACTGCCGGACTGAACCACCTTTAGCATACTCAGTAATGATGCACCACACAATTGACTTCCTACACGCACCTATAAACCTCACAATGTTTGGGTGCCTCAGTCTAGACAACATCATAACTTCTTGCACAAATTGTTGTTCCAACGCTTGTGCTCTCTCTGGATCATTCTCAGGCTTCTCCAACAGCTTAATGGCAACATCTTCTCCATTGTATGCTCCCCGGTATAGCTTCCCAAATGCCCCTTGGGCAAAAGGAACCCCCATGTCCAACCTCCCTAAATCAATGGCCCATTCCTCATAATTACTTAGTATCTCAGTCGGATGGCTCGGATCCATCAAAACACGAGCTAGCGCATCCTCATTTAGCGTATGCGCAGCCACACGGTTGGGGCGGAAGACACTGTTGCCAACTGAATAGCTTGCAGTTGGTGCATCACGGAGGCCTGGATGCTTAAGTATAACTGTGCGGGACTCGTTTGAGCCCACGCTGCTGTTGTCCACTGACATGGCAACAGAACCCCCAACGTAGTTGGCCATGTTGAAGCCGTCGGCACTGTCAACAGACATCTGGGATCCCTCCACAAACTTATGGTAAGATGGCATGTTAAAGAGGCCATTGATCTCATTATCTTGCATTCCCTTGCCACCACCACCTATCATATCGTGAAACCTTGGCTGCCCGTTCATGTCTAAAAAATCCAACGCAAATATTATTTGAGCTGGGGCAGACTGTTCATCCTTATACAAGGAATGCCCTGGTTTTCGCTCCCGCTAACTGCAAAAAAAAACTGAACTTAATCAATGAGGTAGAAACAACACAAAATGCAATTCTATCTTAGAATCAAAATTAACTACTAGTTAGTTTCGTACTTTTGTACCACCTTTCTAGTTTCTACCCAAAAGACTGCGAGAAATAACCCAAAAATGTTCGACATTAACATATGCAAATTCCTACTAAAAACCAAAGCTTTCTTAATTGTACGCAATATCTACACCGACGATTTAACCCTTCCTCCTACAAACATGAAACTTTATCCAAACCCTTCCCAACCCGATCGCCCCTCCCTCCCTCCCAAATTCCAATCAGACCCCAAAACCCATCAAATTCCGACGCCCAAACCAACATCCCACCTCCCAATCGCCCGAAAACCTCCACCAACCAAACCAAAACCCACCGAGCCGCCCCGATTCGGGAGCGAATCGGGCGTCAGCTGACGCGCATGCTTACCTCAGCAGGAAGCTGATCGGAGCACCCCGCAGACCAACGCCTCCGCCGCCGCTGCCGCTGCCGCAGCCGCAGCAGAACCCCCCGAGCGGCCGCCGGAGGATGAGGATGATGATGAGGAGGAGGAGGAGGAGGAAACCCTAGACGGATTCCGAGTGGATTGGCGTGTGGGCTTCTTGGCGTCGCCTCCCTTTTGCTTTTCTGGAGACCGGAGCAGAGACGACGACTCGAGTGGGAAAGAGAGAGAGGAACAAGTCGTTAGTGTCATTTTCTTGGCAATTTCCCACTTTTCCCCTCGAGCTTGGGCCTTTTCTCTCTTCGGTCCTCCACCGCTTTGCTTTGCTGGGCCTCTCCTGTCCAGGGATGGCAACGGGTCGGGTGAGGTGCAGGTGGAGCAAAAACCCGCCCTCGACGGCGCCCGCGACTCTTGGCCACGCCCGCCCTCAATGAGACCCGTGGGTGGAATATCACACCCGCGCCCGCACCCGCGGGTCACCCGCGGGTGCGTTCATTCAGCTTTCCATTTACCGCTTACTTTTAATTTTTTAAAGTCTTGCCATACAGCAGACTTGAGCTTCCTCTTATTACCAACTACAACAGGATCATCACCACTATCTACTTCAACCACATTAGTACCTTGTGTTGGTTCACTAGTAGCAGCATCTGATGGAGTAGGATCTCTAGATCCAGCACCAGCACCTGATGAAGGAGTTGGAGCTCTAGAACCTCGAGGAGTTGACATGCTATATCACTACACAAACAAATCAGAAAAGAGATTAGGAATTTAAGAGCAGTACTACATGCTATATCCTGAAATGGACTAACATATCAAGCATTGAGGACTCAACCAGCACCTGCACTGGACCAGCACCTGCACTGGGCGTCGGGTCCAAGAGGAGACGAGGAGAGACTGAGAGATAGGAGCACCGGGAGCACGGGGGCCTAGCGAGTGGGCGGCGCGTGGGGAGGCGCGGATGGCGGGCAGGCGGCGCGGGGAGCGTGGGGCCTGGGCGATGTGGCGCGGCTGCGGTGGGAGGCGCGGGAGTGGCGCGGCGGCGGGAGGCGCGGGGCCTGGCGCGTCGGCGGTGGGAGCGCGGGCTGGCGCGGCGGCGGTGGGGAGGCGTGGGAGTGGCGGCGTCGGCGGTGGGGACGCGGGGCTGGGCGGCGGCGGGAGGCGCGGGGGCCTGGCGGCGGCGGCGCGGTGGGGAGGCGCGGGAGTCGGCGACCAGACCGAGAGACGGAGAGAATGAGAGAAGCAGGCAGTGGCTTGGGAGATGGCACAGGCACACCTAGGTTTTTTTGGTTGGGCTGACTGTAGACATGGGCCTTTGTTTACGGGGCCCGATAGGCGCCCGCGGGTGAACTTTGTCACCCACGCCCGACCCGCGTCTATCACGGGCCCCGACCCGATGACACCCGCGGGCACGATTTTGCACCCGCGCCCGCGCCCGCGGGTGTGATTGCCATCCCTACTCCTGTCATTTTCAACGGCAGCTAACCTAGCGAAATGGACTTTTTAGTCATATCATGAAGCGGTTATGCTTGTTGAAAAATTGATTTTGTATTAAGAGAGTTGAAATTATGGTGAAGAAGAAGTTAATGCAACGGTGCAGAACAATAAATTATGGTCATTTCGGCAATTATTATCGGAAAACAAACAAATTGCATGTAGAGTTAAACAATAAATTATAGTACTGGTTGTTTCGGCGATTATGATTGTAAAACAATAAATTTTGAACTAAGAGAGTAAAATAATACAATAAATTATAGTTATTTCGGCAATTATGATCGTGAAACAATAAATTTTGCACTAAGGCTAATTCTAAGGGGGTTTTATATTAATGTTTCTAAGATAGTCATGTAAGCAACAAGAAATAAAATGGTGTTTAAAACTACCTCCTTGATATATAATTTTATGGTGTAGTTTTATAGACTTTAAATACATTTAATTTCATGACTTATCAAGAATTGTTATCCGTGTACAGATAGTTACATCTATATGAAACTGGTTCACCATCTCTTATCTTAATTTGATATTATATCATCAGAAAATTTTATGTAGCATGCTAATTAATAAGAATAAAACCCTATAAAATCTCTTATTGGGAGTAGCCTAAGAGAGTTAAAGCTATAGTGAGGAAGAAGTTAATGCTACGATGAAAGCTTAAAAATTTTCTATTTTTCCATAAAAATGTATTTCTTACTGCTCTATACAAAAAGTGATTGGTAAGGTTAGAGAAATCATGGCCGAACTCCAGTGATCTCAATTAAAGCATTAAGGAATGTGTATTTTAAATTTTAATCGCGATAAAAACTTCTTGTGTCACTTTATAACTAAAGTAGCATTGTTAAGTGTCAAATTAAGTTAATCCATAAGATAAAAAAGGAAAATCTAACTATTTGTCACTTTTAAGATTGGATACTCTCTTCAAATGCCACTTTTTATCAGTGTTTCTACGAAATTGTCACTGAAGAGAGAAATTTTCTTCACAATTCGCCACTTTTGCTGATGTGGCAAGGCACGTAGGATTGCCAGCATGGTGAAGGGCAGCGAAGGGAGCAACGTAGCATAAGAGGCAGACAGTGGCCGGCGGCGGTGCAGCGACAGAGGAAGCGGCCTGATTCCGCAGCCTCGACGCAAATGCCCATGAGCGTGAAGGTGTTGTAGAACCTAGAGGATTAGCGCTACGTGTTCATTGGAGTAGAAGAGGGGTGCCCCTCGCCGGTGCCCCTACCACCTTGTCCTCCTTATCACTGCCACGATGTCGGTGTTGGAAACCCCCCTGATCCGGTCCATATGAGTATGGAGCAGCTAACGTGAAAAAGAGGTGACCGCCGGTGACAGCGGAGGGAGCAGGGATGCTGAGGAGATGTAGAGCTTGAGGGAGGGCACGGGATGCAAGGCTCCACCATCATCGTCATGTAGGGACTCAAGGTAGCACACATCGACAACCATGTCCTCTGACTCAGGATGCTGGGCTCCGCCATCGGGATGCATGGGGAGTAGACGGTGGTGACGCTCTTGGTCAGCACAGGCCGTGCCTTGATCGACACCAGAGGTGGCACTGAAGGTGGTTTCCAGATGCGATGCTGGAGTTGGCACTGATGGTGGCGGCGGGAGCAGCGGGGCAAAGGAGGGGGCTTGAAGGAGATGAGGTGGGAGCGGATGGAGGAGCAGCCGTCAGTGTGGAGGGCTCCGACTAGGGCCAAATCGACGCAGGGGCTTCGAATTTGTGATGGGAGGAAGAGAGAAAAGAGGGATAAGGGAATAGGAGGGAGGGACCGACACGTGAGGTCTATAAGGGGTAAAAAAGATATTCACACACCTATTCACGGTGGCAGTACGATTTGGCATGCCACATCAGTAAAAGTGGCAAATTATGAAGAAAATTTCTCTATCTAATGGCAATTCCGTAGGAACGCAGGTAAAAATTGTATTTGAAGAGGGTACAATCTTAAAAGTGGCAAATAATTAACCCGATAAAAATACTCTAATAAAGGTTAAAGTTTGTGCTAACCACTGTCAAGGTTGTACTTATGCAGCAAAAAATTCTCTTTTTTTTCTCCCCTTCTCCTACCTTCTAGTGAGGAGAGTGTGCCAGTGCGCGCGCCAGCCAGCCAGCCACTGAGCCGCCGGCCATGGATCCGGACGCCGCGGAGTGGCCATGCATCATCCAGGCGCTCCCGGCGCCGCCGCCGTCGCCGTCGTCATCCGGAGTCCAAAGGCTCCCGACCATGGTGCAGGCCCTGCCGGCCGCCACGGACCCGCCGCCCGCCGCCGCAGCCGCCGCCTCCAGGTCCAGGCGCCGGGGGGCCGAGCCGCCCAGCCCGCGCCGCACCCGCTCCGGCGGCGCGCCGGAGTGGACCCCGGCCGAGACGCTCGCTCTCGTGGCCGAGGTCGCGGCGGTGGATGACGGCTGGTCCCGCTCCGTCTCCGCCTTCCAGAAGTGGGCCATTGTCGCGGAGAATCTCGCCGAGTCCGCCGCCGCCTCGCGAGGAGGGCGAGGGGAGGAAGGGCGGCAAGCGAGTGCAGGCGCCGTGGGGAGACGCTCGCCGCGGAGTACGGGGCGGTGCGCCGGTGGGAGGTGCGGGGTGGGGGTGGGTACTGGCAGATGAGCGCCGCCGCCAGGAGGAAGGCCGGGCTACCTGCGGATTTTGACGCCGAGGTCTACGGCGCCATGGAGGCGCTCACTCTCGTCGAGGAGGCGCTTCTCGCCAATGCCGCCGGCGCCACAGGGGAGGAGGTGGAGGGATTGGTCGGTGCCGGCGGCGGCGGCGGTGCGGAGATTGGTCAGCAGAGCGCCATTGAGGCTGGGGAAGAGGATAAAGGTGAGGCTGGGGAAGAGGATGATGGTGAGGCGGGTAAAGAGGATGGGGATGAGGATGATAGCAAGGTTGGAGGAGAGGGCGAGGAGGAGCAGGATGGCAATGAAATGGTGGAGGAAGACGATGACAACAACGACGACGACACACAACCAGATGGTGGAAATGCCACTGCTTGTGATGATTTGGGTATGTTTCTTCTCTGCTTTAGCATTTCATGTTCATCTGCCTGGATATTCCAGTATGTAGCCATGTGCTCTGAATCCGATCATGATACTATATTGTTGATAGTTGATGGTGAAGTAGTAAAGCTCTGCAGTTTATGTCACATATTAGATACTATTTTATTTGAGTCTGCAATGCAATCATGTTGGCATTGCAAATTTCCAAGGATACAATGTGAAAGCAATTCAGAAATAAGGGGATATGTTGGTACCTAACTGAGGATTAAATCTTAGTGTGCATTCTCTATCAGATGATTTGGCCAGTGGAAATTTTGCAAGTGAATGTGGTATGCTTCTTTAAGTGTACAATTGCGAGTTAATGTGGTTTATGGGTGATTGAGGCCAAAGATTTCTCATGATACAGTAATTTTTTTTCACACTAGTCTGAATAGAATAGTTTTCTTATTTTGCCATGTCTACTATGATTGCTGTTCCTTGGGCTTGCTTGAGACTATGCATCTTGGATGATGATGACTCGCAATCCAGTGCGTCTTTGATACATTATATGTTTCACATTAAGATATTATATAGTTATAATCTGCAGGAAATCTTTTGTTTCCACGATATGATTTATAGAGCTATCAAGCAATTCTTGTGTATCCAGGTCATAATTTTCATGTACTGGGATGTTATTTCAATTCAATGACATGATGAGGCCATTCTTAAGTCTTACATGTTCCTGATTTGCTTTTCTAAAACAAATGGTGCAGAATTTGTAAAAATGCAGTAAGCCTATTTTTGGCTATTAGTTTCAGCTTCTGAAACCTGGAATTTTGTAGCTATTTTCAAAACGGTCATGCAGAAGGATCTGTGTGAAGCCCATTTGATATAGTATGTGAAATTGAAAGTTCTAATATGAAGGAAGAACTATTGTTTCATATTCAAATCTGTACAATGCAGCTACGCAGGTCAACAACAATTTCTCATATAATATATGAGTTTTACCTCCCAAGTTTAAACACTAGTACATATTGGTACATTTCTATGGATGGTAAATGGACTCCATAATAAATGGTTTTCACCAATAAATTTGGCTTTGGTACAATGTTTGCCTCGTTTACAATACAATAGCAGTGTTAGTTTGCTCTAAGACCTGCTTTTTATCTTCATTGAATATAGAAATCATTGTTGTAATTCTGTTTCATACCTTCTACTGTCAGCTACAATTTATTTATGTTTTCTCCAAGCCACCTGACATATTTTGATGGTACCTTTTTTATGTTATGTTTGTCTTGAAGATTGCGAGACGGAAGCGAATGATGAGGCCAAGAAAAACCAAACAACCGATGCATGCCAACTGGCCAATAAGTTACAAGAGAATGCGCAACACATCCATATGCTACTGAAAGAGGAGGCAGGCGAAAATGCTGGCCAGAACCATAATCTTGCTATCTCATCAGAAGCTATGGAAACCACTCGCCAAAAAGCCGATGAGCTGATCAAATCGCTGGGTGGGCTTGTGAGCTACCTGAACCAATTCACTGATCTGATCAAAGAGAATGGATTCGAGAATGTCGTTGGTATGAGCTAAAAATGATGAACGAAATCTCTAGGATGCAGGTTCCCTTTGGAAGGTTAAATCAGGCTGCCAAATATCGTTCATTTTCTTCCTACCCCGTCCTTGTAAATATAACTGCACTGTAAGATACTTCTAATCAAATGCTGTAGGTTTGTGGCAGACATTGCTACCTGCATTGGTATCACCATTTCTCAGGGCCACAACACCTAATACTTTTCAGGGCGATTGTCTACTTCAGTATCTGGTAATCTGCTGTTCTGGGGCATGTCTCTATACAGCAGAATCCCGGCCTTCCCAGATACTATTTTTGCAGGTACCTATACCTCCGGTACTCTGGGCTCTGGTATGCTCTGTAATATTAGCCTATACTAGAAGTACGCTGGACAATCAAGAGGGAACTTCGATGTCGAATAATTAAGAAGCGTGTTGAGAATTGAACACAGGACCTGACTTTAGAGTTGAAACCACCTCTCTTGCCAGTTGCCACTACACTAGCATATACTAGTATGTACATATTGCAAGTTGCATTTGAACCAGTAGTCTTGTAAGGTTAAATTGGGAAAACTGTTTTTATCCATCGAGAGGATGTTCCCTCATTTATTTAAAAACCTATCAAATAGTTATGAAAAATTCTCGAAAAATTTGACAACACCTATACAACATATGTATACCACTTCACAAAATCTTAGGTCTAAATTTAACTTAGAAAAGACAAATCCAGCGTATGAATAGTAGTGGTACTATTTACACTTAAATTTGTCTTTTTTGTTTCTCAATGTGTAGGTCGAATTTAAACTTATTTTTGGTGGAGTGATAAATGTCACTATAATCTATATTATTAAATTTTTTCATAACTATTTGTATTGAATTTAGGAGAAAAAAGCATACGAGAGGATATCCCCTCGAGGGATTAGAATCCATTCCTGTTAAATTGAGCATTTGTGGGAAAACACTGCCAGCGGTACGATGATAGAACCGTGGGTGTATGACTTGACCTACTCATTCACCAAGTTAAAATCCTGACGTCTATGAATATTATGCATACATATGTGTATTTTTAATGAAATTTTAGTGAGGGTAGGGGTTTGTCTCCGTCCTTTTTAGCGCATGTTAGGTGGACACACTCTAGGTGGACGCAGTCGTGTGTGTGCGCGCATATGGTGTACGTGCATATGTATGTTTTGTGTAATTAAAAAAAATTAAGCTTCTCCATGCATAGATTTCTATGGTTAGTTCTAACTCCAAAACTTTAATTAACCTCCATGCTGTGGTCAGTTGAGTGCTGTCACATAAACCGTAGCAACCAACATTGCAACTATTCTTAGGCCTCGACGACGCGCGTTTTCTCCCCTCCACCTCCTCCCTCCCGCTCCCTTTCTTTAGCCATGCACATGCAAAACGCATAGCCCTAGCTTCGCCCGCCACGCGCGGTCACCGCCACCCCCCCTCCACCGTCGCCGTCATCGACCACTCCGGCGTGCTCTCGTCGCCTTCCCCGGCCTCATGGCGCGGCCTCGGCCGCCCGGTCTCGTCGTCGCCGTTGTCGTCGCCTGGTGTCTTTGCGGTGCTACGCCTGTGGTCGCCGCCGACGAGGCGGGGGGTGCGGGCGCCGAGGGCGACGTGCTGATCGCTTTCCGCGAGACGCTGCGCGGGCGGGACGGCGCGCCGCCGGCGCCGCTGCGGGCGTGGGGCACGCCGGGCCCGTGCCGGGGCAACATCTCGCAGTGGTACGGCGTGTCGTGCCACGGCAACGGCAGCGTGCAGGGCCTGCAGCTGGAGCGCCTGGGGCTCTCCGGCGCGGCGCCGGACTTGGGCGAGCTCACCGCGCTCCCGGGCCTCCGCGTGCTCAGCCTCTCCGACAACGCGCTCGCCGGTGCGTTCCCCAACGTGTCGGCGCTCGCCATGCTCAAGATGCTCTACCTGTCGCGGAACCGGCTCTCCGGCGTCATCCCCGACGGCACGTTCGGCCCCATGCGCGGCCTCCGGAAGCTGCACCTCACCGGCAACGACTTCTCCGGCCCGATCCCGAGCTCCATCACCTCGCCGAGGCTGCTCGAGCTGTCGCTTGCGCACAACCACTTCGATGGCCCGTTGCCGGACTTCTCCCAGCCGGAGCTCAGGTTCGTCGACGTCTCCGGCAACAACCTCTCCGGCCCCATCCCTGAAGGCCTCAGCCGCTTCAACGCCAGCATGTTCGCAGGTAGGCAAATCACGGCGGCGTCCATTGATTCCGGTGTAAATTCGAGTACGTGTTCTTGATCTTGGATTGATTGGGTGCAGGCAACGAGTACCTGTGCGGCAAGCCGCTCGACGTCGCCTGCGACACGTTCACCTCGCCATCCGGCTTGTCGACGTTCATGACCATCGCCGTCGTGCTCATCATCGTCGGCGTGATCCTCGCCGCGGCGGGGATCGCGACGGGAGTCGTCGGCCGCAGGAAGCGCCGTCGCCCGCCACGGCACGCGGCCGCCGACTCGCTCGGCGGCGGCGACCAGACGCCCTCCAACCCGAAGCTCCACACCGCGCCGGCCGTGAACATCAACCAGGGAGGAGCCGCTACCACCAGCGCCGCCGCTGGCTCCGCTGCCACGGGCGGCGGCGGCGGGGCAGCGAAGCGCGCGGCGCGGCGCGACGAGCACGGGCGGCTGGTGTTCATCCAGGAGAACCGCGTGCGGTTCGAGATCGAGGACCTCCTCCGCTCGTCGGCGGAGGTGCTCGGCAGCGGCAACTTCGGGTCGTCGTACAAGGCGACGCTCTGCGAGGGCCCGGCGGTGGTGGTGAAGCGGTTCAAGGACATGAACGGCGTCGGCCGGGAGGACTTCTCCGAGCACATGCGCCGCCTCGGCCGCCTCACCCACCCCAACCTCCTCCCCGTCGTCGCCTACCTCTACAAGAAGGAGGAGAAGCTCCTCGTCACCGACTACATGCTCAACGGCAGCCTCGCCCATCTCCTCCACGGTAACCAACCAACTATTCATTCGAGATGATCATATGAATCTTGCAACGCCATGGATTGAAGTCGAAGCTTTTGACAGGGAGTCGGGGATCGATGTTGGATTGGGGGAAGAGGTTGAGGATAATCAAGGGGACGGCGAGGGGGCTGAGTCACCTGTACGACGAGCTGCCGATGCTCACGGTGCCGCACGGGCACCTCAAGTCGTCGAACGTGCTGCTCGACGGCGGGTTCGAGGCGGTGCTGACGGACTACGCGCTGGTGCCGGTGGTGACGGCACAGCACGCGGCGCAGGTGATGGTGGCGTACAAGGCGCCGGAGTGCGTGGCGGCGCAGGGGAAGCCGTCCAAGAAGAGCGACGTGTGGAGCCTCGGGATCCTCATCCTCGAGGTGCTCACCGGCAAGTTCCCGGCGAACTACCTCCGGCAGGGGCGGCAGGGCACCACCGACCTCGCCGGCTGGGTCAGCTCGGTCGTCAACGAGGAGCGCACCGGCGAGGTGTTCGACAAGGACATGGCCGCCGGGCCCAGCGGCAAGCAGGCCGGCGTCGAGGGCGACATGCTCAAGCTGCTCCATGTCGGCCTCGGCTGCTGCGAGGCCGACGTCGACCGGAGGTGGGACCTCAAGACGGCCCTCGCGCGCATCGAGGAGATCAGGGATCCGGATCCCGCCGCCGCCGCCGAGCCCTCGCCGTCGTCGACGAACTCCGGCGAGACCCGGTCCTAACCCGACACACCCCTACGTTTTCAAACGACTCTATGATCGGTCAGCGTCTTGCATGCATGCATGGGTGCCACGTGGCATGATACGGTGAAAGGCATTGCATGAGTGGAATTAATTGGTGCTTAACATGAAGATTATTTTTGACCCAGGATGCATGCACAAATGCATGGAAAAATTTCGAGTGTGTGTAAATTGATTTGGACCTAATTGATCTAGCTTAATCTAAGAAGGGATATATGTGGCTAGATATGTTTGTTATTTATGCTAATTAGAGTGTAAGAGTGAGTAAATTAAGATGTTGGTATTCTTTTTTCATTTATATACAAATTTTGGTTGTTACATTGAAACTTGTTGCTAGCTCGTAGTTTAAGCTCCTTGTATAAACTTTCGAAGTATAAATTCTCAGATTTTTGCCATAAATTCGTGTTAATATTTGCCTCTTGTGCTTCACCTTTTCTAATCGAGTTCGCCTGTGATGACTAATTTGGGTGGAACTGGAATGAATTTTTTTGATTTTTGTATTTATTTATTAAAAGATTTGCAAAAGTATATTTTTGTTTAAAAAAATTACAAAAATAGACTCCCACCGCCCTCTGGGAGGGCGGTTTTTAAAAATCGCCCTCCCAGAGGGCGATTTTATGACGTGGCTGACAGCCGTTGGCCCCCCGCCGACGGCTGTCAGCCATTTTGCAGGCGGCCCCCGGCCTCCCAAAAACCGCTCTCTCAGAGGGCGGCAAGGGGGCCGCCTGCAAATTGCGCGACCGAGGGCGCGGACGGGCGCGGGGCGGCGCGGGGCCGAGGCCGAGGGCGCGGCGCGGGGGGCGGGCGCAGCGCGGGCGGGCGCGGGCCGCGGACGCGGGGGCGCGGGCGGGCGCGGGGCCGAGGAGTGGAACCGGCCTGCGGGCGCGCGGGGAGGGAGGCCGGCCCGCAGGGGGCATTTCGCAGTCGGCCCCCTTGCCGCCCTCTGAGAGGGCGGTTTTTGGAACACCCGGGGGCCGCCCGTAAAATGGCTGACGGCCGTCGGCCGGGAGCCCGATGGCCCGCAGCCACGTCATAAAATCGTCCTCTGGGAGGGCGATTTTTAAAAACCGCCCTCCCAAGGGCGGTGGGAGTCTATTTTTGCAATTTTTTCAAACAAAAATCTATTTTTGTAAATCTTTTAATAAATAAATATAAAAATGCAAAAAATTCGAACTGGAATATGGTTGAGATGGGCCTCCCATTATATGGGCCGCACGAAGCTCATGAACGGGATTGCAAGCTGCGTGCGGAAAAGAAAAAGGAAAAAATAAAACATTTCGGAACGGTTTTTTTTTCTGCTGTGTGCGAACAAAAGACAAAAATAAAAAAATATTTCGGAATGGGATTGCCAGCTGCGTGCGCGAAAAAGGGAAAAATTGTAAAAAAAAAACTTAAATGTCATGCTGAGTTTAAGATTTTTTCTATAAAATAATTTGTTACAAATTTTCTCTGCTAATTTATCTTAATTTGATATTTTCATTGACGCTACTCGATCGTGCATACTCGATATGTGCTCCTGATAATACCAATAAGCTGAGACAAGCCGGATTGCCGCTCATGTCATCTAGGCCAAATGACATGGCTACAGTATCCTACTCATGATATCTAGCATGTCGTTGGATAATGGTGGTCACAAGTCTTCAACAGAAAAAAAACAAGCCCGGTGCGATATTATGTGTTAAGGAAGAAGATGGGCGTAGTAGGAAGGTGCAACTTATCTATATCTTGAGTTTCTACTTGATTAGACTCAACTGATGTAGCAGGTTTTAAGACTATATGGATTAAAAGATACACTAAGTTATATAGCATGCGTGAAATGAGTGATGAGAACACGTGAGTAGTAGAAATAGAAAAATATCATACCGTAGTAGGTGAAATTTATAACAACTCATAGGGGTTTGCAATTTCCCCGCGAAAGAAAGAATTGCTCTGGCCTGGGCCTGGGCCTGGGCCTTGCCGGCAGGCGCGGTGCCCTCGACGCCGGCCGTCTCAAGAGCCGCCGGCCGCCGCGTCCGCCGGAGACACTAGTCAGTAGCTGGCCGCCTTATTCCCTACGGCCGGGTCGGCGTCTGAGTCCCAGCAGCAAAGGCTGCACCCACGGTGTTCGATGGATTGCCACGCCGGCCGGGAAATCTCTGTCGTTCTCCGGGAACCTCACTGGCGGGCCGCGGCATAGCGTCGGACATCGACTGGCCAGGCGCGCAAGAACCCGGAGAGGGCGCTGCAGACGCTGTGTTGGGCGCAGAGGCAACAGATGCTCGCCATGGCCGTAGACCTTGAATCCATGAAAGCTCGCATGCTGTAGGCCGCACAAGGTGGCGCTGAATCCGCTGATGAATGTATGTCTCGCGCTGCTTCCTTCACGGGCTCGTCATCCAATCTGAGCATCAGGTATGGATTTCCAATTATGCGTCGGATTTACGTGCAGTATTTGCATCTTGTGTTTTTCCTTTACATTTGATGGAGAATGGAGTCATGAGTCATCCACCAGCTGCGTGCAAAAGAACAAACAAAAAAGATTTATTGTTTTTACCTTTGAATGGAACTAAGGGGTAGATGATCCACGCTGAATTTTATCAAAATTTTGTGGCAAAACCATGGATTTAGAGGTATTACAGGCACAACCTCACAAGTTTATTGTCACTGGTTAATTGGGCTAATCTTCAGCTGTTGGGCACAACCTCACTAGTAGCATTATCCAAGGATTTAAAGTGGTTGATTTCTGTAAATTTTAACATTAATATATATGATTTCGGACTCAGAAAAATAAGTTCCAATTTTTTTTTGGCATAAGAAATCAAAATAGACTGCTAATAGCCTAGCACGCACAGCCAAGAACATTTTAGTGGAAAAGGTCCCCAAAAAAGCTTTTTGAACTTTTAAGCAGATTTAACATGATACCATTGCACTATACTTCTTATATCATCCACAGATTTAGCCACTGATAGTTGGTTGGTGCTCCACTGAATTTCAGTGACTGAACCATCGGTGCACTGTACAGTGTACACACCACCAGTTACAATGCAGCTGCAGCCAGGTCCAGCGAGAAAAAGAAAAGGGTATTCAGATGGAATAAGTTGTCTCGAGAAAGTTGATCTGTTTGAGATAGCAAATTAGTACATTTTTATGTCGCATCAAAAAGATTGTGGCGAATAAGGGCAAAATCATTAGTTGTCACTTCTATGATAATGCACTACTACTGTGCAACCTATACATATGAGAGACAGATTATTCGCCTGAATTTAATAGCATCTGTCATTTCATTTTGAAAGGGTAGGCACACCTGCAGGTTGGGCTATGATGCAAGCTTGCCAGCTACTTCTATATATCTCACTAGAGAGAAAATCGTGATAGAGCCTAGCCAGCTATTAGAGAGTAAGTATAATTGCATCAAGAGAGACGCGTACGCTTAAGATATGATGTATTGAGCTTTCAGGGTTATCATATCATGTGCAGGCTTAATTGTGGAAGGACATATGATGCACAGACAAGTCAACAGCAGTCATATTTGGTTTAATTGCAAGGTAGAGGATTCTTTCAAAAATTGCAAGGTAGGGGTATTTCTAGTGTTGATCAGGGTATATAATACCCCTACTGAGATATATATGTGCCTTCTGATTGCAGCTACACTACCTCTCTATACATCTAGGTACAGGAAAAAAAACTCAATTAAACCTAGCAACACAGTGACGTTTAGCTTCGCAGTACCAGCTTCATGTAGAGAGCACACTAGTGGAAGCAGAGAGATGGAAAAAAAATTAATTAAATTTCTGCCTCAATTAGTTTATGCGTGGCTAGGCTAGCTTATGATGAAATATCTTTTTATTCCTGCTTGCTATCGCTTTATTACTCCTAGCATATTATGATAAAATATCTTTTTGTTCCTGCTTTTTATTACCACTAGTATAATGTGATAAGAATATATTTGAATGTGCTTATTGGCTCAATGAGTGATTGATTTGTCTCCTCTATTATGGCCTGATCGCATCGTCTTAGCATCATGGCAACGGCAAAAGTAGTGGCATTGATCGTTAGAGTGATGATAAAACATATTTGTTTCTTTTCGGAATCATTTGCTTTGCACATTTGATAAGTTGCCAATTTGATGAAGCATATCATGCACAGATTTAACATGCCTACCAGTAACTTGTAATGTTTCTGATCCATTTTAAACGCATCATGTGGACATAAAGATGTGCATATATACATATAGAACTGCTCGGCTTGCTTAATTATGTCGGAGCACGTTATTTTGCAACCAAAAATTTCACCACGGAACAAACTACAAAAGTATATATCAAATTCAGTTATCAGGTCTCAATGAATGATGTCCTAGAGTTTGTATACTAGGTGAACGGGAATGGATTCTAATCCCTTGAGGGATATTTCCTCGTTCTTGCATGTCATCAAATAGCTATGAAAAATTTGAATTTTTTTTGACAAGATAGATTAATATATGATATATCACTCCACAAACATGATAGTTCAAAATTGACCTCTACAAGCTATAACAAAAATAACAAATTAAAGTTCGAGTAGTATGTGTATATTCACAGTCATATTTGTTTTTTCCATTGCAACTTGTAGAAGTCAAATTTGAACTTGTGTGTTTGGGGAGTGATATATCACATATTAATCAATCTTATCAAATTTTTTTATAACTATTTAAATGACATACAAGAAACAAGAGGACATCTCCTCCAGGGATTAAATTAGTTTCCTCTAGGTGAACTCCACAAAAAAAAAACAGGGAATATTGTAGGTGATGGACAATTGGTGGTCTCCAACCCTTATATTGTCAAGTTCATGAGACCTAACAAAGGCAAATGGTCATGAAGAATCAATACCTGTGGAAATGCAATGTATGTTTACACGAAACTTGTTAAAACTTTCTGTGATGTGTACACCATCGATCTTTATTCTGCTCCTCAAGTGTCTTTAGCTTTGCTGGAGGCGCATGCTGGTTTACTCGTTTTCTGCTGAATGCATGTGCGCTGCATAAGAAATGAACAAAATGAAATGTGTTGTGCTATGTTATATTAATTTTCAGCCTTGACTGACTAGCACATATTGACCATGTTACATGGGTCATGGAATTTGTAAAATCTGATGCTATAGAGTTTTAATTTCTTACACTACAAGTAGTAATTTCCGCGCAATTATAGCTACATATCTTATTTCATATATGGTTGTGTTTCAAAATATTTGCCTATGCTATGCAATTTTTATACTTACCGTTGATACAACCCACACTGCCATGATATGGATGTGTCACAATCAACAGTTGAAATACAGAAGTACCCTTTTCTCCTGATTAACATGATAATTTTTAGTCATTCAGAACCTAGCATGGGTATCCTTTATTCTACCTGATTAGGGTTGGTGATTGTGCTTATTCAATTAATTACCTGATCATGATTTCTGTCGAGCTATGGTCGTTGGTTGTCTGCAAATAGGCAAACACATGTCGAATTTTCAGATCAACCTCAAGTACCTTTGGCTGATGGGCAATAGTGAAAGGAAGCCATTAAAGCTGCTTCCAGTGGCCCATGTCACAGGACAGATTTGTGAACCATAGGTCTCAGGTATATTGGACATGCATGATATGTGTCGTGGATGAATTTATTAGGTGTGCCGGCCATGAGAAGAGGAAGACAGTGACAGATGATTGTGCTAAAACATGAAAAAATGGGTAGCACACTGTATCATCAAGCAATACTATTTCGTAATTGAACTCCAGGTAACACACTAATACCAATATGTGTAGTTAAGAATGTCAGAATTAAACTGACATGATGTACTGGGCTGGAGGATTTTAAAACTTTTATTATACTTGATTTTATAAATATAGGCACTCAAATTTATCAAATACTCCCCCTGTTCCTTATATAATTGTCACCGCTGACTTTGACCACTAATAACTTTTAAATAATTAGATTATGATGAATGAAGGTTTAATGCTTATGTTTAGTATGCAATACACTTTGATAATGACATAAGTATTCAGAAAAATGTTGAAAAAGGACGAATGGTCAAAGTTTAAATATAAATAGTGTTTAGTGATATAAGTACTTAGGAACGGAGGGAGTACCTTAATTAAGAGTTTGTTTGGAACATATGAATTCTAAGTTCTATTCAGGGCCCTTAATTAGATTGTTTAATTGGAGCATATAAAAAACTGGGATAATATTTGGTTTCATGTGGTTTGATGTGCTTATTGGCACAGACTTTGATAATTACAACTTTAAGCATTGGGTTCCGGTTATAATCTATAGCGTTAGGATTACTGGAACCTTTATTTCTGCTTGATGACAACACTTGCAAGTGACATGCAAATGTGCAATAAACTTTTCTCCTCTATTCTTTTCATGACGATCGTGACACAGAAACAGAGAGAGCCGTCCACATTGGATCGATCACACGAAGATATGTTTTACTAATTTGCCGAGTGCTTTTAGAAAGTTCACGAGTCCCTTTGTCTAAAGAAAAATATTCAGGTAAAATTAAAAATGACATGCTCCAGTAAGGAAAAAAAAGGTTTTGAAGAGATAGAAGTGTGTATTACAACGAGAGGTTGAGAACGTTGGGTGTAATTATTTCGTAAATGAACTATTATTTGTTGCTTCATCTCTTAAAATGTCGCAAATTGAGGGTGTGAACGTGTGTGCATCTGAATAACAAACAAGTTTGTGCAGGTAACCGTATGCATGAGCTATCAATATTCATCATACCATTCCAAGAGAAGCAAGCGAAGATAGCAGAACCAACAATTCCATGAACATGCAACAAAACAAAATTTCAGTGAAACTGCCGAAAAGCAAGTTTGTATGTTTATTATATATAGGTGTACACGGACAATCTACCATAACAAACATCCAAAATGCTCAACAGACAAGCTACATGACGACTCCTTGTACATCAATCACATTTGATCACCAACACTCAACTACTGCAAATCATACAATAAATCGGTTTTTAAAAAAAATCATAAAAGAAATTATACTTTACAAAGCGTTTTGGTGGAGACCGCTGGATTATACTGTGCCTCACAAAGAGACAACGATCAACCGATCATATCTAATCTAAACAAAATTTAAGAATTTCAGATACGCTTAAAAAGGACAAGTCCTTGATTCTCATATGATAAACAATTGATATTGTAGACTATTCTCCACTAAATATCAAGAAATTAAACCCCAAAAGAGATCTCCCACATGTGCAACACCACTAAATAATTTAGTCCTTAACAAACCCATTCTCCCAGCTCCCACTCACCCATTTGCTTCTTTAAAATCTTACACCACCTTCTCCCTCCCTCCTCTCTCTCTCTCCCCTCTCTAGACCTCACCACTGGTGTTCTTTTAATCAGTGAGAAAGCAAGTGCTCCAAGAATTGCAAAGGGTGAGGGAAGAGGTGAGCAGAGATGAGAGAGTGAAGAACAACTACATAACTGAAGCCTCTCTCTCTCTCTCTCTCACACACACACACAAGAACAATTGAGTGCTCACTAGCTAGCTGTTCATTCAACACTGAACTTGGACAGAGAATTTTACCTAGGACGATGAGTTTTCTTGAGCAGGCAACCGAGCGGAAGGCGCTGCCGCCGGCAAGGCTCGGCTCCATCACCAAGCTGACGGCGGCATCGTCGTCCTTCTCCAACCTCCTCTCCGCCTTCCTCGGGCCGGCCAGCTTCTCGGAGCCGAGGCCAAGGCGCAGCTTCGACGGCGGCGCAGGTGGTGTAGGGCTCGGCATCGTCGCGGCCATGAGCCGCGCCTGCCTTACCGAGGCCGAGCCGATCGCCATCGGCGCAGCGGCCCGGCGCCGCGCGAGAGAGGAGGCCGAGCTCTCCGAGAGCTACACGTGCGTCATCACGCACGTCGCCGGCGTCGATGGCGCCGGTGGCAGCGTGAGGAAGCGGGTGTACTTTGGGTTCGGCGACGGTCGCAGCGGCTGGCTCGTGGAAGCCGATGAGGAGGCGCCGGCGACGGCGGCTGACTTCTTGAGCCGGTGCTGCCTGTGTGACAAGAGGCTTGATGGTCTCGACATCTACATGTATAGGTAAGCAGAATTTTCATGCATCTAAAAATATTTTTTGATGAAAATGATATCTTCGTTTGACAATATATTTACTTACTGGTGCCCAGGATCTATACTTCCACAAAACTTTGATGAGTTTATGCAAGCATTTATTATAACTTTTATTATAAATTTTTTTAGATCTCTTGTTTATGTAACTTGCCATTAACTGTCAAGCACAGCCCCTGAATTATATTGAACCTTGCCATCAACTGTCAAGCACAGCAACTGAATTATATTGAACCTGTCATTAACTGTCAAGCACAGCACCTTAATATAGGTGAAAAAATCCAAAAATTAGTTATATAAGTTGAGAAGTTATTCTTCCGAAAAGCAATTTGGAAATGTCAAATCCGCCTAATGAGCTTTTTGATTGAGAAGGATATTCTACATGAGCCAGTTTCCTTTTTTATTTTTACCTACTATTTTTATTTGTAGCTTTTTGATTGAGAAGGATGTTATGGTTTTGTCTTCCTGAAAGATTAATAGATTATCTAGTTTGCAGCTTTTTTAGTTATAGTGAAGTTGCTCTGTTTATGGAAGACAGCTAACTTGCAATGCATGTAAAAAGTATATATGTTTAATATGCTAGGTCAATCAAAAAGAACTAATGAAATATATACTGGATCAATCTATAATGTTATAGCCCGAATCCATCATAACCAATGGTATAATCTTTAGCCTAGAGAATGACAGCGAAGACTTTTCTCTATTGCTTCAATAATTTATAATGTAATAACAGTCCTATTCATGATTCACCCGAGAGTCTTCCCCTCTAGCTCAAATTGAAAGATGTCCAAGGCAGAATGAGATCATCACTAAAACAACAAACACACAAATAACATTTTTAGATGGCACACATCGCTTAGCAATATTAGTACTCGTTAAACATTGGATTTGTCAAAAGCTAGAAAAAGTAGAGCAACCACTTACCTCTTTGTGCATGACTCAAAACTGTAGGGGAGAGAAAGGCTTCTGCAGCTCCGAGTGCCGGTGCCACCAGATGCTAATGGACGACCATGCAGACAACTGTGGATCTGAAGCCCTCAAGGCCAATGACTACTCGGCCTCGCCACACTCTGCCCCATTGCCATTCTCCCTCAGCGTTGCAGCTGCCTAGTAGATCGAATGATCCACTACATGATATCAATTCTGTAGCAGCAAAGAAATATATATAGAGGTCAAAGAGATCATTTAATTAAGCGGATGAAACATATAAAGATTAATAACCAGAATGCTCCTTAACTGTGGCTTGAATAAAGAGAGAACTCTCACGCTAAAAAAAGAGATTAAAGAGAGGAAGAAAGTTTTGAGATTATGCTCACTGCAAGACACTGGAAGCTTCGTGCTTGCAATATTATGTATGAGCAGGAGTGGTTAGTTAAGAGATTTAATGTTATGTTCTCTTCTGAAGTTTCAGTAAGAGAAATAGTGTATTACATACCAAGTACTTAATTGGCTCAGGTAAAAGTTTCATGGTCCTAGATGACACGTTTGTTCTAATTAAGGACTAAATTTCGGTATTTCAACTTCTCATTCTAATTAAACACTGGTAAAATCACAGCAGAATCTGATTTCTATAGGCAAATTTCGAGTTGCAGGTATAGATCCACTTAAGTTACAGATTGTCACAAAAAAGTCTTTCCTCATCTATCCTGATCACAAGTCCTATACAAGCATCCCTATGGTCCATGCATGTGCAGGCACATTATTTTCATATTTTGTATTAGGTGTCTAGGTAAGATCAACTTACAACTTTGACCATTTTTGCTCACGTACATTATGTCAGTATCACATAAATAGTGCCTTTTATTATCAGTATCAGACCAGCAGTTGATGCATCAGGAAACAGAATTGTAAAACCTGAATTTTAGTGACATCCCTTGGGACCATCCTTTACATATCACTATTACGACCTATTTTCTTACTGATGGATTCTGCCCTATCTTGCTATAGTGCACTCCCTCCGCCCAATTTTATAGGGCGTATTTTGATTTGGCATAGTTTTCAAAATTGATCTTTAGCTATTTATTTATCTTGCAATATATTTTCAACGGCTAAAAAACCAATAACTTGTGAAAACACTCTGAAGCACGAATCTATTAGTATAATTTTTATAGACTAAACAGGCATAAAATCTGACTAATTGTTTGGCCAGAACTTGAAGAGTCTGATTTTTTTTATAAAAAAAATACACCCACGCCTTACAAAACTGAACAGATATTTTTTTTGTTTTTCTTTTGACAAAAATAGCGGCTGTAATCTCTGATAATAGGCCATAAGATGTACACAAAAAGGTGACAACAGTACTGTACTAAAAATGTCTAGGGGCATGTGCCAATGTAACTACTCCTCTGTCTACAAATATAAGTATTTTTAAAACAGTGCTAGGTCAAAGCATTTTAGCTTTGACCGTTAGTAAAAAAATAAAGATTAATAGTATAAAAATGATGTTATTAGATTTATCGTTAAATAAACTATCATAATAAACAACTCTTTTTATTTGAAATAATTTATTTTTATAAATAGTATTAGTGAAAGTAGCATATTAAAGACCGTGTCAAAAATCTAAAAATACTTAGATTTATAAATGGAGAGAGTACTTTCATACTGACCTAGGACAAAAATGCTCCATGGAATAGTTTCTTGGTGGAATATGAGAAGCAGGGTATGATCTTGCCATCTGTCGAATTAGATTCTATGGCCATTCACTCCGTATCTAAACCAAATGAATATAAGAATCATTTGATTCACTTACGTGCTGTTGGTTCCAGCTTATTTAAGCTGCTTAAATTCCCATGAGCACGCTTTCTAAACTGCTAAACGGTATGTTTTTTATAAAAATTTTCTATATGAAAGTATCTATAAAAAAAATCAAATAGATCCATTTTTTAAGTTTCTAATAGCTAATACTTAATAAATTACATGCTAATAATATTTGTCGTTTTATGCAGTAAAATAAGCCATCTCAAACACCACATTATAATCAGCAGCAAACAGTAGCCTGGAATGGACCGAAGAGCAGAGTCTGGCACAATCTGCTGCCTCTGCATCTTGAGCATCACCTATTCGCATCATAGAGGACAATCATTTGAAGACGTTCTCATGATCACCATCAATTCTGAAGGTAATGGAATTATCAGGCAGACTGATATGTTGCAACAACAGCTTGTATGGTTATCAGATAGGAAGAACCTACACAAGAAAACAAGAATCGACATATTAACCTTCTTAGTGACGCACTGTAAAATAAAAAGGCAACTGATACCATGACAGAACCACCAGGACACATGAACTCATCTCTCAGGTATACAGGAAATCAGCTATTTTATCTTTTGCATTTCTGTGATGCTGATCCAATAAGGGGACAGCAAGGAGCTTCTACACCTGTTCCTGTGTACCATTGTTCTTCAGTTGTCACCCAGTAGCAACAGGTAGCTCTCTAAAATTTGAAGGCGTAGAAAACTGTAACACTGATAAAGGAAGACAAACCTCTTAGTAGGAACAATGCATTCCAACTATTCAAGTAAGTTCACTAATACACCTAGTCTTTCTGGATATTCATCCATGAGCAAACCTTGTTGATGCAGAATGATGGTTTGAATATTTTTTTTTTTTGTATGCACAGAAGTACATCCCCCTAACAGTGATTTTGCTATAGAAAATATTCATTGTCAAGCAGAAACAGAGTTACAACACGAATATTTTATGTGGAATAATTCACTGTACTTTGAACAACAGGCCTATCAACAGTATCATAGCATCAGAGTTGATGAGTCCATTATCAGCTACATATCTCAGAATGTAAATGCAGCATTGTAAATAATGAAGATAAGAGTTTTGCTGCAGCAAGGAAATTGTAATATCCACTCATTACAGAATGAAAAACGAAACGATATGCAAATCCACTGGTCCAACTAAGCTAGAATATTTAATCTAGTCCCCATGGCGAGTATATGCCAATATAGAGCATCTGTGTAAAGCATTTGAAAGAATTTGTTCTGTATCCACTCAATAGATGAAACTTAAAGACTTAAAATCTAGTCCATCAATCTTCTTGCCCCCAAATGGTCTGATTTGGTCGTATTGGATGCTTTGTCCTTCGTTCTAAGAAAAGTAAATATATTCTAGTCCGCCTGTGCATGATTGTCATATGAAGTGGAAACACATAAGGAAACATAACATCAGCCACATAAAGTACGGGACATGAAAATACCGTGTACATCTACTAGAAAATAAGAATACAAGTAAATAGGAAAATTCAAAGATTGTATCATTATGTTTACTCTAAAATGGGCTAACTGTTACATATTTGACAAAATAGGCTCCGCATTTAAGTAAGCAACCCCTCAAAAATGTCCTATCCCATCCCATCCGAATCTCAATTTTCAACTTCTGAAAGGTCCAAAAAAATTGGTGTTTATCAAAACACAAAAAAAGGAGATGATCTTCTGAAATATGGCAACGATCATATGTTCACAACCTTTAAAGATAGGGATGTAGAAAGCTCAATATTCTTCTGTTGGACTAGTAATAGAAAGATACCATCGTGTTTTCTCAAGTGGTGCCTCAAGAATCTAGTTCAAAGGTTCTCGTAGAGTCTAGACGATAACCACTTCAACCAGTGATTTAAGCAAGCCAACTGGTATTTCCACTGCTCTCATAGAACAGTATAAGGTAAGAAGGGATGAAGGACCCTAGAGATCTTTTTAGGCATTTAATCTGGGATGGTCCATTGCCTAAACATTAAAAAGGTAATTAGATTAATTGCAATGATAAAATAACTCAGATATGTTCAATAGATCTAGTCTTTAACTTCTTTACTACACCAAAGCTTGTTGGGCCTTAGTAACAAAATAGATGTTAAATTGTTCAGATTTAGGGATATTAGGAGAGATTATACTGACCCTGCTGTTATATTTTTGCTAATGATAAGGATGAATTGTGCATGAGCAGTGCATCTCCCTACAACAGACTTGCAGGTACATTATGAGTTTATGACCGAAACATCTCATTAATTCAATTTTGTAAACTTTAATGTGTTAAGTAGATCTAAAGCCAATAAAAGTTTACAAAAATATTTCATGCATTGAACGTTCAGTTCTGGAATTCCCCTATTTCCCTCCTATCAAAAAACAAGTCAATTTTTACAATTCAAAGTCAACAAGATGCCACTTTGACCACTGAAATTGTTCACCTGAAAAAAGGTTTTATAAAAAGTTTTACTCATGTCTTTTTTTCATGCTTCGAAACCACGTATTCAAGACAATAATATTTTTCAAAATCAATATAAATCGACATCATGTATTCAAGGACAAACACTCTTTGTTACTGGAGGGTGTAAGGACCTAAGAATAGTTTCTGAACGGGCAACTCAAAGTAGGAAGCTTAACAACAGTAATGCCCACATCCTAGTTTGTGAACAGACAACTCAAAGTAGGAAGCTTAACAACAATAATTTCCACATCCTGAAATGGAATGAGGTATAATATTCAATGAACAGTTTTAGGCTAGACATGTAAAAGAAAAGCATAAGTTCACTTGCTGAGAGCATATTAGCTTTATAACTGAATTTGAACTCTTGAAAGCAGTGCATATCCAACATGCTGAAACTCACAGATCTTGAATTTTTAGGCTTTATACTGATGGGATATCTTCTAGTAACAAACTTAGGCGGCTCCCTAGTTATTTATCTCTACCTTAACCTGGTACCAGGTGCACAGCAAGTTCTAAAGAGAAAAGGCATTGGGATCATCATATTCTCAGTATTTACAGCCATCTCCTCGGTTGGAAATTGTGGCTTCACTCCAGTAAATGAGAATATGATTATCTTTCAGAAGAACTCCGTTCTTCCATTGCTAATTATTCCTCAGATACTAGCAGGAAATACATTATTTGCACCATGCTTGAGATTAATGGTGTGGTCACTCGAGAAGATTACTGGAAAACAAGAATGCCGTTACATTTTTGAACATCCAAAGGCCATTGGATATAAACATCTTATGAGTACCAGGGAGAGCGTTTATTTGATTTTAACTGTTGTGAGCTTCATCATTCTGCAAACCGTATTGTTCCTCTCTTTGGAATGGAGCTCGGTAGCTCTGCATGAAATGAACAGCTTTCAAAAGATAGTATGCGCTCTATTTCAGTCGGTCAATGCAAGGCATGCAGGTGAATCTGCTACGGATCTGTCAGTCCTCTCTTCAGCAATCCTAGTCCTATACACCATCATGATGTAAGTCCCTTCTCAAACCTTCTCCCAAAACTAAGAATGCTCATAAGTAAGAAAACTTCCTGGATATTGCTCCAGTCAGTAAACTATATAATTCAACTACCTCGTCATGGATATCGCATTTGCCTTCCTCCACTTATAATAGTCCTATAGTGGTTCTCTTCAATATGTTCAGCAACGCTTAAATATATCATACTTATTAATAGGTAGGTTGCATATAGTAGAATGGGAACATAAGGACATCAGGTAATTATTAAAAACACACACGAGAGCTTCCTATCATAGTACCTATTAAGAAAGAAAAAAAAATTAATCACACAAGCCCACAAGCCAGGCTCAGGGCTATAGTAGTTCAGACCACTTACAGGGTACAGCATATTACATACAAAGCAATAATCCAGCATATGCTATCGTTCAGATGAATTGTTCTTAATATGAACTCTTAACTCATACTTGGACTAACTTTTATGCAGGTACCTCCCTGGTTACACTTCGTTTTTACCCGGACATGATAATGAGAATTCTAAGATTCAGATGAGAAACAAAAGAAAAAAGCTATTGGAGAACTGGATCTTCTCACAGATGTCTTGTTTGGCTATCTTTGTAATGCTAATTTGCATCACAGAACGAGAATCGATGGCCACAGATCCACTTAATTTCAATGTTTTCAGCATATTGTTTGAAGTTGTCAGGCAAGTCTCTGATGAATTGTGCAGAAAGCTCATGATTATTTTTTGCAAGATTATCATCACTTTAACATCTGGCTCCGATGACTGATTGTTGCAGTGCATATGGAAATGTGGGGTTCTCATTTGGTTACAGTTGCAAGAGGTTACTGAACCATGATGCACACTGCAAGGATGCCTCGTACGGGTTTGCTGGGAAATGGAGCGACAAGGGGAAAGCAATTCTGATCATCGTCATGCTTTTCGGGAGGCTTAAAACGTTTAACATGAAGGGGGGTAGAGCCCGGAAGCTTAGATAGTATCTATCATTTTCAGAATAAAAGTTCCTAAATAATGCTGAACAGCTTCAGATGTACACAACAAACTGCTAGTGACAGATTCGAGCCTAGCTTAGCATAACAAAGGTGATTCGGTGAAAGGTTCTCTTTAGCTTAATTGCCTTTCCTTCACCAAGAAGACATCTTCCACTTACTTGTGCTAAATGAATGGAAGAATGTGGTAAGTACAGGGTGTCTGCGGCTCGATCCAGTTTCTTTTTGTGATAGCCTCCATAGTTCTCTACACCAATTTCAACTTCCAAGACATCTACGATTCTAGCCTCCATAGTCCACCATCCAGAGCAAAATATTGGGGTTTCTTTTTGTCAAACAACAATTCCACGCATTCAGAAAAGAGGGGAGAACTCGAGAGGACTCTTGCACCAACATGGCTGGGTCACTGTGTGTCACAGCCCTAGATTTAATTTCAGGAGATAATTCACAAGAAACAGAAAATGTAATATAACTAAAGATGTATAGATAAAGTTTTGACATAAAAATATAGAGACAAATAAGTTAATTACCTTTTCGTGTGCAGGCTTTCTTTTGAATTGTTTTTGGAGCTTAAAGTGCACTTTCATAATAGGATGCATATGCATTTGTATAGCCTAAGGAATTTCTAAAAATGATTGGTCAAACATAAAATCATGGAAAAATTCCTGTAAACACTATCCCACATAATTGATCCACTGTAAATTTTATATGATTTTATCACTTCAGTAAGTACCCCAATAAAATCCCTCAAATCAGTTAGACTAGGGAGTTAGCTAAAAATGAATAGATATGCTTCTAAAATTCACCAAATAAAAATGAAGATTAATTAGACAGAGCCCTTTTGCAACGTGTGTGCCAACATGAATCCTACCACCAGTAATCTTGGCTCAATTTAATTCCCAAAGAAGTCACATAAAATAATAGGAGCAAAGCCCTAGGGACATAAATTAAACTGCAGAAAAACTGGATCAATCCCCCTACTTTGCAATTTCACCAAAGATGAACCAGACCACTTCTAACCCTGGAAATTGGTCAGCAGGTTAATCACATTCTCCTCTATCTCCAGTAAATTTTTACCAAAATTTATCAATTCAATAAGTGTCCCAAACAAATGTTTAGGATTCACCAAGGCAGAGAACACTTTCCCTACAGACAGCCTTCTTGACATCTTTTCCAGAGTTAATCCATCAGTTAACTTCTCACCAAATTTTACCAGAACCTGGATTAATTGTGAAATAATTACAGTAAAAATTTCAGTACAATATTCACAAATTTTGTACATAAAATAATAGTCCCAAGCTCACTGACTCTGATTAGTGCACAGTAGAAACTGATTTTTGGCCGAACTTTACCATTTTCTCCAGAGGAATCTACAAGTCCCACAACTTTGAATTTTGGCACAGTGCTAGCCAATACCACCTACTGCCCACAGTAATTATTCCCAGATTTATACCCCTTGGTAACTTAGTAAAACATATGGGTAAAGACTGCATGCTTGACAGCTAGCAAGACTTAGCTTCTAGATGACTCCTCTCTCAGTTGTCACTGCCATGTGGGACCCACTGACTCCCAGGACCCACCTGCCAGTCAGAGATGCCGCTCTAGCTAAGCTCCTCTGCCTGGAATGCGCCACGTTTGCTTCCACGCGTCGACAGCCCTCCCAGCACACCAACCTAGCTCAACTCCAGAGGACCTCGGCCATTTCACCTCCAAACTCGCCATGGACATCTCCTCCTCGACCACATCATGTTCTCCAGAGAAACCCTAGACCTCCACCTCGAAAAAACCGGCCGCAGCTTCATCTTCCCCGGTGCCGACAGCCGTTTGATCCAAACCAACTCAACTCCGGTGAGCATCATCCTCTTCTGATCACGGGAACATGTTTATCACCTCCTGATCATTCCATATTCATACTTCATGGCCCTAAGTTTGCCGGCCGAAGCCGCCGTCGTCCTCACCTTCGGGTTCAGAGAGCGCCGCCTCGACATCCCTGCTGTTCCGGCCGCCTCGGAGCAAGTCCGACCGAGTAGCTGCGCCACTAGTGCCGCCTCAGCACTAGGAACAGGACGCCCCAAGAATCCCCCAATTTGGTGCGGCGAGGAGGGAGATCGGCCGTCGTCTTCCTTGTCTCCGGCCGAGCTCCGCCACCACCGATTCGTCCTCTCCGGTGAGCCTCTTTCTGATTCCTCGCTCTCTTGCCACCCCCAGGGGACCTCTAAAACGATGGACATCTTCCCTTGGCAGCTTGTCGAGCGAATCAAGCCACCGCCGTCGCTCAGTGGATTTCCGCCGCCGCCGAGCCTTTCACTCCATCGCCGCCATCGTCCAGCCCTCCTCTGCCTCGAGCCATCGCAGGGTGAGCATCCTTGCACCTAGTAGAAACTCCCGCATGCATGTGCATAGCCAGATCGAGTCCAAAACAGGATGCACCTCATCAATCCGAACGTAGCCGTCGCTCGAGCTCGCCGCCGGCGAGCTACGGTCCATCACCGGCGATCTTCCGACCACCATTAGTTTCGCAGGGACCTCGGCTACGTTTTCTCTTTTGGCCACACCGGCAACCCAGCCGCCGTTCGCCGCCGGCGCCGGCGAACAGAGCCGGTGGCCCAGGGCACCTCGCCCTGCTCTGCTTTTTCTCTATGCCGCGCTGGCCCCACCTGTAAGAAAGAAAGAGAGAAAAAGAAAATCCGAGAAAAACAAATATTTGATTTATTTTGTAACTAAAAAATAGGTAAACTTCAAAAATACATAAGAAATCCATCTTAGCACATTTTCGAGTGAAACCAATTTTGTTAGTTCTATAAATTTGTGAACTTTAATGCTATCCAATAAAATGTGACCACTTCTGTACAGAAAATATCTATAAAATAATATAAATCAAAAGTAACTTATTTTGTGCCTAGACATTTGGAATATTTCTATAAAATTCGTTATAACTCCTTTTGAGGTGAACCAAATTTCTATGGATTCATAAAAATGTGCTATTTAATTTTGTAAAATAAAAGGTGAGAACTTCTGTGTGGGATTTTTCTATAAAAATAGAAATATCTATTATATACATCTTTATAACCTAGAAGTTTATAAATTTCTAGAAAATTCATCCTAACTGCTAAAAATATGAAACCACTTTTGTTTAACTCAGAAAATTGTAGCCTTTACTGTGGATAATTTTTATTTGACCAAAACTACCTCTCAAAATAGGCCTAAGTATTTTCTAACCTTTCTTTTTTGATAAACTTGTAAAATTCACAACTAAATCATTTTTAATCAAATTTCAGTGAACTAAATTTTGTTGGAACCAGTGGGTTATGCTATTTTTATATAAAAATATATGCCTTCTTGAAATCTTAATAGAAAATGCTAGTCAAATATAATAACTTAAGGTTACAATATAAATAATTACAAAACTGCCATTTTCAGCCTTTCTATCTTATTATTTTTGTATCTCCCAATCCAAAGATGCAAATGACCTGGTTCTTTCTCCTAAAATCTTGTTACGACATGCCCTACCTACTGTATTTATCTCAGATTTTATTGATCATTTTTGCATGATCATATTTAATTGATTCTTATTTGCATATCCGCCTTTTATCGATAGATTCAGACAATTCGGAGTACGTGGAGCAAGAACCAGAAGTTGAGTGTGAACCATCGCAGCAGCAAGGCAAGCATCTAAACAAGCTACTAAGCAAGCATCTAAGCATATTGAACCTATATTTTTAATAAATTGATTTGTTTGCGAAAGCAATATCTATATGTATGTTTTGGTCTATTTAAAATGGGAAAACGGGTAGAGTCTATGTGCCCCATTTGTATGCATTTTCATTCCTTGATTGTTGATACCATACTTTTACCTTGTCACCCCTGGTTAAGGTCTTTGGGAGATTTTTATTTTATCGAATGCTTAGCCATGCTTAATTCTAGACTTAGAAAAATCCGATAGATGGAACTATCGGTTCAAAACTAGTTCAATGCGAATGGATGGGTTAAAATCTGACAAGTATAACTTCTAATTAATAATTGAGAAAATGTTTGACTTGGACGGATGATAGGGCGATGACGGGATGGTGTTTCCCCGATGCATGTAGCTCCGTCTGGGTCGTGAAGGACTGAACATGTTGACGTCTATTCAAGCACCCTACGTACTTCCACACGTCGGGAATGGGACGGCTTAACTCAGTAGCACGGGAGGCTGTGGCCATCTACGCCCGTCCGTCAGTCATGAGGAGGGATTTCCTTTGGAGGATCTCGAGCGCGCCTGGTTAGGGACGGAGGTGCCTCCCGCGACGGTGAACCCGCCTTAGTCACCCTGTGTGTGGGACTAAGTCATCGGGGGCCCAGACGTGGTTTAGGTGGTTGGGGCTAAGCATGCAAAAGGTTCTGTTGTGACCTCTAGTCCTCACTCAATGTGTAGAGTGTAGGTACCGACGGGTACGGATCAAACTAGCGTGTAGCCATTTGGCTTCTATCACATCATGTGGATAAAGATGTACACCTCTGATCAGAGTAAAAACTATTCGAATAGCCGTGTCCACGGTTACGGACGACGGCTTGATGTGTTCCTCAATCATGTTAGCATCAAACTTGGGATATGTGATTATGGGATTATGTTGTTATACCATGACTTAGGATAGTCATGGATGGATGGGTTTATATGAAAGGCTTTGATGTTAAATATGACTTGATTTAGTCATGATAAATGGTATGCTTGTGTAGCATATATAGAATTGGGCAATGGTGGCCCATGGAGGATGATTAGAGCATGATTTGTGCTCATGTTTATTTACATTTCAGAACTATAAGCTTGCTGTCCTAAATTTTCAGTTTGAGTTATTTCACAAATGCTTATGTTTTAAATGTATTACTTGCTCAATCAGATTGACATAGCCATACTCCTTGATGTAGAGACTAGCATTACTTATTTGTTCTATTATTATTGTATAAGTCTAGCTGAGTACTTGTGTACTCACGTTGCATCTTTCAGGTGAGGACAACGACGACACTGGTGTGGTCTACTATTATCCCACCGAGGGTGGCGAGGATAATATGTAGTCGAAGTTATGCTCTATCCCCAGTCGGTTGCCCTGTGGTTTGGTTTGGCACCACTGGTTTTATCTTTTATGTTTATATTTTTCCGCTGCTATCTTTTGGGTTACTTTGTGATGAATTAGGGTGTGAACCCTCTATGTAATATATATAACTCTACTGCTCGTTTATCCATATTTAGAGTACTTGTGATGTTTCTCAATTGCTTGCGTTGAAAGTGTGAAGTTAGTCGCTTTCCTGGGGACTAGCTGAACATGAGTATGAATTTAGAACTGATGAGATGCATGGACGTTGGTTCAACCGTAGACCATGTCCCCAGAAGTGTGTATCGTGTTTGGTCGCCATCTTCGTGTGGTTTGATGGGCACACTTCGCCGTTTGGGACTAGTGAATCAACTCTCCAAATATCTCTTTATTTCTGAATTCGGCGTGTTGGATTTATATTATGAGTGGGTAAAGATTATGGCAAGGCTGCGATGAGGATGGATGGTTACCGTATTTATTCGGTTTTTATTCGAGACCCCATCCATCTAGATATTTCGCGTTGTCATAATAATTACTTTCCATAATGCACTTCCGGGGTGCCCACACTGTGTGCGATGAATCGAAATAACCCACAGATAATACAATAAAACAAACTACTGAGCACCATAAAGAGCCCACAGGTGCTCTGCTTGTTTTCTATTTCTTTATGTATCTTTAGTAACTCCTCCAACAGGAGTTTATTACGTTGTTGGTACTCCTCCTCCCTTAGCACATTGCCATCCTCCTGATTGTAGTCAAAGTCATTATCTTCATCTCGCTCACTCTCAATGATCATATTTTGCATGATCACATAAGCTGTCATTATGTACCATAGGGTCTCTGTATCCCAAAATCTAGCAGGACCACTCACCATAGCAAAGCGAGTTTGTAGAACACCAAATGCCCTCTTAACATCCTTTCTCACTCCTTTAACTTTTGCGAAATGGACTCTCTTGTTGTCTTGTAGATTCGAGATTGTTTTCACAAAAGTAGCGCAATAGGGATAGATGCCATCAGCAAGATAGTGCCCCATACTGTACTTGTTGTCATTCACCATAAATTCCACATTAGGCGCTGTCCCTAAGATAAGTCTTTGAAAGAATAGTGATCTCTGTAGGACATTGATATTATTGAGAGAACCTGGTAGACCAAAGAAAGAATGCCAAATACATAAATCTTTGGATGGGACAACTTCAAGAATCATGGTTGGCCCATTCACATGCCTTGAGTATTGCCCTTTCTATCCAGTTGGGCAATAAGTATGCCATTTAGATGTCGACGCTCGATTTGATCATAGCAAGTTTGAAACTTGCTTGTCTCCTTTTGAATTGTACCCAAACGGTGTTCAAGAGAGTTTGCATTTCTATTAGACTCAAAATTGCGGTTGGCATGGTAATGATCCGCAATCCTTTTCCAGTATGCCTTCCCTAGCTGTTCATTGCCTATAATAGGATCTGTGCTAATGCTCCCTCATGACATAGACAATTGGATGTCCTCTGGATGAGTATAGTTGTTTGACCTTTTGGTGCTTCCTTTTGCACCGTTGGTTGAATTACCTACGTCTCCACTATGCATTGACAAGTCAAATGTATCGACATTGGTTTCCTTAGTCATCATGTGCAGAAAAGAATCACCTCCACTGGTCATTGCAGTCTAGTCACTACAATAGGTTACTCAGTACACTCGGCGAATAAAAGATCACAGAAAAAATTAGAGGAAAAAATATCCAAGTATCTACACTATCATCCAAAGAGACAAAATATTTTCACAGTCATCTACACTGTTTCATTAAAAAAGTAGCAGTAATATTGGTTGTCATTTATTTAAAAAAAAGCTAGCAGTAGCAGTATAAAAGAGGTACACTTATATATATATATATATATATATATATATATATATATATAAAGAAGTGCAGCAGCTAGCAGTACTCATACTGCGCTTCTTGGTATATGACAGCAGTACAGAGATAGAGCAAGAGAGACAGAGAGCAAGCAGGCGGCAGGACGGCGCACCGGCGCAGGTGGCGGGGCGGTGAGGCGGTGCAGGGGGCAGGGCGGCACACAGCGTCGCAGGCAGCGGGGTGGTCAAGTACAGGTAGGGTTTTCACCTGAGTATTTTCGATCTTCCTCTTCCTCCAGACGGCATGCACAGGAATTGTCGTTCGCGGCAAAAATAACGATGATAGGGTTGTGATATACAGCCTATAGGATTGGGGACTAGGGGCAAAGATTTGAGGGCCTCCTCATTTTGGGGCCCTATTAGGGTCCCTTTTGGACCTACTTTTTTTCCTCACCACCAAAAAAAACGTTTGGGGACTGTATTTAGGGTTCTTGCTAGAGATGCTCTTAGGTGCTAACCACTATTAGTGTGTAACACCCCGTCCTGGTACCATATACAGTGACACCAAAGAGGAAGTGCCGCAGGAAATTGGCGTGAACCAACCCCCACGGAACCGTGTTATCGGTATCAGTATTAGGAAACCTTGCTAGTATCCGCGGCCAACCGAGATGTACCGTAGCCGCTAGAAATAGAATATATTTATATTATACCTTTATAAGTTGCAACTTCAGACAAGCCCTGAGCAGCAATCTTCAAATAGAATAGCAGCAGCGGATCAACAGCGCGGCAAGAACCCAATCCACAAGCAACAGCTTGGGATTAGGAAAGAAACCATAATCTTCATTTCAACTTCACTCTTCATGAAGGAGGGAAAAAGATAATGGATTAAGTACATACGTACTCAGCAAGTTACGAGAAAAGTGCGAATATGCAGGCAACCAAGGAGGGCTGAGGTTTATTTCGCAATCATTTTATTTTAAAACACTTTTTCAAAACTCTAGGTGTGGGTTGATCCAGGTATAGCCGGAAAGAGGCTCTTGCCTCGATCCTGTCCGCGAATTGCTTTGCAACAATTCAAGCGGACGAACAGATTTTAATTGAGTAAAGTTTTCTAGTCCAGTCTACTGTCTGTCGGACCACGACAGCGGTTCAGTGTATATCTTCTATTAGTTTATTTTTACTTTTGTCCTCTTCAGGACAAAACATTACCTCATTTTCCTCTATTATTTTCCTTTCACTTTCGTCCTTTCCAGGACCTCATTCGTCTCATCATCTCAACTTTGGCTCTCAGAGCCTACTTCCACTCGAGAAGCCTAACTATGATGCTATCTAACATCCCGATCCATAAAATACCCCTTCAGACCACGTAATTGTCATCCATCAGCCGATCTGGCCGATTCTGGTAACGGTTCCCAAATCCACAAACCACTTTCACAAACATTTACAAACAAAACTGCGCTAGAGGAATCACTTCACATCGCCCATGACCGTGGGCATGGCTGTTCGAACAATTCATATCTCTGCAGAGGTGTATGCTTTTCCCACATGACACAAGCTTACTCCCTCACTGGCCAAGCGGGGGAGGTTCACGATAAGGCCTTTCCGAAGTGTCTTCAGGATTGCCTGAAGCCAACTGGACGGGTCCCAGACCAAGTACCAAGCGAGTCTCAGACTTCCTGTACTTAGGATCCCGTGGGTGCATCACATACTTCCACCCCAGCGACTCCACGTCCAAAGGCAACCAAGCCAACCCTGGGTCTACTAATTACTTGGCCAGGGGTGTCCCATTCCATCCATGTGGCACACTGTGCTATGATCAGTGCAATTTCCCAAGGAATCGGTCCTTATATGCGAATACAAAACATCTCCACCAAGGTGATCACTTTGCATCACAGGTTTTTGCAAAACATTCTTCATTTTGCAAACATACCTACACCGCATGTCGGATTTAAAGATTTTGTAAACCCAGGTTTTTCAATTTCGACAACACATGTGATTTGAGTAGAACCGTCGATACCCATGCTCATAGAGTACGGATGTCAAGGTAACACTGAAGTGAAGTGATAAGGATTAGGGTTTTTCAAGCCTACAAGTTATTGTAACTACTAGGTAGGTCCATCGGTTCATCGCTCGAACCGAGGCTGATTCAATTATTGTGCAAGCTTAACAATGCAATTTTTGAAATAAAATATTTTTGTAATCTAGGGGCAATATGGTCAAGAAGTGACTTGTCTCGGTATTCGTCTTCAAAATCTTCAAAAACCCGAGTCTGAAAGAATTTCCGTCGTCGACTACGCGTAACAAGAGAAAAACACGCAAAAACTCTAGAAATAAAATACTATTATTAATAACTAATAGTGCCATAAGGTAGATCTCAATTTTAGAAAAATTTGGAGACTTGAACGGAGTCAATCGAAGTTACGGATAAAAAGATATGAATTTTTAAAGTTTAATTGATTTTCTAAAAATAAAAAGGATTTATTTAAATTAGAAAAGGAATATGCCAAGGAAATATTCCCTTGGTTGACAGGTGGGGCCCAAGGTCAGAGAGAGAGAAGCTGAGATGTAGGGCCCTCATGCTAGTGGCACAGAGGGGAGGGGACCATATGTTAGAGAGGCAAAAAGGGAAAGAGGGGATGACAAGGGGGTCCACATGTTAGAGAGGGCCATATGTCAGTTATGCAGAGAGGGAAAGGGATGGGTCCCACTTGTAAGTGGCATAGAGAAAAGAGGACCACATGTCAGAGAAAGAAGAAAAAAAAAAAGGAGGGGCCACATGTCATTGAGAAAATTTATTTTTAAGGTTAATTAGTTTTCTTAATCGTGTAGGGCCCACATGCCATTCAGATAGAGAGATAGTGAGGGGCCACTGTTAGAGAGGGAAGGAGATGCCAAAAGAGAGAGAGGAGGCAGTGCCGCCTTGTCAGTGAGAAAAAGGGAGAGAGCGAGAGAGAGAGAGAGCAGCTAGGAGGGGAGATCGATGGCCGACGGTGCCCCGAGCGGCACCGTCGAGCGGTGGCGGCGTACGGAAATGGGGGGAGGAGAGGGTGGAAAACTTGATGAGCGGCTCAGATTTGGTTAGGGATGAGCGGTGGCGGCTAGCAACGTGAGGTTGAGGGCGGCGAAGAGGGAGAATGGCTTGCGGCGATGGCGGAACGCCGGCGGCGGGGCTAGGCTGTGGGGAGGGTTTTGGGGCTCAGGTGTTTGCGGCGCTGAGGAGAAGAGAGGAGAAAGAGGATGCTTACCGAAAGGGAAAAGAAAAGAATGGTGGCAGCTGTGGTGCTCGAGCTCGGGCCAAGCTCGGTCTGGCGCGATGGGCGAGGGGGACGGCACAACCGCAGTGGGAAAGGAGGAGGAGAGGATGGCAACGACTTTATAGGTGTGTGCAGCCGCTTGGCGACGAAGAAATAGGTCGGTGGCTCGGAGCACCGCACGGCTACAATGGCAGTGGTACGGGGAGTGAGGTTTGGCGAGGCCTCCCGAGGTGGCAGAGCATGTGGAGGGACGGCGGAGGCGGCGTGGAGACCGAGGCTGTCGGGGCGGCGCCGGGCGGGGAGAGCCGTGGCCGGCACGGCGTCTTGGGCATTTGACCGAGCATGTGATCCTTGTGTGGTGAGGAATGGAGGAGGAAGACAATGGCGCTGGCGGGGGAGCCTACCGAGTGGCTGCGGGGCCTGGTTGGTAGTCTGGTGCAAGCGCTGTGCAGGAAAGGAGGGGTTGCTAACGCATGGGCCCGTGCTGCCAGGGCATGCGGTGGGATGAGAAAGGCCGAGTAGGAGATGGACCGAGGAGAGAAAGAGGCAGCCCACAATGCACAGTATAGTTTCTGATTTTCCAGAGATTAGCTTTGAAGGTTTTTTGAATGTTTTGAATGGGTATTTGAATTTGGAGATTGATTTTTTGGGCTCATAAAGAAAATCTTAGGGTTTTTGGTCAAGGTTTCAAGACCAGAGTTTTTTTTTCCTTTTGAGGATTTTGAAATAATTTTGAATTTTTAGAGGAAATAGAGAGGATTTTCAGGGAAGATTTGAAATTTGAAATTTTGGGTTCAAGGATTTCAAAAGATATTTTTGGATGGGGATTTGATTGAGATCTCGGCACTTAGTCCCTAGGCACACACAGGAACATCGAATTTTCGGAATTAGGGTTTTTATAAAATAGGTTTTTAACGGCCTGAAAAATCGGGACGTTACATAGTATTTAATGGTTGAGTTAGAAAGTTTTAAATTTTGGGTTGATAGTTTCAAATTTGAAGTAGAGCTTTTTAATTTGTTAATTGAAAGTTTTTAAATTTGAGTTGAAAATTTTTAAAATTGAATTGAAAGTTTCAAATAATTAGTAGAAAGTTTACTAAATTTGAAATAAAACATGTCTATTACAAAATTATACTTACATTTTTTGTAAAGTATTCTAACTACTTAATGGGAAAATTACGAAAAATTTCATCTTTCAAAGCCCATATGGTCCAAACGTGGTTGATCCTGCTTTCCATTCATAGTTATTAAAACGGGACTTAACTGACGGTTGCTCAAGGGAGCCAGGAGGGAGAAAATGAGGAAAAAATGGGTTGGGTGGCTTTGCACAGACACTCAGTTGGGGAAATTCCATTTCGGACGTTTGTCGCGACGCGCGCCGGCGGTGCTTGCGAGAAATAGCAAGCTCGATAAACACCTTTAATTGTATCTACGTTATCTACTTATTACCAATTAGTGCTAACATATACAACACAATATCTTTCTTTAGTACACTTATCCTAATACATTACAAGAGTTTCATTTTACTATTCCCTTTATTTCAAAATATAAAGATTTCTAGAATTTAAATCTTATTTTATAGTATAAGGATTTTTTAACACTATTTATAGTACTACTTGTCCCATCAATCACTTTCCGTTTAAATTTCTTCCAATCTTACCCTAACCTTTTCACCTCCATTTATTCTGCATTCATTAAGGGGTATTAAAATTATTTTTTCTTAACTTTAATTACTGTTAAACAAGCTAGAAATTCTTATATTTTTTTTAAAAAATATTTATTTGCTCTTAATTCGTTGGCTCTTTTCCTTTCCTCTTTCTTGGAACTCGCGTAGAGCCGGTCTATTGCAGAGTAGGGGCAGCTCCTTCCTCTCTTCCCCTTCTTTTCACTACTTCGCGAATAAATTCATGTGGCACTTTTAGAGATACCACTTTCTGACCTTAATGTGCTTGATCTTAATAATTTTCTGTAAACACCGTCAGCTTAAAACGGTACATTAAACTATTAATTTGAGAAAATCGAAGGAAGCTCTTAGTACGACATCTCAAAAGGAGAATGAAAAGGCTTTGCTCTCTTGTTTCTTTTCCATGACAACTAAAATTCCTAAGCATCGGTAATTAACTCGCAAATCAGGGGCAACCGAGTAAAAAAAGGAGTTTGGCGAGATGGTGGAGTGTGAGATAGCAAGCGGACAAGGACAAATCATGCCAACTCGGCCAAGTGCGTCATCCGACTCGGACACCCCCTCCCTCGGGATCCTCTGCGCCACCCGCCACACAGTCCCTCCCCTCCCCGCGGCCGCACGACATCCCATTCCCACCTGCGAACCAGCCACTCCCCTCGCAAAACGTGTGGCCGGCCACGCTCCTCTCCGCCGCAGAAGATCCCGCCACGCTGACGTGTATCACACAGGCGGAAAGTTCTTACCACCTCGGCGCTCCCACTGACACGTCGGCCCCACACGAGGTGGACCCGGAGTGTCAGGACGCATGCGGGTAGGGAACCCGGTGGGCGTAGGGGCGAGCGCCGACGTGCTGCGCCGTCACGTCGCCGGAGGTCGGTGCGGATCCGAATCAGCTCCCATTACTGGCGGCGCCGCATTTCCCAAAATACCCCCGCTCCCCTCAACGCCAACATCTTTCCCGTGCCCCTTCGCGGCGGCTTCTAGACTTCCACAGAGAGAGAGGCAAGCCAAGTCTCCCCCGTTTCCGAAAATACCCTCGGAATCCAGCCACCGGATGCCACAGCCCACAGCTGCTGGAGAGGAGATAGGGACTTAACTGGTACTCATCCGTTTTAAAATATAAAAATTTAGAATTACATATATGTGTCATATTTAGTACTAGGTTTTTTATTTTAAGACAAAGAAAGTATTTGATATCACAGCAGCAAAATTCAGTACTTCCTTCGTCCTAAACATATAATCTTTCGAGGATAAAATTTTAATGCTAGAATTATAATCTTTTTAGGACGCAGAGAGTATCTACGGGGAATTACTGTTCTCTTAATATTATGACTATGCAAATTTTCGTTGATTATGGATAAAGATTTAGCAATATACTTTGCTGCTAGTTTGTTTTATATCAACAATATTGATATTTTCTGCTCCCTTCATCTTGAAATGAAGCTATTTCTATGAGTCAAGTTTTATTCTAAAATGTAGATATTTATAGCTCTTTTAATACTAGGGTGAAGTCTATTTTGCTCCCCTCAACTATTATCCAAGTCTAAAAATCAACCATCAACTACAAAACTGGATATTTTACACCCCTCAACTATCAAAACCGGTTAAAATATCTCTAAGTGTAATACCACCTAGTTTTAATGGTGGTTTTTTTTTAGGTTTGGCTTTCTATTCAATTAATTTCTTTGACGTAGCACCTAATTAGCAAGAGATGAAAAAAAATATTACCATATATGTCAAAAATATATATTTGAATGATAAATTTTGGTAAAACCTTCGTAAAAATCGGGTGGTACTGCTCTAGGGGTATTTTAATACAAGTTTGACAATTGAGATGTGTAAAAAAACCCGGTTTTATAGGTAGGGGTTGAATTTTAGACTTTGGCAATAATTGAGAGGGGTAAAATAGATTTCACTTTTAATACTATTATGTCTATTATACCCTCCTAACAATCACTCCACACTCACCAACCATCATACTCTCCCAAGTCCTCCTTACATTATTAAAGAGAAATAAGTCTTTTCTTCCTCATTCCTTAATTCCTCCAAAACAGTATAAAAATGGCTATATTTTAGGACGGAGCAGGTATGTTATTCCCTCCGTTCCAAAATATAAGGAGTTTTAGAACTTGGTACGGATATTAAGAAAATTGTTGAAATTCAATAAAGAAAAGTTGTGATTAGTTGAGAAGAGAAAGTATGTGAAAACTTTTCTGGTGGAAGCTTGTGATTGGTTGAAAAAAATATAGATATAGAAGTTATTATATTTTAATATAAATTTTAAATGGTAGAAATTATTATATTTTGAGATGGGGACGGTAGCATTTTCACCGGGACGACGTGTGTGCCCTCAGCTCAGTTGAGTTTGGGATTTATTTCCGTTATCTAAAAGTTGTAAACTAGTGTGGGGAATGGCAGAGAGTGGTAAATATGGAGGGGGAGGAGGGGCAAGAGACAGCAGCAGACGCTTTCCACGGCGGGCTGACACCACTACAGCCGCGCACGGGGGCAGCTTTGGCGTTTTCATGGACCAAAAGAGCTTTTCCTCCTCCTCGGTGTTCTGGCTCGCTGGGGCATCTCTAAAAGCATCCGACTCCGACGCCACCACCCCGCGGATCGAGCTCCACCACCACCACCACCACAACCTGACCAGGATCACCACCACCACCACCACCGGTGGAGGCAGAGGCGGCAGTAGCAGCAGCGACGAGGCGATCGGAGGAGGGGAGAGAAGATGAAGAAGTGCCCGTCGGAGCTGGATTTCGAGGCGTTCATCCACGGCGGGCGGGAGGAGGACGCCGCCGAGCAGAAGCCCGGCGGGCACGCCGGGCCGCAGCCGTCGTTCGGGATGTTCTCCGCCGCCGACCTCTCCGACTTCGGCTTCGCGGACTCGGTGAGTGATGCTGCTGCGAGTAGTGTTCGCGCTTAATTAGCAGAACAGCTGAAATTAATTAAGCTGAAGAGTTTGTAAAATCTATATGAACTTGTTTTATTGGTAGCTTGTACTAAGATTGGTGTACCAGGAGCACGATCTCTTCATATTCTTGACTAGAATTTCATGTCTGCAAATTTCATTGCTACTGATCAGCTCCTGCTACCTTTCAAATCGAAAGCTGTTTCATTCTCTACCGTTGTTTGCTAGTGCCTTTTTTATTTGTCATACTAGCTGGCTACTTTAATTTTTGCTTGCAATCTGTGTTTCATATTCTAAAAGGATTTAAAGAATTTTGGGGAGTCCTGAATTCTAAGCATAGGAAAGAGGAGAAATAATTTTTTAGGTTAAGCCTAACAGGAGAGTTTACTTTGTCATGACAGGGTTAATTAACCTGTTAATTGATAATTACTTTTTATAGACAAGGAAGATGATTACACACTGATAAGTAATTAGTCATCAGTATATTAAGAACTGGAGTAATTTTTAGATGAGGAAGATGATTATACTGATTAGTAATTAGTCATTAGTATATTAAGAACTGAAGTAATTTTTAGATGAGGAAGATGATTACATACTGATTAGTAATTGGTCATTACTATATATACTTGCAATTATAAGAGGTAGCATACAAAGCTCTGGTTGCCTGTCTTAAATCGTACTTGATTCTTGATATGCATGATTGATCACTAGTTTAATTATACTTTTATTTTTGTCCAAGCAGAGCACCATCACTGGGGGCATTCCCAGTCACATATGGCCCCAGTCCCAGGGCCTAAACGCACGGCATCCTGCGGTCTCCACGACAATTGAGTCGCAGTCATCAATCTGTGGTACGGCCTCACACACGTCCTCTTCCACAATTTTAATCAATTAATAAGGCTGCAATTTGCACACAAAAATACTCAGTGATCGATATATGCAATGATTTGCTACTGTACTGCACACTGAGAACACATGTAGCTTGGATTTTTCAACACATGGAGATTTCAGCAATGGACATGCATGGACAGTACCAGTGCTGTTTGCCTGTTACTGTGTTATATATATACTGCATCAAAATTGGATTTGATGGTGGTGCACAATGTTCAGATGTTTAACTGTTCTTGCTCACTCTCTTCATATTCTGTGATCAGCGGCAGCAAGTCCCACATCAGCCACCAATCTGAATTTGAAGGAGAGCCAAACTCTGGGAGGCACAAGTGGTTCGGATTCGGACAGCGAATCGCTGTTGGATATAGAGGGTGGCCCGTGTGAGCAAAGCACGAACCCCTTGGATGTGAAGAGAATGAGAAGGTATACCAAGAACATGAGTGATTATGTCCAGCATTTTGTCTTTCCCTGCTTGAACAATATGGTTGTATTCGCTAGCAGAAGTTAGCATTGTGTTTCAGAATGAATTTATGTTTGACAAATAACTTGCATGGAACGGCTTCAAAATTACAGGATGGTGTCCAACCGGGAGTCTGCTCGGCGATCAAGGAAGAGAAAGCAGGCTCACCTAGCTGATCTCGAGTCACAGGTAAACTGATATGATTTGTGCCTGTCGAGTATTTGTCAATGTTCAATTCAAATTAAACAACAGCATCCCCACTGATTTGAGTAACAAATCCTGTGCCAATTGGTACTGTGATTTTGAGCTGGAATGCCAACAGTAGTGATGATCTTTGGGTTAATTCAGATTTCAAGTCGTGTGCTTGTTTGTCAGGTTGACCAGCTCCGGGGGGAAAACGCATCGCTTTTCAAGCAATTGACAGATGCCAACCAGCAATTCACAACCGCGGTCACAGACAACAAAATCCTCAAATCAGACGTGGAGGCCCTCCGGGTCAAGGTGACCATCATCTGCTCATTGCATTGATCATCACATAACCATCATGCATTTCCAGTTTCTGAACTCTGAAGCTGTCCCATTTATACAGGTGAAGATGGCGGAGGACATGGTGGCGCGGGGGGCGCTGTCGTGCGGGCTTGGCCACCTGGGCGGGCTGTCGCCGGCGATGAACCCCCGGCAGTGCCGCGTCCCGGACGTTCTCACCGGGCTGGACTACCCCGGCGACGACTTCACGGGGCTGTCCCCGCCGGAGCAGGTGCAGATGCCCGGCGGCGAGGTGGTTGACGGCTGTTGGGGCTGGGACTCCCACTCCAACGGTGGCATGTCCAAGTGAACTACTGCTATGTCAGCTCAGCTACGTATAAATGTCATGTCCAAGTGAACGGACTTGAGTTTTTCAGAGTCCTCGTGTCAGCTGTCCTGCACTCTTGCCTAGTCCTGTAATAGAACTGACTAGCTATACTATATGTTTGCTAAGAGACTGAAACCTCGAAGTATAAATGTTGTGGAATTTAGAACTTATTTTTGATCTGATTGCAGCGTGCATGCCTTCTGAATCCATGATTCATCTGATAGTCTTGAGTGCCTGGAGAATTCAGGTAAGTGACCAAATGGTCCAAAAGTTTTCATCCGATGGAATCATAGAATGGAGTTTACTCTCAGCTGAATATTTCGTTTCTGAACAATTCATGGATAATAATTAAGTGTGATTTCTTTGCTTAATTGTGTGATTTGTGAATGGCTAGGTGCAATTTACATTGGGTTCGATTCAGTTTTGTGTTTGCTCTTCGTCCCTTCCCGCCATCTACCTCGCGCGTTCCCCCTCTTCCATCTCCACCACCAGCTCGTCGTACGCCGCGGCGGCCAAGCCGCCGGCCTCCGCCGTGCTCGCCAGCGCCGTCGCTAGGCCGAGGCAGATCTTCTTCTTCCCCTCCTCCTCGTTCCACTCCTCCTCGCCGCCTCGCCGCCGAGCGGCCGTCGCGATGGCGGCCGCCTCGGCGGCCACCGCCTCCAGGGCCTTGATGGCCGCCTCGACGTCGACGGCCTCGACCGCGCTGGCCCACGCGACGAGGAGGCGCGGCATGTCCTCGCCGTCCTTGACGCAGCTCCGGGCCCAGCCCCAAAGCGCCGCCGCGTACCCGCGCTGCGACTCCGCCCACGCCTCCATCGCCGCGCGCCACCCGCGCAGCTCCGCCCCGAGCGTGCCCGCCGCCGTCGCTGCGCGCGCCTGCCCCGGAGGCGTCTGCGGGCCCCTGATGCCTCCCCCCTCGCCGCCGGCAGCCGCCCGTGCCGCCGCCGCCGACGACGACGACGAAAGGAGGGCGCACGCCTCGTCCGCCGTGCGCTTCATCACCCGGTGCGCATCGGCGATCACCCGCCACATCCTAGCCAACCTAACACGCAATTTTTTCCAATGTCAAACACATCAAATGCTCAGATCGATCGATGCATTGGCATCGCCACTGTTCTTGCGAGATCGGTGAGTACCCTCGGATGAGCTGCGTGAGCTGGGGGAGGAGCTCCTCGTCGCGGACGGCGGCGATCCTCTTCGAGACGGCGTCGACGGAGGTGATGGAGATGTCCAGCTTGGTCCGGAGGTCTCTCATGGCGGCCCTTGTCTTCTCGATGGCGAATGGCTCCGCGCCATTGGCGTCCTGGCTCCGCAGCAGCGCGCACTTCTTCTCGTAGGCCAGCCTCACCCGCTCCCCTGCCTTCACCATCACCACGACGCCATGAAAATGAAAATTCAGAGCTCACGATCTGATTGGCTCATAGCTACACGAAGATGATGAGAGAGTTGGATCGGTCTCTACTCTGACTTCCTCGTAGAGCCTCTTCTCCCACTCGTAGAGCCTGTCGAGGCTCTCCTTGTGGCTCTTGAACAGCTCAAATGGCTCCGGGGAGACATCGCCGGCGCCTCCTTCCTCGTTGCCGTCGCCGCCGTCCCTCGGAGCAGTTGGTCGGACTGTCTACATGACATCAATGATCAGTGATGGAGAAGAGAGTGGTTGGACGAGATTGCAAGGTGTTGCAATGGCGTACGTCTACCTTTCCTCTGGTAGGGGACGACCTCGAGGAGGACGGAGACGTCGTTGGCGACGTCCACGATCTTCATGAAGTGGCCCTGGATGTCCCTCATGGCTTCCTTCATGCTCGCCGGCGGCCGGTCGACGTACACGGTGAAGCCCGGCGTGCTCTGCTGCTCGATCTCCGCGCTCGCACGAACCCTCAGCTCGTTGTTGACACGTTCCACCGCTTTCTCTTCCTCCTCCCTCGGCTGCTCCGACGCCGGCGGAGCCTCTGCCTGCTCCGCCTTCTGGTCCTCTGCCTCTTCCTCTTCCCCGTCGCCGTCGCTGTCGCTGTCTTCTTCCAGCTCCGGTATCTGCTCGTCTTCTTCGTCACTTCTCCGTTCATCAACGTCATAATTGACGTACTGTTGGTGATCGGGATGGAGCGAGGAGAAAGGGTCCCAGGATAAGTCCCATGTGGGCGGCGGTGGCGGCGGCGAAACCGGCATGCCATTCGCCGGAGCATAGGACGAAGGGTGGAAGAACTGGCCGGGATCGACGCCGAAGAACCCGTCCACCGTGACGGTCTCAGCCGCCTCATTCTCCCACTGCTCCTCCACCATCGGGTGCACCGGAGCGGCGCCGCCTGGTCTCAAGCAGTTCACAACAAGAACCTTCTTCTCCGGCGAGCACGGCTGGTGCCTGCACGCCGACGACGTCTCCTGCAGGAAGTAGAGGTCCTCGGCGAAGTAGTAGAAGAGGGCGAGCGAGACGCGGCGGAGGGAGTGGACGTAGGCGACATGGGAGGAGGCCAGCAGATTCCTCTGCGCGATCGCCTTCTTGACGAAGCTCCTCCGGTCATGGCACGTCTTCACGGCCTCCTCCTCCTCCAGCTTCTTCGACGAGGAGCACCCCATCGATCTCACTCACTCACCCAGCTGCCGGCTTTCCTGATCGGATTGAATCGGAGAAGACGAAGTGACCAACTAGAGGAGAAATGTTAATGTTTTCTGCGCAAGATTCAGAGGAACTGATGCTTTTTATCCATATGTGTGATGAACACGAATCAGGGGTTGAGGTAGATGCTTGGTTGTGTTGGGTCTCTGCAAGGAAAGAACGTTTCTTGGGTGAGGTAGCTGAAGGTGCTTGCTTATCAAGGGCTCTTTTGTGGCTTTGCAAGATGAACAAAGACATGCAGTGTTCATCTTATTATTCTGAACTTCTTTTGTAAGTTAGGGAAAGTAAAACTCAAGTTTGCAAAGAATCTTGATCAGGGAAGAAATGGATACGAGCAAAACAGCTAGGAGATCTCTTGTATGTAGGAATGAAAAAGAGTCCACCCATTAACCTACAAGAGTACAGAATTTAGAAAAGAAGGCATTTAGGTTACAAAAGAAGTTCAGAATAATATGATCAACCTACAGGAGGCATTTAGGTCTATGCAGGTAATCAAACTTAAAAAGAGAGACGTAGAAGGTATTGTTCGTCTTAACAAGGTAATTTGTGATGTCTGAACTTGATAGCTGATACGAGATTGAATGATCAAGATAGTTGTTCCTCCGAGGAAGAGGAAGAGAAAGCTTGTTTTGACTGACAAATAACAAAATTATCTGAACTTAATGCTTCAACATGGATTAAAAAAAAGCTGTGTGTTATTCCCACAAATCTGAAATGCTGAATCCACGTTAGTTGAACAATTTTAGTCCCCTCTTTTAGGAGGAGAAGAGGAAAGAATCATCCATGTAATGTAGTAGTACTATAAGGCAATGAAATTTATGCGGTTGCGCATTATCCCATTTTGCCAATTGGGAATTTGACCAAATAGAAGTTGCAAATGTGGAATCTTGCATAATACCGCCTAGTTGCAACATGTAGATGTTGTGACAGACTTTCTAGTTGCTATTAACACGGAAAATATGCAGAAAAAAAATCCAAATATACAAAAGGTGGCTCTTAAGTAGAACTATATACATAAGGGAAGGCATGACTGAAAAAATTTAATTAGATTATATCTTGACTGGTAAAAATTGACATTTTAGTATTTGACCCTGAATGTTCAGACTTGAGACAAGCGCAACTCATGAACCAAGTTCAAGCTGGTCTAATATTTTCTTTCTTTCTCTTTTTTTTCCTTGCAAAAAATATTTTCTCTTTTTATGGAAAAATTTTGACTTGCAAGTAGAGAGTGCGAATCAACAAAGCCAAGGGAGAGCCTGTTGTGTGTAGAACAATTGGGCACTGACATGCCGGCCACTGGGTCATAGAACAATTGCAAATTCATTTTTTACTGGATTTAGAAGCTCAAATAAGTATTTCACAAAACAATAATTAGAAATAGGGCTAGCAGGAGACAAGTGTAGATTAGTCGCTGAAGTTATACACAAAATACAATATATCTACGGAAACATAAAATAAGAGTTACTCCCTCTGTCCTAAAATAATTTCATCTTTTGCTTATACCATTTGTCCATAAAGACTTCATCTTTGAAGGGATAGTTGCATTTAAGTTTATGAAAGTGTGTGACAAATGCATTAAAATTTGTTAAAGTAAAATACACTCTATTCTTTCAACTTTATATTGATATGGGTGATGTGTGCTAAAAATAAAGTCTTTTTAGGACGAATATAGTATATATCAAATCTAATTATACTTTTAAAATCTATTATATACAAATTGCAGCTGTATTTACGAAAATAGGAGCAATCAATATCATTCTATTTAAAATTCAAGGTAGGGTGAAAACAAAAACTAAGAGTTGGATATTAAATTCATTTTTTTTAAAAACAATATTGCACGGGGAAATCTGCTACACCAATAGGACAAGGTAAATTTTTCTGAAATTATTCTTAAAAATCAAAATGACAAGCTCTTTTAGGTGGCTTTTCACAGCACAAAAGGCCACAGATTCTATGACCCAGTGGCCCACATGTCAGGGCCCTAAACCAAGTAGGAGTACACTACACGAGATGCAGCGCTCGTAAACTCCTACACGGCAGAAGCCTCCTCCAATCAGAGCTCGAGACGAACCCAATTACCAAAATAATATCAGAAAAAAAATAAACACACACGACGACATCTATTTAAGGCAGCATACACCTCACCCCCGCCCGCGTGGCCCTCCTCTCCTCTCCTCCAAATCGCTCCCTCCCTCCCCCACCCCGACCAGATCGCGACACCGCCTGCGATCCGAAGGCGACGACGACCTCCCCCCTCGCCGCCGGCGGCCATGGCGTACGGCGACCGCATCACCACCTTCGAGGACTCCGAGAAGGAGAGCGAGTACGGCTACGTCCGCAAGGTCCGCCCCCGCCTGGCCTCCTCCCCCTCTCCCCTCCTATACTGCTCGCATTACTTCCCCCTGTTAGATCCCACCTGTCGTCTCGCGCGATCCCGACGGGTGCGGGCTCTGTGGCGGCGTGGTTTGTCTCTGCGGCCTCTGGCGTGGTCGGATCGGAGCTGAATTGGCGCGAGATTTGCTTGGCTGGGAGGGCTTGGTGTAGGATTCGGGTGGTGGCGCGGATTGCTTTTGGGGATCTCTCGCGGGGCGACTGGTGTTGTGAACGAGGCCTTTGGATCCAGTCGGCACTGCCTCTTAGTCGAGAGGGTTTGTGGAGTTGTGTTACTGTGCAGCTCTGCTTGAGATTCGCATGTGGTGTTCTGATCGCCAGTCTGTATCACACCGTCGTATGATCTGTTGTTGCAAGGTAGTTTAGGTTTTACTGTGAACTCGTGACTAGAGCGGGCTCAGATGGGTTTTGACTGATGCCTGATGGTTGGCATTGCTACTAGCGTGGTTGAGCATAAAAAGGCTGCTTTGTTGTAATCTAAGAACCCCTAAAAGACACCCTGGCTTCTATTCCCCTCCCGAATGAGTGATTGAATGATGAACCCGGACGGCAGTAGGAGAAGCACATCTGTCTGAATGATTAATGAGTAGCGTGCACTCTGTGCTTTATTTCGTTCAATTTGTTATCTATCTAGATTCTAGAAACAATGTGCTCCATTCCAAAAATGCCATTGTTCAACTGAGACCGTGCCACTTAACAATGAATTGCGATGCACATAAGTGTGTATTTTGAGATAGGTTTATGCTACATTTAGTGTTGGTTGATGCCAAGGTGTGCTTGCTCATACTTATGTCTTGGCATCATAGATCCTATTATGGACTCAATGCTGTTTTATCTGTGGCAGAATTTTTAGATGCCACCTTATGCTAAGATTTGCTTTTATATGTACAATAGCAACTGTTCTTTCTTTTGTGTGATGGTATGCTTAGCTCTTAATTTTATTCATATTGTGTTGACGAACGTTATTGATTGAATGGGTTGTTTTAGGTCTCTGGACCTGTGGTCGTGGCTGATGGAATGGGAGGTGCTGCCATGTATGAGCTTGTCCGTGTTGGGCATGATAACCTCATTGGAGAAATTATTCGTCTTGAGGGGGATTCAGCTACCATTCAAGGTGTGCAACAGTGCTCTAGTTTTTATCTTTTACAGCATACAGACATGAGTTCTGATAGCAATTACATGCCAGTTGAAACCACATACAGTCACTCAACATCAGAAATGTTGTTCTTTGTGTTTCACAGTTTACGAGGAAACTGCTGGACTGATGGTTAATGACCCTGTTTTGAGAACAAGAAAGGTGCATTTTTGTCATCTACTAAACTGACGTGTCAAGTGTACTTATTTTGCTTGTTTTTAACACATAATTGTTATGCCTGTACAGCCCCTGTCAGTTGAGTTGGGACCTGGTATTCTTGGGAACATTTTTGATGGGATCCAGGTAACATCAAGTTGTGAACATGATGGAGTAATTTCATTTATTTAGTAAGCTCTTTGCACTTCTTATCCATTGACTATTATCATGTCCTTTTTCCTATCATGTTTGCAGCGCCCTTTAAAAACTATTGCTATTAAATCCGGAGATGTGTACATTCCTCGTGGTGTTTCAGTTCCTGCCCTTGACAAAGATGCTTTGTGGGAATTTTTGCCAGAAAAAAACATAGGTAATGTATTTAGTATACTTCAGGCCTGTAAATTAGGGACAACCTGTTATCCTTTTTCATTTAATGTGCAGTGAAAGTCACTCTAAAATCATCTCTTATTATCATTCTGCTGCAGGTGTTGGAGATGTTATTACGGGTGGAGATCTATATGCTGTAAGTTATCATGATTTTGAGTTTCGTTTTATGGTTATTAATACTGTGCATCAGGATAGTTGCTTAAGATCTGTAGATGCCCATCATTAATCATGTGCCTTTGCTAAAGTTTGCTGACTATATGGCAGACTGTCCAAGAAAATACTTTGATGGAACACCGTGTTGCTCTTCCACCTGGTTCTATGGGGAAAGTAAGTTACATCGCCCAAGCTGGTCAATACAGCCTGCAGGTTAGTGGATGTTATCAGTATCACTTTATTCCATGTCCTATTGATCTGCATGGTTCTACTTTGCTTAGCTTTGTTTGACCCTGCTTTTGCTATATATGCAGGATACAGTGCTAGAGTTGGAATTTCAGGGTATCAAAAAGCAATTTACCATGCTTCAGGTAAACAAGTTATCTCTTTGTGAAGATAATATGTCCCAGGATTAAAGCATTAGTTTAATTTGTTGTACTTATTGCACTACAGACATGGCCTGTGCGTACACCAAGGCCTGTTGCGTCAAAACTTGCTGCGGATACACCTCTTCTTACAGGACAGGTTTGTGCAGAACCTGTCATGAGCCTCGCTCTTAATAACATGTGTTTTTCCTCCCTATTTTTTTTAAGGTTTCTGTGTTAAATCACTAAATGTTCTCAGGTGCTGCTGTTTTGACCCCTCTTTTCCTACTCAACTAATCTGATTCTTATCTACTTTTAAATGGTCCCAGCGTGTCCTTGATGCGTTGTTCCCCTCGGTTCTTGGAGGAACATGTGCCATTCCTGGAGCTTTTGGTTGTGGAAAAACTGTCATTAGTCAGGCACTTTCCAAGGTGATCACTATTTCTGTATTCCTTATCACCATGTAGTATCTCTAGAAAATATACTCTCTTCTTGTTGCCTTGACCAAATCTTGCACTGAGATGAATAGCCTCTCCAACTCTGCAGTATTCCAACTCCCAAGCTGTGGTTTACGTGGGATGTGGCGAAAGAGGAAATGAGATGGCTGAGGTTCTCATGGACTTTCCCCAATTGACAATGACAGTTAAGGGACGTGAAGAGTCGGTGATGAAGAGAACAACACTGGTGGCTAACACATCCAACATGCCTGTTGCTGCTCGTGAAGCTTCCATTTATACAGGTAATGATGTAATGCCCATGATTGCTTTGGTAGTTACATTAAGCCATAATAGTGACTGATATCAATACTGTGTGCCCCCACTTTGTTTTTGTTCTTTTAGTTGGCATATAGTTGTTTAGTAAATGTATGGATCCCAGAAATATGATGTTACATCAACCTGGGGCATGCATGCGTACTTGTGGTACTTAACATGTATCCATGTTTAGAATCTTCACACCGCACAACAGTGGCTGAAAGTACAGCTTTGATGATATATGCATCTTTCTCCCACTTTTTATGTGTATAAAGAGATGCAGGGCAAAATGATATGTATATGTGCAAGATCTACACTTGTATATTACTGTGAAATTTATGATAAAATCTTGATGATCAAGGCATCTCCCTCCCCAATTATATTTGCAAATATTTTTGTCCACTTCAGAATTCTGTAATACTGGTTTATCTGTATGTTTAATGTCCTGTTTCTTTGGTCATTTGTAATTCTGAGGATCATAAAATCACCATGATGGTTTCATTATAAACAAAATCTTATATGACTTTGCCCCCAGGAATTACACTAGCTGAGTATTTCCGTGACATGGGTTACAATGTCAGTATGATGGCTGATTCCACCTCACGATGGGCTGAGGCATTGCGTGAGATTTCTGGGCGTTTGGTACGTTGCTCTTGTTCTTGTTTAGTTTCTCTTCCACTGTGTTTTTCACTATTTGCTGTGATAGCCTATTTACACTGGGGTAGTTATCGAATTAATTTACGTCATTTACTGTAATTTACCATGTATGGCTAAAAATAGTATGTAAGGCTTTGGCCCTGTTTGGGGGAGCTGGGTAACTTTTAGTTACTAGTTCATTTTTTGGATTCTGTAGCTCGATAGTCTCGAAATTTGGAGTCAGAATCTGGACTGTTTGGGAGAACTAGAGATTTTGGGAATAGCTGCAGCTGCCCATAGTTCCCCCAAACGTCCCTTTAAGGAACTTAGCACAAATATACAGGTTATGATATAAACCCCAGATTACAAGACAAGAACTATTCTGATGACCACTTGTTAGGTGCTAATGGCTAATATATCATTTGGAAATAGAATTATTTGGAGTTAAGATTGTTTATAACTCATTTGTGCTGTTTTTTTTAATATCTGTTTTATGGTAATATTCTAATGGGTAATGGCACATTTTTGTGCTCTAGGCTGAAATGCCTGCAGATAGTGGTTACCCTGCTTATTTGGCCGCAAGACTGGCATCTTTCTATGAACGCGCCGGTAAGGTAAAGTGTCTTGGAAGTCCACGTCGGGAGGGAAGTGTTACAATTGTGGGGGCTGTCTCTCCTCCTGGTGGTGATTTTTCAGATCCTGTTACCTCTGCGACTCTTAGTATTGTTCAGGTAAGGAAGCAGCTAAATTACTCCTGCTATTTAGTCCGTCGTGACTAAAAATGTTTATTGTCTCAGTGTTGTTAAATCATGCCTTCTTGTTTGTAGGTCTTCTGGGGATTAGATAAAAAGCTTGCCCAGAGGAAGCATTTTCCATCAGTGAATTGGCTCATTTCTTATTCGAAATATTCCAAGGTTAGTTTCTGACAAGCAACTTGCTTAAATAGTTTATGAGACTTCCCTCAGATTCCAACTGTAAGTTGTTTTTAGACTTGTGCACAAAGATTAAGAAAGTTGCTCAAACGTTTTTGTTACCCTTCATTTATACTATTGTAGAGATGGAATATTTATTTGTGAGAGCTGTAGCATTTATTTTACAAGGGCAAACGTCGGAAAAAGGGCAAAAGAGCATATAACTTAACGACTTATATTTTGGAAAGAGTTGAGGCTGCTAAGACGGCCTACATTTGGAATTGGAGGGAGTAGACAACAGCTCTCTAGAATGACCCTTGAGTTAAAATACGGAGTAGAAATGAACAAAGAAGTTGGTGTTGCTGTAGAACATTATAATATTGGGCGATTGAGTTGTTTTGAACAATAACAAAAGTTTCTATGGTTATAATTTGTTCTAATGTTTTTTGTTGGCCTTTTTTTGAATGCAATGCTCATAGGTTTATATTTAAAACATTTTTTCCTGTTCAATCGTACTTGCTTTGCGCTAATTGATGTTATTTGATCATGCAATGTTCTGCCTTGCAGGCACTTGAGTCCTACTATGAGAGGTTAGATCCAGATTTCATTGATATTAGAACAAAGGCACGTGAAGTGTTGCAGAGGGAGGATGATCTAAATGAAATTGTGCAGGTACTATTCTGAGCCTTGTGGATATTTTACTCCTGGAATTCCATGATGTTTTGACCGTTCTTAGTGAAGTTACCTCTACCTTGTTTCATAGTGTTCTATCACTTCTGGCTGTAATGCTTCTTATTTATCTGCAGCATGCTAATGTAACATCCCATTAAGTATTCGCACATGTTGTTCTTGTCTAACAGTACCAGTTTCTTGGTATTTGTTCACATATTGGTCCTGCAAATTATCCCTTTTGAAGTACTCCCTCCATCCCAAAATATAGCAACCTACAGTGTATAAAATTTGTCTCAAAATATAACAACTTCTCCACCTATTTTCTCATCTCAACCAATCACAACCATCCCCCATTTAATTTCCCCACCTACTTCCTCATCTCAACCAATCACAACCATCCTCTATTTATTTTTCACCTAATCCTTAATACCCGCTCACAACTCTAGAAATCCTTATATTTTGGGGCAGCGGGAGTAATAAACTTGACTAAAACTACATACATTTTTTTAAACAAGCGTGGCATAAATAAGATTTGAGCTCTTCCGTTGTTCTGTGTGATATTTATTGTTGACCCTTTACCCCTCATTCAGCTTGTTGGTAAAGATGCACTGGCAGAATCTGACAAGATTACACTGGAGACAGCAAAGCTTCTGAGAGAAGATTATTTGGCGCAAAATGCATTTACCCCGTGAGTGCTAAACCTATTTGATAGTTCTAATGCCCTTTGTCATCATCCGTATGAACTAACTGATGGATTCTGTTGTGTAAAACAGATATGATAAGTTCTGCCCATTCTACAAATCTGTTTGGATGATGCGCAACATTATTCATTTCAACACATTGGCAAACCAGGTAAATTCTCTTAATTCCAGAAACTCTATAATTTTCCAATTTTCTTTTGAACAGAGCAATCCAGCTGAGATTTTGACCAAGAAAATCATGTGAAAACTTCCCAACAATTTTATTCTATCAACTATCACTGATGCTTGTGAGGATATATTTAAATCAATCTTTGGTCACCTAGAGGCCCCAAATCCCAAGATCATAGAGTGGCATGAAACTGAACCACTGGTTCCTGCTTGACCCAGAATTTCTGACCTCTGGAACAACTAAAATATGAGTTGAGATTCATATATGGAGTTGTAGGTTTAGGACTTACATAGGCAGGGTTTGGATCGCTTTATCCATTGAATTTAATTATCAAAGTCTGACCGCTTGGCTTATAAACAATTGAATCCTAGCATGGGATCAACATGGGACTTCAACTCTTTAGGTAACATTTACATTGGAAGGTGAATGAGTTGAGCTAATGGAAGACAACTGAGCTGATTAGAGGCACTGTTTATTGTGTGGTGTATCCAATATAATTACAAATATGTTCTGTTCAGGCCATGGTATAGTCCCATACAAAGGTAGCATAAAAAACTATCTTAATAATCTGTATGCTTGTATTGTTTATAGGCGGTGGAGCGGGCAGCTGGTGCTGATGGACAGAAGATAACATACAGTGTCATAAAGCATCGCATGGGCGATCTATTCTACCGCCTAGTGTACGCATTTCTACCCTATTTTCAAGTCTCAACACTTGTGTAGATTACAACATCACTAATGATATTTATTGCCTATTACAGGTCCCAAAAATTCGAGGATCCTGCAGAAGGTCAAGAGGTTTTGGTTGCGAAATTTCAGAAGCTTTACGATGACCTCACCACTGGGTTCCGCAATCTAGAAGACGAAGCACGGTGAACTGTTGTAGATTCTGTGTAAACAATAAGGATATCACCAAATGTTCTATAAAAAACATGGAAGCATTCCATTTGCTACTGCCGAGATTGTAGGCCGAGAGTATGTACGAGAATTTTTCGGCAACTATACACGCAGTCGTCATTTTGTCAGATCACGCTCCGTTTTGATCCCAAGTGCTCGATGGACACGCCATTATTTCCATTTATATGTATCATTTATTTATCATATTCACATCATTGTAATAAACGTGGGCATGTTTATAGTTGAATAAGTACGATGTCCATCTGTTTAGTTTTTAAATGTCAATCGTCTTTATTTGTTTGTTGGAAAGCAATGTTGCTTAGCTTTTAGGTATTTGGTTGTGGCAATCAATGGCGGGGTACGATGTGCAGGTAGACATGTATCCTTTTTAGTACTCTTTTTTGTACGGCTGAAACTCGTATGCCAAATTATGAGTTAGTCAAACCAACTAAAATGCAGTTGGACTTTCAGTGTCTAAATGTAAGTAAAGTGGAAGGTTTGAACTACCCAACTAGGTATAAAACGTTAATGCAAAACTCCATATGATATACTAAGCTAAGCACAGCAATTAGTAGTAATATTTATGGGACTGATCTGACTCGGAAAACAATTCAAATCATGCTAATTTTTGCTGTATTATTGCCATTGTTGAATCCCCTTCCCACTTGGCTGGAAGACGCTGAAGCTGGAGTGCCCAGACAAGCAATATCCAATACAGGTACAGTGCACATCGGCATATTCCAACTTGCATGATATTCTTATCTGGAACACTGCAGCCTGTACTCATTTGACTAGATCCATGTGAATGGTTCCACAGAAATTCCAAACTTTATTAACATTTGGGGCAATCAATAATGCCCAACTCAAATCAACGGATCAACCTTATATTATTCTAAGATTACTCTACATTGTGATCCCTATTGTAACTTTGCAAGTGTGTGCAGAGTTTTAAATTGTCTCGGTTGTCTTCTCCTAGACTCTTATACCTGTTTGGCTGGACTCTCCTTTTACAATATAGTTTTTGTGGCAACCTAAAATTCTCCCTTTCTTTGTTAGTTATATTCTATTTCCAAAACAGAACAGAACACATGTTTCTGACGTGTACAACTCCTACAGATTACTAGTGATTAGTGATAGAACGAATGCTTTTGACTTTTGACACTTGAGCATGTGAGTGTTAGCGTTGATTTCAGTATTAATTAAGGTGAAGTTAACATCGGATATAATGTTTTACATCATATGTAAGATGATCCATCGTCCACGGCAAGGCACATATGTATGTATATATACCTGAAATTGAACAATCCAAAGCAGAGGTCAAGAAGCGCAGCGTCGTGGGCCCACGTCTAGTAATTCAGCTGTGAAATATTCCATTGGCAAGAACAATCAGGCCAGCATTATTTATTGAGAATAATTTAAATATAAAATATATTAGAAAGGCAAATATGTTAAACTATATTCTATCTCTAAATTTCGAATAGCTAGTGGTTAAGAGTGAAAAGTCACGCAACACTCTCCCTCTTGTTATTACTCGCACAAAGACGAATGTACGGGCTTTTTGAAACACATGATTTTAATGCAATACAAGTACTTTACCTCGTACAAAGTGTTCAATTATATAAAGGGAGTGACAAGTGACAACATTTACAATAACCACATTTTTTCAGCGTTTTTTCAAGAGAAACATTTTCGGTTTCATGAAGTGAAAGCAGTTCGTAGGACGTATATCTGGGCTCCTCGCGTCAGATGATCTGGGCTCTCCGATTTAGATCGGACGGCCAGGATTCGTCCAAACTGCCCTGTTCGGCCTCTGCATTCGGTGATCAAAGAGCAAGTCATACAACTGAACTGAACTTGTCTTTACTACTCCGAGAGGAGGATCCGAACCCCACCGCCTCTCCTCTCTCCGTCGCCCTCCTCTCTCTGACTCCGATCTGCGGCGGCTGGTCTTCTCCTCTCCTCCGCCTCCGCCTCCTCGTGCGGCGGCGGCGGCGGCGGCGTGGACAACGACCTCCTCCTCTCCTTCCCCAGCCCCGACCCTAGCCTCCTCCCGTGTGGGCGCGCGCGCGCGCGGCCGGCGAGCGGGTTTTGGAGCGGCGACACGGCCGGCCTCCCTCCCCCCGGTGGCCTCCGTCTCGGGTCGAATCGAATTCAAGGTAGTTGTTCTTGCCTCGAAGCGCTCGGCTAGTGCTACTCCCGGCGATTGATGAGCCGGCGGCGTAGATTGGAGATCCATCCCGAGTTGGATTGATCTCTTTCCCTCCAATCAGTTTACTCCGGATTTATTAATTTGATGTATGGTTTAGTATTGGTAGCAGATTGTTTCCAAATATGTTTGGGAGTTCAGCTGAACCCCCATGTCCCACGTTAGGTCGGCGCCGCTAGGGGCTTTATTGATTGAGAGTTAGTTGTATTATGACACTTGAATGGTATTCATGGATTAATACTATGAATACCTTGCGTTGCAGAAGAGGCGGCAACCTTGGAGACCTAGTGCTACTCTTCCTTGTTTGGAGTGGCATGTAGTATTTTTTTGCCTTTTGGAGTATAGGCAGATGGTATGATGACCAGGTTTTGGTTGTGATTTGGTCATGGCAAGGAGATGAAAGTATCGCAGGTGTGGCAGCGGGGCAGCAAGGACATGACAGCCATGCCCCCTCCGCGCCAACGAGGCGCCGCCAAGAAGCCCATGTGGATAATTGTGCTATTGTCATTGGTATGTGTCGCTCTGATTGGGGCCTACGCGTACCCTCCACGACGCTACTCCGCGTGCTACTTCTTCGCTTCAAGTGTCTGTACTCCATTCAAGGATTGGCTCCCTGCTGTGGTCCGACGGGAGCGAACGGATGAAGAGATTGCCTCGTCTGTGGTTATGAGGGATCTCCTTACAATGCCTATGCCTGTATCGAAGAATCCAAAGATTGCCTTGATGTTCTTGACACCAGGTTCATTGCCCTTTGAGAAAATCTGGGAAAAATTCCTACAGGTCTGGTGCAGATATGCCCACTATTTGCTTCTTTCTATAATGAGATTATGAGAATGGAGTTTATATCATGTATCCATGAAACATCTAGTTTTAAAAATTTATTTGCTCAAACTTCTGTTTGCAGGGTCACGAAGGTCGATATTCCATTTATATCCATGCATCACGTGAAAGACCTGTACATTCTAGTTCTTTGTTTGTTGGCCGAGAGATTCGTAGTGAAAAGGTACTTACGTCCACCCCCACCTTTTGTACTTATTTATTTCTTTCTTTATCTTAACTCGTGCTTAGTAAGTTATTATGAACAATAAGAAATGCCATTATGCATTGACAGTTGTTCAAGTGTTTAGTAAGAAAGAATAAAACTGTGTCATTGCTTGGATTATTTTTTAGTGGCTATAAGTGACATTACATTTGCAACCAATGATCTGCATACAAGGCAAGCTTTTAAGAAAGAAACTCCATGTTGTTTTAATAAATAATAATTAGAAGTTTAAACCCAAATTCAAAAAGAAGACGCCTTGAGCCTGGGTGGTTGGAGTGTACACCCCAATCCCCACCAACTGAGCTAGGCATAGTTCCTATTTTTGTTGTCTGGCTTTTACTTCTTTGTGTTTAGTAAACTCCTTGTTGGTTCTCCTATTCTTACTTTTTAGTATCAATCCTTTGCAGCAAATAAGCAAAAGGACTATGATTTATCTTTTGAAATATTGAGTGTCAGTGATTCCTGCCATTTCTTTTACATCCAACATAATATTCTATAATTTGTTTTTGAGAACTAAAGCATTACAGTGTCTTTGTACTGCAGGTTGTTTGGGGGAGGATTTCAATGGTTGATGCAGAGAAGAGGCTGTTAGCAAATGCATTGGAAGATGTTGATAATCAATTTTTCGTCTTGTTATCTGACAGGTTTTTAAAAACTCTGCCTGCAAAACATAGTTTTTTGTTGAACTATGTTAAGATCCCTTTTCTTTGTTTGGCAGCTGCGTTCCACTACATACATTTGATTACATATACAATTATTTGATGGGAACGAACGTCAGCTTCATTGATTGGTAAGAGCACTGAACTCATATTTTGATCCTTTTGACAAGAGGAAAATATGGTAGACACAAGTACAGGGACTACTGTCAGAGCATGTAATTCTGCTCAAAGTTTTCATATACGATAACATCTTTACTTTAATTTCAGTTGGGAATATGGTATCCTATTTACAGGAGAATGTCTGGAAATATGAAAAAGGAATATTTCATTATGCATTTTATTCTGCGATCAATCTTTTGGCTGATACTTTTACAAAAGAATACCCATGTTACCTCACAAGGATAGTCTAGAAAACATTGATGTGTTTTGACTTAAAGAATGTAATGCATCATCAGAGCTATGATCACTTCCCAATTTTCTGTTGCCCCTAGTCAAAAACATGTTCATTTAATTGTTCTTTTTCATGCTACCAGCTTCCTTGATCCTGGTCCACATGGAAGCGGAAGGTATTCTGTGGAAATGCTCCCTGAAATAGAACAGAGGGACTTCAGGAAGGGTGCCCAGGTACATATTTTCCAGTACTACTTTATTATTCGTCAGAATGTTTACTACTCCAAAGTCTATTAGGTGCTTCATATATTCATTGGTTTATAGTCATTCTTTTAAGTCAACATCTTCAGAAACTAGTACATTTGTTTGTGTGTCTGATGATCGATCACTTCCATCTTTTTATGCTTTGCTGAGTTAGTTTTTGTATGTACTGTAGTGGTTTGCTGTAACACGAAGGCATGCTTTACTGATTTTAGCAGACCACCTTTACTACAATAAGTTCGAACTGTATTGCAAGGTATGTTCCTCCATTGATTGTTAAAGGTTGATGCCAATTATGCTATAGTTCATTTCATGTGTACAGTGAAAACCAAGTTTCCAATAGTGGCCAGTTAGGGACTGTTGTTTTGGTAGAATTTAGATAACATACCAATGCTATTATAGAGTGGAATAAAAATGAAAATAAATACGTCTTCATGGTATTCACTGGGAACTGGCTAGTAATTGACATCACAGTGGATACTGGGGTTTATCCCAAAGGGCAAATGAAAACCCTGGTGATTCTGTCAAAACAAGAAAGTCCAAGCTAGGATGTTAGTTGAGATCTGAAGTCTGGAACTGCTATTGGTATTGTAAAGCTACAGCAGACACAAAAATTTGGAAATGGCCTGAAATTTGGAAAATTGGAAAGACTTCTGCCACTTAGTTCTAACTACTTTAGCCAAGAAGCTACAGGAAGTCAAAGGGGTATAATGCTTAAAAATTCGTGAATCACATGTGTTTCATATCGTCAGAATTATATATATATATATATGTATGTACATAGTTATATTTAATAAGCCAAGTTTTTTTTTGCTTTTTTTGTTTTGCAGCCAGCAGAGGGACGCAACTGTATTGCTGATGAGCATTATATGCCAACCCTCTTCAATGTCAGTAAATAATATGTTGAATTGATATTTGGCTTTCTTCTTGGCCCCTTGCTTTTGTTTCATATACTTTCACTTTAATCTTCAGATGGTAGATCCTGGTGGAATCTCGAATTGGTCAGTGACACATGTTGATTGGTCTGAAGGAAAATGGCATCCAAGGTCATATAGAGCTTCAGATGTTACCTCTGAACTATTGAAGAACATAACGGTATGCTCTATATTGGTAAATGAAAACATGCTTTTGGCCTTTTGTCAATTGACATGTCCTCTGTGTTCCACACTTACTGTGTACTTTACTGTTGTGTAGGCTGTCAAAGAGAACTTCCATATTACAAGTGATGATAAGGTAAAAATAGCAATTCGTCTTTTCACTCAAGCACAAAATACAAATATACGATTACTAGGATTTTGGTGATGATTACTCTGTTCATGCACTTGTCTGCAAACACCTGAAGATATGTGCTTTTGAGTGTTTGCATGCAATACAGTCAAGGAATTTAACTAAAACTTTGAATTGTAGCTCCTACTTGTAATATTGATGTGTACGTTTATCTCTACTGCAGAAAGTTGTGACAATGACCCCCTGTATGTGGAATGGAACAAAGAGACCATGCTACCTTTTTGCTAGAAAGTTTTACCCAGAAGCTCTCAACAACCTACTGAAGCTATTCTCCAGTTACACATCCACTTGAGTTCTACACGATTCTTTGCCTTTGGCCTAGGATTCCCCTAGGATTTATTTTTCTTCTTCTGTTTTATGTAAATTGTGAAATCGATACTTAGCTGCGTAACACAGATCCAGGGCCAGAGCCATGTCATCGTTGCGGCAATGGCGATGTCTTGCAATTCTGAGTCCCTAGGTAGGGCTGAGGTGATATTTATTTAGTTTTGACACAGCCCTCACTGTAAATTGTGCTTTTGTATGTTGCTATGAGCTCTTCACGTCCACATTTTCTCTCTTCTTTTTAGTTACCTAGCTCCCATCTATTGAGGAATAGGGGTTTTGTCAGATTGGACTGATTATATGATACATTCTTTGTAGACATGAAGAGATTATGACACCAGCACAACTTTACAGTTAATCTGCCCTCCTCTCTTGAGTTTTGTTGACACATTTTGCGATTCTGATGTCCATCCTTTTTTTTTTTGCCGATGTTCTGCACCGTAAAATCACCAATTTAATCGATGTACGTGTATATTGCTTGTAAATGGTAGAAAATTATTTAAATGCGTTTGATCATTATTTTCAGAATATTGTTTTCATATTGTTTAACTCTGAACCCTGAAGTTAAGTACACACGCACATCAGAATTTCTGAAGTGATTATTTAAGCAACAGTTTGGTGTGCATAGAGCATGACTGGAAGGTATATGAGAGAGAGAGAGAGAGAATGAAAATGCGGTGGCGATATATATATGATTTCAACTATCGTGGGGGTTCGGAGTTTAAAGTTCCGACTCCCGTTGCGATCTCTGGTTGCCGTTCTTGCTACAAGTTGACACTGAATTTGGTTGCGTAATGGAAGGCAAATAGGCAATCATCCTATCGAAAAAGTTGTACTAATATCACTGTACCACTGTTACAGGTCAATCCAGCGTCCTCCGTTTTTTTAATATTTAACGTAATTAAATTTAAGAATTTATCTTATTTAAAAATTTTATATAAATATATAAAAATATAAGTCAGGCTTAAAATATCTTTAATGATAAAATAAATCACAACAAAATAATTAACCATTACATAATTTTTTAATAAGATGAATGATCGAATATAATTATAAAAATTAACTATGTTAAATATTAAAAAAATAAAGTTAATGTCGTTAAATATTAAAAAAAGGAAGGGAGTATATAGGCAATTTACACTTCCAATGCACATTTTAATCCAGGAGAAATTAACACGACCATTGCAGTCACGCGTGGCTCCGGTCATGCGTGAGCTCATCTGCACCGGCGCGCAGCACAGATCAGACGGCAGCCACACCGCCTTCTCACGCCAGAGCGCCGCCGCATCCTGGCTCTCCCTCTCCGCTCCGCTCCGTCCTCCTCCTGGCCTCGCCGCCGTCACGGTCGCCGCCACAAGCCCGCACCTACCTACTGAGGGCACTCACCTCACCTACCAAATGCATGTGCATCAGTGCGCTCTGCTCCGCTCCCCATCGCCGCCACCGCCGCCGCCGACGAGGGGTGCTCCGCGCGGCACTCCCGTTGGCCTCCGCGCTGCCGTCCCGACTTCCATCCATCCTGCCTTCCCGGCTTCACCCACACCACCTTCATCCTTCCTCCTCGCTAACAGGTGATCGCCATGACCATGGTGGCGCGCGATGCGCGAAGGCAACAGCCAGGTCTCGAGCCCTCGATCTCAGTTCTCAAGTAGATGCAGCGCCGAGAAATTTCATTATACCAGCGTTATTTATTTTTTTCTGCGGGGATTATACCACTGTATTTGGGATCAACACTGGATTATCACAAATTTGCAGCGGTATTAGTAAATGTGGTGCAAGAGAAGGGGAGAGGCAAAATACAGCATCTTAATCCTCAAGTTAGCACGAAGAAAACCAAGCTGTACAAGTTGCTCTACTCAAGTGAGAAGGTGACTAACCATCTATGTTAATTGCCTGGGATCAGTAATAACAGGAGTTGCCAATTCAGAGCAAACTTGAATGGCCTTGTTTTGGAGGGGCAGCCATTGTTACAAGGTCAGCGAAAGGGTCACCAAATGGATTGGAAGACACAGCCTGAGGTGCAGGATACTGATGCTGCTGCTGTTGGTATATCTGATGCTGATGATTTGCCTGAAAATACATGTGATGTTGATGCTGCTGATCTTGGAAATGATGCTGCTGAGGCTGGTAGTATTGTTGTTGTTGACACTGGTAGTACTGATGCTGCTGCTGATTCAGCATTGCCATCTGGACATTGGATGGCGGCGCGAAGCTGCTCGACATGGCGAATGGATCGTTGGTGTCGAAAGGGTTGGTTGCTCCTCCTATGCTACCAGTGTAGGTGACGCTGGCGATCTGCTGCCTCCTTGCCTCGTCTTCGTAGAGGCTGTTGAGTAGCAGCTTGTCAAAGCCTCCAGCCTGTTGATCAGATGCAAGTTTGTTAGTAATTTTGGTCTTGATGATCACTTTTTGAAGTTTCAGATATGAGCAATGTTATCTGAGGCTAGCCAGTGGAGTAAGGATTGTACAGACCAATCTGGTTTCAACTGGTTGGCTGGTGTGGCTGCTTGGAGCTGTGACCAGTGCCAGTTCCCACCCAGATGTGTTGCCTGAAAACAAGTCTTGGCAAGTTGATGCCTTGCTTTGATCACCTACAAGCAAATCCAAAACACTGATGACATTTCTGGCTCATAAACACTTTGGCAGCAAGTCAGCAATAATACAGTTAAATTTAAGTGGCCAATGTATTTGAAATTAATACAGCTAAATATACCTGGTGCCACAATGGCTAGTGCCAATGCATTGTTTTCTTCTAGTTCTGCAACCAATGGATTCACCTCTTCATCCAAGTTCTGCAAGATACAAAAAAAAAATGGACACATAAAAATAGGATTTGGAGAAGCAGACGCTGTACTGGAGCATAAATGGATCAGAGAAAAGGTTGGAGAAGAGTACTAGTAGATCTCCAGTGGTTTCTGGTGGCTCTGGTTCTTGTTCAGGCTCAGGTTGAGGCTTTGCTTCTTGTTCAAGCTGTGCAGGCTCATCTTTCTCCTCTTCTGCTGGTTTTTCAGGTTCCGTTGGAGCTTCTTGGTCATAGGTCAGTAACTCTCTCTTACCATTCTCCTGCTTTGGCAACAAGAAAGATTACAAGTGCATAATGGACACCAATAGAATTCAATTAGTACTTGTTTTTCATGAAGAACTGCACTCACCACACCCTTAATCAAGGGACAGGGCGCTTCTCGGATGTACTCTTCCATTGTTGCAAGGAATGATGGGGGTGGCTGCAGAACAATGTGCAACGAATGAGCATTAGAAATCCAAAATCATGATGGTGTGGCCTAATTCATGAAAATGTTTCGCCATCTTGCTCTGATTGAGACCTGAGATAATTTGTAAGATTAGGATGAGAGGATGTTCAGACTAGGCAGGAACTAACCTGCCTTAGAGTAGGAAACTGGAATGTCCTGGCAAGCTCAAGTTGTTTGCAGAAGTCATAAAAGTCAGCAAGATTCTCAGCCTATGCATTGGACAGGTCATGAGGTCAGCACCATTTTCTTGAAATATGTCAATACATTGAGCTTGCTTGAATTCAACAAAATATTCGATTATAAAATTGAGATACCTGCTGGCCAGCTCTTTTATAGATAGAAAGAGCCTTGATAGCATCATATTTTGGCATATCAAAGAACTGCATCATAATAACATAAATGAGAGATCGATGTTTATGATTCAACGACACTGATGAAATCAATAATCTATGTAGGAGAATGTCATGAAGAATTATTTACCATATCAACAAGATTGATGATACCATCATTGATTGCACAGTAGATCTTGAAGCTCTCCTTCAAAGCCTATAACACATGTAAAACCACTGCATGATATTTAAGAACAAATAATGTGTTGAAAAAGGGGACTAACCTATGCAAGATTTCTTGCAGATTACCAGGGCTAGTGCATACTGGATAAGATAGTTTGTGCCGGCTGCACCTTCAGGCTGCAATGGCACAAATATGGATGAACCTAGTGAACATCACCCACCAAGCTTACAAGCGCATGCTGGTAAAACATGGGATTATCAAACCTGGCAACCCATAAGCCTGAAAAGCAGCTGCTGCAAAGCAGGCAACTGCTCCATAAGATCAAGGGAAGGCAGGGTTCTGGTTCTACTGTGTGCCTGCATTTGTCAGAATTACAAACAGTTCAATAAGCATGAGACAATCAACTCATTCACAATATTGTCAAATGCCCATTTAAAAGGTGAGAGACAACGTTACCTTGCTGGAACACTGAGGAGATTTCATCAAACGCTCGGTTTCAATGTCGAATTTCAGGACCCTAAAGCATTGGAGCCGTTCCTCCAGGAAGAGCGCGTAAGTGCGAACCCATGCGGAGCAATCCCAAGCTGAAAAAAATCAGGGCCAGGTGAATTGAGGTATCATTTCAATCCTTTTAGAGCTTGAATTGGGAAATGCTTCTGTTGCATTGATCTATGTGCAAGAAAGGGAGCCACCTAATGGGCTTGAGTCATCCTTGAAATTTGCTATGTGCAAAACGTTTCCCCTATGTGAGTAGGCCAGGAACTCTTCTTTGAATGTAGGATCACCTTCTCTCAAGAGCCTATGTACCACTATCAATGTCTTCAATGCAACCTGTAATATTAGGTGTCCATCAACACATAGCGTAAGATAACAGAGACATGAGGATGAAGATGATAAGGAATTAAGAGGAGGATAACAAGAACGAGACCCACTATCCAATTCTTTGTCTTGGACAATCTCCTTGCCAATGCATATATGCAGTATTGAACATCCGCTCGAGGGCGGTTTATCGACGTTGCGGAGAATATTTCTGCAACAATGTACACTGTAAGATTACCTACAGAAAGAGAGGAAATTGTGGCATTGAGGTAGCCGATGAAATTAAGGAGAAAACAACTCACTTCTAACGTGCCTATCCTTGGGAGGGCATTCTACATGGTTGGTGGCCTTCACAATCGCAATATCCAACTCCTGCCATTCAAACAACCCAAACAACATACATCAGGTAACAAACAAACAAACAAACTGGGGCCAATTCATCAAAGACAACAAATTCTGCCATTCCATGCAGAGACACAATGCAGGCATCAACACAACATTCCTCTCACAGAACAGCAGCAAGATAGCAAGAACATGAACATAATTTCTACAGCTGCAACAACAAGAAGGAAAAGAAAAATAAAAAAGAAAAGAGAGCAGCAAGAACATGAGCACGAAGAGAGAAAGGAAATGGAGGAGACCTTGAAGTCGCTGTTGACCTTGGCGAGGCCGACCTTGGTGGAGTCCTTGAGGGCGCCGTAGGCCTTGCGCCACGACCCCATCGCGCGCTGCCTCCGGCCGCCCCCAACTTCGCCGCGCCGCCGCTGCCTCTCCCTCCCACTGCCGGCGACGACGACGACGAAGACGATCCAACGCCAATGCAGCAACGCGGCCTCCCTTTCCCGATCAACTCACTCCCCCTAATTTTAGCGTGCGATCCACCGCGCAGCTAGCTCCCTTTCCTCGTATCGCCGTGTTCAATTCAAACCCGGTTCTGATTCTGCCACTGACATGTGGACCCATACCCCACATGTCAGTGACACGTGCAGGGGCACATTCTGAAATCTCATCTTTCCGAGTGGGTACATGGATAATTTTCCGAACCAGTCACCCAGTGTTTCTCTGTGGAGGCCCACATGTCAGTGACACAATCAGGGGCAAATTCTTAGATTGCATCTTGCTGAGGGGGTAAATGGTTAATTGTTATGGAGGCCCACATGTCTATCACGTGAGCCCAGATCGGCCCAGCCCAACCCAACAACTGCGCGAACAAATCCATCCCATTTACCCGAGCGAGAGATTCCTCCTCCTCCGTCTCCGAAGCCAGCGACCACCACCAAACCCTAGCTGCGAGGAAGGAGAGGGGAGATCCATCCATCCACCCATGGCGATGCGGGCGCTGATCAACGAGATCCGGGGGATGAAGGTGCGGGAGGTGCCGGGCTACCTCAAGCCGCGGCTCACCTGGGACAACATCAAGAAGAGCACCGACCAGGCCGTCGACCGCTACATCGAGAAGTACATCGACACCAGCTCGCCGGAGCCGCTCTTCCACGTCTGCTTAGGCCTCATGGCCTTCTCCTACCTCGTCAACCTGCCCAAGGAGCGCCGCCACCTCGCCCACCTCGAGGAGCTCGAGAGGCAAGGCGCCGCCGGACACCACTAGATCCGGGGGTCCCCACTCCACCGAGGTGAGGGTTTCCCCGTCCCCTTGCCTGATCTGATCTGGACTTGGCTGGTGATGCGGTATGATGATGATTTCGGGCGATCTAGTAGCAGCTTCTCCGATTATCTCGTTTCGTGGCGTGGGTGGGGAGCGTAGTACGCTAGATTGGAAATGTTAAAGTAGGGGGAAATGATGAACTGCACGATGCTTTTAATTTTGTTGGAATGCATGCCGCTCCATTTCCACCAACGGTGAGGGAGAGCTATCTGGGAACAAGTGATAGCCTATAAGGAGTAATTTTTATTACTTTTTAGTAGAATTGAATTGGCTTTGTTGTAGTGACAGATTTATCCTTTGACGTACTGTTTGGATATCAGCAGGCCTCTCCACCGCAACAAGTTACAACTTCTTTAGATATATATTGAGTCCTGCAGAGTTCTATCAATCTGTGCATTTCACGCTTTCCTATGTTTCCTTGTCTTGAATAGGGTAAACGTCTTCATTCTTAAGTTTAGTATAAAGTATGGATTTAAGCATTTATCCATCTAACTGATGATGCATCTTTTGCTGTTTATTGTTGTTTGAATGTGGTAAGAGAGAGTTATTTGTTTGAGTCACTGCGTAGGCTGTCTTGTTATGTCTGTTTTGTGTAATTGAAATGAAATTTATTTGAGAAGATACATATTGCTACCACACCATATGACATGAGGATCTTCTGACTTAACCTTAGTATACTGTGAAATAAAATAACCTTGGTACAATATGTAGTAGCATAGTTGTAGCATTTTATGTAATCTGCTCCAAAGCAGCGTGAGTTTAATTGCTAGTTGGTTAGATCAATGATTGGTAAATGTTCTTTTGAGAACAACAGATAGACACTAAAACAGTCAAATTGATATTGTGTTTTGTTGAACTTCAAAGATGTATTGTGTATATAGATTTTTTATCTTGTGGCTTCTGCAACACCTTTTCTCTTTTTGGACTAATATATGCATTTTACATGTTAAATATGCTGGTTCCCTGTGGATGGGTAAATGTGATTTAGGAGTAATGTATGCCTCTGTTTTGTGTAGATGTACTATTTGGTTATAAGAAACTGTACAGTTATTCACGAGGGAAGTTCTGCAATGCACCTTTTAGTTATTCAATGCCTCAGGCCCTTCCAATGTTCATGATTAGAAGTCATCATATGAAACCCCACTGCAACTGATGTAAAAGCTCACAACTTATCCTGTTTTATCTATTGTTGTATTTCAGGACTTGGAGCTTATCTGTGGTTGATTCTATCTAATGAAATTTCTGTTTCTTCCATTGATGAGCTACCCGGAGTTGATGTTCATTTGATGGTTTGTTTTGTACGGGAAGGCAGCAACAAACTGTCCAGTTTATCGTTATGTTCCCATGCATCTTGTCATAAGCAACTTCAAACTGGAAGTGCATGCATTGTGATTAAAAACTTCGTCTGTTAATTCAGCACAATTGCTTCGTGCAATACTCTAATGACAGTTTTGTCAGTCTTCTGTTGTATTTCGCTGCCTGGTGGATTTGCTTTGTTTGCTGCTGTTCGTATGATAATACATGTGGTGCATTACTACATTTTACCGGCTTTTGTATGATTGCAGGTTGCAATCTTCCGCCGTGTTCGCACACATAATTATCGTTGTGGAAGATTGAAGCTATCGACCTGATCTTTTGTAAAACAGAAATGCTATACATCACTCGACACATTTAGAGGCAAAATCAAAATCATGCGACACGGTAGCATTGCGGGCCGAGTTGAGGAATATGGGCCCGGCCCATCATCCCCCGTCACGCCGTCATGGCCCATCAGAATGCTAAGCGCACAACATTGCAAACCAGCAAATTCGGCCATCAAGCCTCAAAAAATAGTTCTATGCTGGGAAAGCAAAGAATAGTTCCCCATCAAAAGTGGGAAACGACTTGATTACAACTAGTTTTGCAATTAGTTTATACTATCAAAACAATTACAACAAAAAACAATTAGACAACAGAACGGAATACACACACTTCCAACGTAAAGCCCTTGTGGACAGCACCTATATTTTGCTTGCTTACCATGCTCACCATCCATACTTTGCTTGAGTCTCTGCTTTCGTGAGGAATCCCTTGGCACGCCTCTCGGCGAGCTCCATCTCCTTTTGCTTCATGTCATAGAATAGAGAACCAATCTGGTGCTTTCTTTTATGCAGCTTAGAGGGTTTTCCCTTGGCCGAAGGGGCGGGCTGCGCTCAACAAAGAAATTTTTCTGGTCAGAACAATCCTTAGTTAATTAGTTATGCAAAATGGTTTGGTTTTTCAAAAAGAAAATATGAACATTTATGAACATAAATCTCTTGTGAGCTCATGATGCTCACAAACTAAATCTTTTCGAACTAATGGTGACGGACACAATGACATACAAATACCTTATAGTCTATAGTGCACTCTGGCAGGCTAGGATATCTGTTCCATATGTACATAACCTAACCCCATAACCTTTCTACCCACTATAACTAAAACCTTTTATTCAGAGCAGAAAAGGATATAACCTACAGTCCTACAGTCACTGGCCAAACAAAAGTAGATCAGATGTTCTATTACACACAGTTACCTATTATATTTATTTAATAGGGGTATAAGAATACATGCAAACAGCATAAAGGCACCACCCACCAACAGAAATGCTGTCTGAAACTCTGAACCATAAGTTACATGTAACCTTTCTAAGGTTAAGCAAATATGAATGGCATAAATCGAAATGTTCCCTTCACAAGAAGTCAAGAACACAAAAGTCCACTTGGTCAACTGAAGATATGACAACCAGTAAACCACGCAGCTGAAATATTACTAACATAATTACATCCTTAAGAGAGGTTATCAGTAGTCAAGAATATTGCAAAATTACAATAAAAAGAACAAGTGTGTCATGCTTCTACTATGTCCAAGAAATAATTGCTTGGGAGCTTGCACCGTTCTAAACTCCGCACGGGCATGTCAAATAAATACTACCATATCACTTAACCATGAGCCAATTATCTGATACCAACCAACCATTTGCAGGAATAACTGTAGTCTTTGGGTGCTCTAACCAGTCATGGTGATGGATTTATGGTTACAGTGCTTGGCAAGAGAGTGAGCTACTCTAGCAATCTCATGATACTGTACTGTATGTATACTTGCCAGAAAAATAATCAAGCATAACAACAATGCTGCAAGCTAAAGAGAAATCATAACAAGCTGACTCTGTACCTGGTAACTAGGGCCAAAGGCCATCCCAGTGAGCTTGGACTTATCCTCCCTCGGTCGGTTCTTCATCAGCTCTGCCTGGTTCACCTCTAAAATCTCTGCCGGCATATCACTCCTACCTCTCTTCCCTCCAATCCTACCGACCTCAGGTGGCAGTAATGGTTCCTGGATTGGTGGTGCTGTCACTGCAGCCGTATCGTGTTCATATCCACCAGTATCGCCCCCTCCATATGGCACCGCCCTCGAATGGGCATATCCATCACCATGCTCTCCTCCGTATGCATTTCCATACACACCACCATGCTCTCCTCCATATGCCGCATACTGTGCTCCCATTACATAATCCACATTGCCACTCGGATCCCAGCCATAATTTGCACCGTAATTGGCATAGTAATTTGGATCCCAAGCATAGGCTTCCTGTCCATTACTGCTCCCAACCCTGGCATCATAGATTTGCTGATGTTGCTGTAGCTGTCCAGCTTCAGAATCAAATCCCTGCTGTTCCTGCTGCTCCTCCGGCACAGGCATCTCCTCCTCATCACTGCTCTCATGCGATTCATCGCCATCGTCATCGGCAGAGCTAGTATCAGGCCTGTCTGGGGCAACCGCGTTGACAGCCGAGGACGATGGACCAGCAGCTTCAACATTTGATCTCTCCGGCGCAGCGGTGTCTATGGCCGACCTCCTGGTGGCGCCGGAGCCGAGCCCGAGGGAGTGCTTCGGCGGCGGGAGGAACGAAGAAACAGGCCCCGTGCCCGCTGATACGGGCGGCCGCGGCTGGGCCTCGCTAGGGCGGGGCTTCTCGGCGGCGTCGTCCTCCTCGTCGGAGCTCTCGCCCGTGGGCTGGCGGATCGGCGGCAGGCGGAACTGCACAACCCGCTTAGGGTTTGCGGAGGAAGAGGAGGAGGAGGAGGAGGACTTGGGAGGCGGGATGGCGGAGAAGACCGGCCCGGATTTGGGCGCCGGGAGGGTGGAGAAGAGAGGCGCCGACTTGGGCTGCGGGAGCGACGAGAAGATGCCACCACCGGAGACCGCCGCGGCGGCGGGAGGCTTCCCTCGGGTCTCCTCGCTCCGCGCCGTCGGGATGACGGCGGCGGCAGCAGGGGTGGGTAGGGTTTCGTCGGCCTCGTCGTCGGAAGAGGCGTAGTTGGCGAGAAGGGAATCCATCGCGGGCTTGCGGTTTCGATCGGCGGCGTGCGGGGGAGGAGGGCAGGGGGAACGACGGCGTCGGCGTGGGGTTCGATTCGAGGTGGAGTGGGAGTCGGCAGTCGTCGGCGGGGGCGGAGGTCGGGGTGGATGGTGGCAGCCGGCGGCGAGGCCTGAGGTGGATAGATGGGCTGGGCTTCGAGCTTGTTTTGGATGTGTGTGATGGTATTGGACTTTGTCATTAGGCCTTTTTCGTTTAGTTGTGGTACTGTATTAGGTTTCCTCCGGAATATGTAGGATCTTTTTTGTTCGTATAAAAGTTGAATTAATGGAAGAAAAATCTTATGAAATATAAGTAAAGCTTATAAAATATTTTGAATTTATACCATGATTCATAAAGTTTCCTTTAGATTTTATAAAATTTGATGAAATTTTTATATATTTGATGATGTATCCTGGCGCTAATTAAGTGAAACTTATTTTGATATACCCCGGTGTAAGGTAAAATACATACTAAACCCAGTGTAAAGTGAAATAAGATACAATTTACCTAGTGCGAATTGTACTTTACTCTATAAAAGTTGAATTAATTCCTTGAGAAACACTATAAAACAGTTAAATTCATGCATTTTGAAAAGGGCCTAAAGACTGTGATGTTATACATTTAGTCGAAAACATGATAAGGGCATGTTTGGCAGGGCTTTAGCTCCAAAATTCACCTTACCTAGAGCTAGAGCCGTGCCAAACGATACAGATTCTATCGAAAGTGGAGCGGAGCAGGCTGGATTGCTTCAAAAAAATGAACTACTGAGGTGGAGTTGGGTTTTGGTCGCTCCACCGCTCCACTCCTGCCCGGATGACACCACTACCCATCTATTTTCATCAAAATTATGAGATTTTTCCACCACTCTTACCCCTTTGGACCCCCCATCTCCCGTTCCCCTGTTCCCATCGATGCGAGAGGCAGAGGTGGTGGCGACGGCGGACGGCGGCTGTGGCGGCGGTGGCGACAGTGGCTGCGCACGGCGGAGGCTGATGGCGCAGAAGGTATTTTCTCCCAAACCCTAAAATTTCCCTCTCATTTTTACTTCAAAACTACTTCATTTCTGTATGTATGATTATGTATTTTGGGGTTTAGGTTGGTATTATGCAATGAAACTTGAGAAATGTTCAGATCTGAAAAATATTTGCATGAGTATTTGCAGTTATCCTCTCTTTCATGATTTCTCGAGCTGACCAAGCTAGCCAAACACCTTCAGGGCCAACTCCAGCTCCTACGGGAGCTAGCTCGCACTGAAGTTAGAGTTTGGAGCTCGGATCTAGGAGCTGGATCCTTACTAAACAGGTTAGACTATGGCATAGCTGCATACTATACGATGAGAAGAAACTGTGGCTTACCATAGTATTAAGAGCGATGCAAGGTCTATTTTTGCCATCCAGATTGCAGGGGTTTGATTCATGTTGTGGTTACATGACGTCCAATACACCAGTAATCTCATTACTAAGTAGTAGTTATTCGAGATCTTAACACAGCTGTTTTTGTATTCTTTATTTATTTAGAATCATATCTCCATTCTAGGGAGTCCTTTCCGTATATATATAGATATATTATACGCAAAATGGTGTACTCATACGTCTTTGAGGTATCCCATAATTAAATACACCGGTAGTTCTCTGTACCGCTGGTTACCACGGTAATAAGGTTACCGTCAAGGTGCGATAACGGTAAAGGCCCAGTAACTCAACCAAGTTAAAAAAATATTGCTAAATTTTATCCTCTTTCTTTTACCACATTAACCGAGTTTATTATGTGTGAGGAGGAAATCCCTCTCCAATCGATAAGGAAACCATGCTCATATCTAGGCACTTCTGGGCAATTTGACATGGTTTTTGAGAATGGTTCATTTTTGGGGATGGGATTACATTGTTCAGTTGTAGACTTTCAGTTATTAATCCGACTGGAAGCTTAAAAGAGGGCAGGAAGCTTTTAAAGAAAATTCTTACAAAGGTTATAATCATTTTTCCCATGAAAAAACAGTACTAGGCCACGCTACAAAGCAATCGTGTTGTTGTAGACTCCGGTCCAGCCTCTAGAGTCTAGAAACGATGGAGAGGCTGTCAAAGGCCAGGGACCAAGTCAGGTGTGACGGCCACGCTGCCCTCATCTGCCGCGTCCCGTACACCCGACCGCGCCGCGTGGCCGTGCTCCGGTGCGCCACCGCCGTGTATGTCACGGCGGTCGCGCATCGGCAGCAGCTCAAGCCACATATAGTACGTACACGTGGTCACGCCATTTTTCTCTACTCCGAAGATGGATTTTTATCTTGGACGTACGCTCGTTTTGTACGTATCACTCCAAAAATCATAAAGATATTTAAAAATATTAACAACACTTCAGAATCAAATTTGTTATTTTTCTCTACTCGAATTTGTTATGAATTAATGTATTACATATGTTAAACTTTTTAATAACTTTTAGATGACATACGTAAAATATGTCTATCTCTCACAGGGAACAAAACTTTTTTAGTGGTATTTGAATCAACTTATGGGTGTGACTTATAAGCCGTATACAAAATAAGAAACTAACACATTAACGCATGATTAATTAAGTATTAGCTATTAGAAATTTTAAAAAGAATCTATTTAATTTTTTAAAATACTTTTATATAGAAAGTTTTTACAAAAAACATCCCATTTTGCGTTTTAGAAAATCGTGCTTTAGAAAATCGTGCTAATAAAAATCGAGGGAGTAAGCACAGCACCCCCCTTAGACTGCTAGTGCTAATACTGTCCATGAGTGGTTTCAAAAGATTAACGTCGACAGACAGGTCAGTATACTGAGATACCAACTAACACCAACACAAATCAAGTACACGAGTAGCAAGAGGAGTGGGAAAAAAAAATATCCATTTGGCATCGAGTTGGTACTACAGTGAGACATTCTTGACCACAGAAGTCTAATCAAATCACCTTTAATTAACCAATCAAATTGTTTCATTGTATGTGTAAGTAGTAAGGAGAAAGAAAAATGCCACCTTATTATACAGTTATTACATTACACTCCCATGTCCCATCCATTTGGACTTGAATTCATCTCAATTTGGATGCCTTCCTAACCACAAGATTTTTAGCATTTGATGGTGATTAAGAATTTAAGATTAATTAATTAAGGAGAAGGAAGCAAACAAACAATCATTGCCCACAAGTTTTTGCATTTTTTTTAGTGTACTAGTATCTATCTATCTCAGACGGCCGGAGGTTCGTCGTGTGGTGGACGGCGGCAGCGGCGGCGGCTCAGGAGCACTCGGCCCAGCCCTCCTCGGCGGCCGGCCTCGAGACGCGCGCCATCCATGACGCCACCGTCAGCAGCAGCCTCGCCGGGACGTGCGCGCAGGCCTCCAGCTGACGGAGTAGCGCGGCCTCCCCGAAGCCGAGGCGGCGGCGGCCGGAGGAGAAGGAGGAGGAGGCGACCTCCAACCAGAGCGCCGCGGCCATCGCGACGCGGATCGGGACGCGCGAGGCGGCGACGCCACGGCCCACCGTACGGAGCGCGGTCGCCGCGGCGGCCGCGCGCCTGCGCGCCGCGCCGTACGGCAAGGCCATCCGCTTCGCCCATCCCTCTAGAACCGCCTCCGCGCGCGGGGCACGCCGCATGCGCCGCCCCCTCCTCCTGACGGCCTCGGCCTCCGCCGCCACCGTGGTGGACGACGCGGAATCGGCGGTCGACACGCAAGAACTCGACGCCGTCGACTGGGCGTCATCCTCCTCCTTCTCCATGCCCTGGCGGCCCAGCCGGCGGCGGCGGTGCCTGGAGGCGAGGAAGTTGGCGCCGTGCACCTTGGCGTCGCAGGACAAGCAAAGAAACGCCGAGTCGGCGGCGCAGTGCACCGCGGCCACACCCCCGCACAGCTCGCACCCGACGCCGCACTTTCCGACCTCCATTCCAAGTCACTCTCCTCAAACTCCGGACGCTTGCTCGGCGACTGGAAAACGCACCCTTGTCACTTCCTCGAACACCTGGCGCGCGCGCGGCTTTGTACGAAACAAAAGGAGAGAAAAATCTCCCCGCGCGCAATCGCGACCGGCGCGGCGCGTTTCGGGGAAACCGGCGGCGACCGGGAGGAGGGAGACGGGGTTGGAAACCGCGGGCGCGCCGCGTGGGCGGACGGCGCGGCGATGGCGAGGGGCGGGTTTGGTTTGGAGAAATGGAATGAGTCGGCACTCGAGTGTGGCCCGTATTTAAAGAGGCCCCGCGCCCATTGGCTTGGCGGTGGCCGTGGCTCGCCTCGTTTTACTTTGACTTATCTCACCTCGTTGGTTGTACTGCTCCCTCCGTTCCCCGATATTTTTATTAAACTAGTAAAAATATCCGTACATTAAAAACAACGATTTAGTTCATATAATATAATTGAGGATGGACTGAGTATAAAGCATTTGATCTAATCAGTTCTTTTAGTTAACCAATCCTTTTTTCTAGTTTTCTCGACAAGGAAAGCTTGTGCAATTAGCACAAGTAATGTGATGTCCTGCAAAGTGTTTCACCGTGTAGTCGGCAAAAGAGTTAAACCCTCATCTAACCGACTTAGTTAACACCTAAACTAATCCAGGCAACATGATCTGGATTCCTAAGACTGCAACCTTGTGTGTACCTGACAACATGACACACAAGTCTAATTTCTCTAACCTATCCAATCCCCTTCCATTTCGATCCATCTCGTCGCCAACCTTTCCAACTAACCAAAAAAAAAAAAAAACAATTACCACTTGTGATATAAACCCATCATTCAGATGTACTTCTCACATGACACTAGGAGTACGTATTATTCTAGATCATCTTGGAGCGATGTGTGAAATATATTATCTGTTCTTGTGACGAGCTAGCAGCCACGGTTAAATGACAGGTAAAAAAGCTGAGCCGCCGTGTGATTTTACGGGTAGCTTATAAGTCATATATAAAATAAAAAATATTATTAATATATGATTAATTAAGTATTAACTATTATAAATTTGAAAATAAATTTATTTAATTTTTAAAAGATACTTTCATATAATTTTTTTATAAAAAACGTACTATTTTATATTTTAAAAAACATGCTAACAAAAACCGAACCATAACCTAAAAACACATTCAAACACTACCTTAGTTAATTAGCTTGTGTGGAAAATAAAAATTAAGGAGAAAGCTGAGCCGTTGGTTGGGGAGTCGTAGACTCGTAGAGCGATCCCTGTCCACAAAAACCTCGTCGCCCTCGAAGAAAGAGACCAGATTATTATTTTTTTTTCTCTTCTTTGTCAAAAAAATTATTCTTTCACCTCTCCTGAAGGCAAAGCCAGCTAGCTATCTGCTTGGTTTCTTTCGGTTTGGAATTTTGCAATAATCTCCAATTTGGTCTTTTGGATTGGGAGACATGCAGAGATAGAGACATAATTAGCATGGTATTTTTTGTTATCTCTCTTGTATATATGGGGCCATGAGTGATGGAATGTCCACTGAATTATTGCTAATGAAATGTTATCCAGTGTCAGATCGATCTACTTGATCTGTCTATTAGCTAGCTTCTCTTTTCATCATGCTCTGTATGGACCAAATCTTGATCAGATGATTAGTTTGGATAATTATGCATTTCCTTTTCTGGTGATGTTGGGTCCACATGCATATCAGCATATGATGCACCTGACTGATCTGACCATCCTTCTTTTCTCAAGATCAATATTTTTACACAATATAATCAAACAAGCAATCTTTTCTTTTTGAAGATCAAACAAAGAAATCTTAATAACACAGGAAATATGCATGGTTTGTATATAAATGTTGTTTTCTTTTTTTTTTTTGCACATACTGTAACAAATTCACCGTTAAAATCAAATGATCTGACATTAAATCTTCTCTGGCTATGTCATGCGTTGCAAAGGAATGCCAAAAAATATCTGATCAAACTTTGTTTTTTTAAAAAAAATATTTGTGAGGGTAGGAGAGGGGACAGCATGCGATGGCCGAGACCAAGCGATTAATTAGAAAATGATTTAGGCAGTTAGGCACGGAGCTCGTGGCTCCGGTCATCGCTGGTTATAAGATTCCCGGGTGGGGTCATGAGCTTGTGGACTATAATCTCGAGCTAATCACCGTTTAGCCTATACCGCTCGTTGTTTGTTTTTAGAGGGGATGATTTTTTAAGGTGAGGGAAGTAAGGTGATTAAGAAGAAAGAAAACGACTGTGGTTTTATATAGGGCTGAAAACGGTCAGAAATGATCGAAAAAACCCTAAAATCATTTCTATTTTCATATTTTGTACTCGGAATCGGTAATGTCGGAAATGGAAACGGCTTCGGAAAATTCAGAAACATCGGAAACGGAGTTGCTCGGTCGAAAATTCATCGATATCGGTCGGACATCCATAAATTCGGATCGGAAATAACTTTACCTTACATATAATGTCTAGAGTAACTCACATCCCGTCCAGCCCGTCCCATCCACCCGAGAAGTTTTGGAGACTCACATCGCCTTAGGTCGTCGTCGGGTCTCCAAACATCGGTGCTGTTAGGACTCCATCCGTACTTTATATCTGGAGTGCTTTATCTAATTTTCTTCGAAGTCTTAGGCTTCGGTGGCATTTATAAAAAAGATATCAAATAAAAAGAGAAAACTCCATCCGCAGGACCACAGTCTCGAGCCTCCACCGCGCCACCGCCGCCGCCGGTGTCCATCCTCGCTACCGCCGCCGGCCTCGGCCGCCGACGCCGTCTCTGGGCTCCACCGCCGCCGCCTCCGGCCTCGGCCTCCACAGCCACCGCCGCCCTCAGCCTCAGCCTCCACCGCCTTCGGCCTCGGCCGCCGACGTCGTCTCCAGGCTCCACCGCCGCCTCCGGCCTCGGCCGCCGCCGCCTCCTCCGGCCTCGGCCTCGGCCTTCACCACCGCCTCCGGCCTCGGCTGCCGACGTCGTTTCCAGGCTCCACCGCCGCCTCCGGCCTGGGCCTTGGCCTTATCCAGTGAGTCAACAGTATATGAATTTTATTTCCGAATCAGTACCGAATCGATACAATCGGTAAATTTCTGAATAAATATGGTAAACTTTGGAAACGGTCGGTAAACTACTGAAATTATTTCCGATACCGTTTCCGAAACCCCGATACCGTTTTCCGGATCATTTCTGACCAGTACCGAAAAAAACGAAAAACGGTCGGTAAAATCCAGAAAACGGCGTCGGTCGGTTCGGAAATTTTTTCGACCGTTTTCAACCCTAATTTTATAGTAGCAGAGATTAGACACATCTGAGACGAGAGGACCTATTGCGTGATCCTAGGGTTTGGTTTTGGAGGTCAGGAGACCATCTGACGTGGTTCAGCTCTGTGCGGTTCATGTACGCTACACACGCCTGCTAATTAGCCAGGAGGTATGAGCAACTAGAACATTGGTAAACTGATTATATAATGTGTACAGAATAGGAGTAAAGGTTTAACACTCTCCAGTCATAAATATTAACGCTAGCTAGGGATAAAATTCATCAAACCATTAGTTTAACCTAAGGATAAGTTTATAAAATTCAATAAGTTTATAATATGATGATGATATTTTTTGAGGCAAATCTATGTATACCATTTTGTATTAAAAAAAAGGTATTTTAGAAATTATTGATGGTTGAAAATTTTAAAAATTCGACGGGGTCCTAAGCATCCTGTGTTTAATAATGGACGAAGTAGCTAACGTATAACTTGGACGATTTGTAATAAAGACATGGTAACTAATTAACTAGTCATGTTGTTGTTATAGTAAACCTTGTTTAGCCGTGACGTACGCGCGTTGACAGGCGCCTCTCGTACGACGTACGTGCAGCGATCTCATCCAATAAGTACATGCCCGTTCGGTCCACTGGCACGGCGGGTGGACGGTCGCCACGCAGCACACGTGCCACTGCAGTATCCCTTATTAATATGTGTAGTACTAATAAGTAGTTAGATAAAGGATAAAATTTCTCGATTTATCGACTAATGATAGTAAATGAGAAGATAAAAATTAATTTATTTTAAAATAAAATTTAAACCATAAGAATTAATTTATTTTAAAACAGAGAAAATATGCCTTATCCCACGAAAAGATATAGGCCAGTAGGCCATCTGTCCCTGATCATGGACCATACGCACTTGCTCTCGCTAGCTTGTCCCATCGAGGAAGACGGTGGTGGTGGGTTTGGGAGCGTGAGGCCGCGGTGTATTTGTACGTGCTTCACCACCATTCAGTGGCGATCATTGATGACGTGTTGTTTTTTTTTATCCTCAGACATGATCTATGATCGTCTGTTTTAAAAGAGTTTCTTTAATTTTACTTAAAAAATATGGAGAAAACACATAAATAAATTGTTGAGTCGTGCATGTACTGGCCACTATTCCCTCAACACACCGTCTCACATGGTCACACCGGCGCTCTACTGCCCCTTTCCATCATTCCATCCTACCATGAATCCATGACTGCTCATCCTCTCCAACACCGTCCCCTTTTTCTCTTCCTCCATGGCAAAGAGATGACATAGCATTATAAGCACATCAAAGGTAGAGTATATTTTTTAAAGCCTGTTTGAAACATATTTTCGAGCTGCAACTTATAAGGAAAAACGTGACCACTTCAACGAAAAAAATAATTTCTTGTTAGTAATTTTATAACTATACTCTTAACGGTCCAAAAACTTAGATTGCTAGATAACGAAAAATAATATAAACCAGTTTTAAAATTCAAATTTAGTTGCGATTTATAAACCGAGCTCCAACAAACAAACCGCGTAGTACAGAGAAGAAACACGTCCTCGAGTCCTCTTGAATCTCCTTTTCCACAAGATGCCAATGTTGTCTCCTCGAAACAGCTACGCGTTTCAACCATGCTCTTAGCTCAATTAGATCCAAACCGAAACGTTCACTCCCGTAGCTGGATCGGACAGCCATGCTTCTCCACCAAGTTCTTGGCAGTTCAATCGTGGTGGCATATGTCCGGTAATGACTTCATCAACAACTACCTACATGAGTTGATAGCGACTTTCGGTATTAATCGCTTGAGAAAACACGATTTTTGCCTCAAGGTTCCTGCAACGTTTGCGGCCGACCATAAACACTAAACACACATGTAGGACCCATTGTGATGCTTCAAGGCTTCCATTGGATTCAACGTTACAATTTTTCGATCAAACAATACTATATTTTTTTAACTAATGACATGTCTATATGTTGCACCAGAATATTTAAAGACGGTCGTTCTACAGGATTTATTGATGAAAATGCCGGTTTTTAGATAGAGTGGTCTTTTGAAAAAATGGTTTGTGTTTTTAAGATGGTGGTTTTTTACATGAGGGAGAAAGTGGTAGTGGTTGAGAAGAAAAAAAGAACGACTCTGCTTATACAATAGTAGAGCAATATAATTGATATGCTCGTGTTTTTTTTCCTCTTTGCGATGAACACGTGCGTACCAAACGTATTTTAGCCCACAGGCGTCAGAGCATCTCTAGCAGATTCTAAACACAGCCTCCAAACAATTTTTGAATGATGAGAAAAAAAAACTAGTTCCAACAGAGACTCTACTAGGGCCCCCAAAATAAGGAGGCTCTTAAATCTTTTCCTCAAGCCCCTAATCCTGGGGTTCTGTACTAAAGTCCCTATCATTGTTATTTTTAGCGTCTATGACAATTTCTGTGCGTCAACGTCTGGAGGAAGAGGGAGATCGATAATTCCTCCATACTAGATTAACCGCCGACCAGCCGCCGGCGCCTGCCCAGCCTCGCCCCCCATCACCTACGCTGCCCCGCCTCCCTGACGCCTGCGTTGCCCCGCCGCCTGCGCCGCCCCCTTCCCCCCCTCCCCCGCCCGACATCTCTGCTTGCTTGCTCTCTGTCTCTCTGCTATACTGCTTCTTGGAAGTATATGAATAAATTCTATGTGTTATAAATATTTATGTTTTAATTATAATATTAAACTAGACATATACATATAGTCTACAGTGAAATACAATAAAATAAGAAATAAAGGCTAAGAAATAGGAATTGTTGCTAAAATTCGAGATATTTTTTGGATTAAAAAAATAAAAACAATCCCTATTTAACTTTTAAAGACTCTAAAATAGACACTATCACTGAAGATCCTCCAGTCCAAAAAGCAGATGTCTCACCGGTCAAAAACGCTGCAGCGCAAATTGCCAAGCCCGGTTTGACAGGGCGGGCCCACACGACCCGGAAAGCCGAGACCAGCCACAAAAACGGGAGAGGATTCGTAATTCCTCCATCCATGCTCCGGTTCCATGCATCGGGTCACCTTCCAGCAAGACCTACAAGTTCGACGACAGATTCATGCACACATGCAGTCATGCATGCGATGAAAAAACTGCATGCGTCTGTAACATCGCATGGCATGACAAAACCAGGACACACCACTTGTGCTGTGGAACGTGGATCAGAAGCTTTTACGTACACCTCCTCCCAAAAATAACCAATTCCTATCTACGAATCTAAATATAGCATGTTCACAGTTCCATGTAGCTTACCGTCATGAACGGAACCACGTTTAACACTAAAAACTCCATAACTGGGAGAGGTTCCTGCGAAGTCACGCATGATCCACCATGATCTGCAGGATCAGGATCCCACTAATAAGCAACCAACCGCAACTGGCAAAGATATGCATGAGTGACAGTGAAACGCGAGCTGATATGAACCACTAAAGTTCTAGCTAGTTCCATACCGGTTAAGAAAATACCGGGGACCCAAAACCATTAATGGAAACTATATACCTGACCTGCATTTCGTCAGCCAGAAATGCAGTTGATCTCACTGAAATTTGGTAACTACATACTATTGAGGAAAAAAATCTTATGAAACAAAAGTTCAATGTGAGTACCACACAACAATGTGGTTGATCCATTGATGTGGACCAGCTCACCTATAACCAGGAAACGCCACGTCAGCCATCCTTACACATATGGACCACTACAGAAATGAGGCATTGTCAATATAGAGACACTCATTTCTCTGAGTGACATTTGTGGGGGAGAAAGCGAGAGGGGCAAGGCACTTGGCAGAGAGCCCCCTGCTACGGGAATTCTTGCCAGCCTCATAATATTGGCACTGCACAACTTGCCACCACCCACATGGCTATATGGCACGGCAAATCTGCTTTCTGAAACCAGGTGCAGGTTCCCCAACTCTATGTGCCTGTGCCAAGCAACTAACCTTCAAGGCCGGACATCTGTGTACGTGTCAGAGTCCTTGGGGAGCACTGCAAATTGCAGTTTCTCTGGTTCTAAATAAGTAGAGGTTTTACTGATTGATGAGTCCACCCATTTATCCAGATTTTGTTCAGAACAGTAAGCCTCCCAGAAAAGTGAGTGAAAGCAACAAAAGTCTAGGAGCCCATTACTACAATCATAGCAGATGATAGTGTTACTCTATAGAAAAAGGGCAAATGAAACTGCTTAGTCCGCAAAAAGTTTTCCAATATAAAAGGTTAAAGGTGGGACTGATGCCATCAGTGTTAACACAGTAAACTTTTCTTCGTACCAAAAGGCCACATAATGTTTTCTAACTCGATCATATACGCAAGTGAAAATAGATGGTTGGAGATATCAGTATTAGGCTATTAGCTTTGAAAGAAGAGCAAAACAGCCAACAGTAGTGTTACTCTTGTATAACCAAATTATTCAGCATACAGTGCTAATCTAACACTACAAAAGCAAACTTTATTATACCACAAACCGTCGTCACAGATCAGACAAGTTAGTATATCAACCACTGGTTGCCATTTATCTTCTAAGCAATATATTTTCGACAGTTTGTCTCTATTACTACTCACCAATTAAGGGTAACCAAAGCCATAAATAAACTCATAATCCACTGAAAGACTATACAATATATCATACAAAGGAAAGACAATAGGAGTAAATGAGTATGTGATGCATACCAAGATGAGGTCCTTTTGCCAGCAGGAGAATGTGCATGTCCAGTTTCATGGAAGAAAGCATAAATGAATGTCAAGAGAGTTCGTCTGCCTCTTAACAACACCTCTACACCAGTATACTTTCTAAAATCACAAAAACCATATGGAGTTAATCAAACAAAATAAATGATTTCTGAACGAGATTCCAGAGAAAGACAGCACTCAAGAGTCTTAGATATGCTAACAAACATCATATGAACATCGCTAGCTTTAATGTAATAAAATAATCAAAATTAGAATGGGTTATAAGATATACATGCAATTTGATAATGTCTAGAAAGTACATGAATCTACTTGGCCACAATGAGAAGGCCCATGCTCCCCTGGCTGTACCACTACCACCTTTCAACAGGTAAATGCGGCTCCAGAATCAACATGTACACTAAAGGACAATGTTGTCCATTATAAATATTGAAAGGTTGCTCCGCAGAATTGCTTAAGATGTTTCCTCTGAAAATCTTTGCTAGCTGCGCGTGCTGGCTTCCTAGATTGTATGGCCCCTCCTTTGACCTCTCTGTTACTCTGATTCCTCACCGGTAACACTTACAATCCTAGCTAGGTCTTGGACAATTTCTGACATTGACGGTCTGAATTCTGGTTCCGGCTGCACAAGAAATTTCAGACCATTCATCAATCACATGATTCCTAAATCCATCTTATATCGCTGCTCTCAAAAAAGAAAAACAGCACAAGCAGAATATCATAGTGAACAGATAAACAAGTATTTTACCTGAATGTGGTTAAGTATCAAAATGACTAAACAAATTAATTTGCAAATTGCAACATAATAGCTTGGAGATAAAATTGCAGATGCATTTGACCTCAACAATGAAGTAAAATTATGCAATGGGCTAATAGGACAATTAGATATCGATACTTTTAACCTAATTAAACAGCTCTGTGTATAAAACTTTGGCATAAAAACCTGATAGGTGTGCTAAAGGAAGAGACACATGTACTATCTTGTATTATGCTTAGATATTAGAAACTACAGTTTAGCTCAAAAGGGAATGGAAGCACTTGATTACCCGAATACAACGACTGATGATGTCTGCAAAACGTGACAGTACTTTCTCAGGACACTCTCCTTGAATAGAAGGATCAACCATCTTTGACAGGGACTCAATGTCATGAAGTTGAGAATCAGCCCATCTAACAAGATGTTGTTCAGCACGTGGACGAGAACTGCACATTGGAACAGAAAATAAGTAAGCAAATTAGAAAGTTCATACAGAAATTTTTGGAGACAAGTGATCTAACACAATTATGAAACTCAAATTAAGAATGCAGATTACGGTGAATCACTGACCTGTCATATGGTTTACGGCCAGTTAGAAGTTCTAGCATTACCACACCAAAACTGTAAACATCACTTCTGTCAGTAAAAGTTCCAGCTTCATGGATTTCGGGCGCTTCATAATTCAGCAGTGCCCTCATGCGACCTGACAACTGGATTAAAAAAAACAACATTCTAAGTAAACACCACTGAGAGGATGGCCTGGCAGCAACGGCTTCATTAGGAAATGCAACGTGAATGAACTTGCTTGATCTTTGCTTTCTTAACAGATCATTGCTAAAGCACTTAAATGAGGGAACTCCTAATAATATTAGCTAACTGAAGATAATCCTAACCAAGAGATAACGCTTTATGAATAAATCAAGGGAACAGCTGATAATTTCAGGCCTGAGGTGAGTTCTACTGCCGTGGTGGATGTGCATGGTTGCTGAAAGGCCCAACGTAGTTAATCTAAAAGCTTAAGATAAGTAAAATTTCAATCCCTTTCTTTCAATAGCTTTTCCTGACATATAAAATAGTAAAGATGTGGGAAAGACTGCTCTAGTTTGGAAGGAAATTGTTGCACTAGACCTAATAGCTGTCATGGCCTGAGAGCTGCTAGCTGTACTTGAATATTGGATCATCACTCTCCAGGTTCATATATAAGCAGATTTATGCTTCATGGAGTTGGTATCCTTCATGAGTACATTATCTGATCTCCAAGAGACTAAAGGATCAATATCTCGAGATATATACACTATGTAGAAGGCAAACAGTTCCAAATTATAAAAGACATAATCAGACTTCAGGTATTTTAGCAATATATCAGAACCACTGGTGACAGAAAAGCTGAAATATCACAACCACAAGGTTGACGTACAACACTAGAGATTACCTGTGCAACAGAACCTGATAGCATCAATTCTGCCAGTCCACATTCAGCGACACGTACTGAGAATCCATTACCAAGAAGCACATTGGCTGGTTCAAAATTCTGGTGCACTACTGGAGGTTCACAGTTGTCATGGAGATACCTGAAAGAAGAGCGTAAGTACAAGAGCTGCCCCGCGAAAAATTAAACTAAATAAGCACAAGTTCATGGTAATTATTTTGAACTGGAATACAGCTTGGTAGCTTACTCTAAGGCCTTTGCTGCACCAAGAGCAACCTGGAGGCGAGCATTCCATGATAGTGTACCATCCAGTTCCTCCCCTTCATGTAGTACATCATGAAGTGTTTTTCTACTGAAATGATCATAGACAAGCAACCGTTGACCATATTCTGCACAGTATCCAACAAGCTCAAGGATGTTGGGGTGCCTAATATCTGATACACGTGCAACCAGTTCTAGAAATTCCTCTACTGGTATTCTATCATTGGCGTTATCAATCTTCATAACTTCCAAGAACTGCATAGGATAAAGGAAGATCAGCATAGCATTTCAATAATCATAAAATCACATCATTTAAAGGAACCAGTACTTTGTACACATACCCTGCCTTCAGGAAGTTCTGCCAGATATACTTTTCCCAACCTACTCTCTCTTATCAAATTTCCCTCTTCAAAACTATTTGTATATTGCTGAAGTGATGCAACAGAAAAGGATGTTGCAGATGTCGAGGGACCTGTCCTAGGTGGAGTACTAACTCTTTTCTCTGGCTTAACAATGGGATTTACAATCACTTTTTCAACAGGTGGTGGTGGTGGTGACCGCGGCGGAGGCGGTGGCGGAGGAGGAGGTGGTGGTGGTGGTGGAGGCGGCGGAGGTGCAGAAGCAAAAATTTCTGATTCTGATCGCTCCAAGTTAATTACATGTTCTTTTCTCTTTTCAGGAGGCTTCTCAAGAGCAGCTGCCAGCAGTTGAATAGTTATTTTATACATCTGAACTTAAAAATGTGAATAATATTACAGTACTAAAAGACCTGATAGATCAGATCTACAAGCATCTATACCTGGTACTGCCAAATTTATTTCACGAACCTGCCTCCGATCAGGAACCTCTGTTGAGCCTGTTAATAAAACATCATATGCCGTAACATAAAACAAATAAAAGAGAATACAGAAATATATTACAGAATGTTAACTAATTGCTGACCCTTTTTGATATCATTCCTTGACTGCACTGAGGCTTGCTTAACTTTCGGCTCTTCAACCCTCTGTTGAACCCTCCCCACCTGACTTGTTGTATAATCACGTCTTGACTGTCTCTCTTGGTACTTGGACAGGCAAAATATTACCAGCAGCACTGTAACTATAAACAGGACAATAGCTAGAAGAACATATCCAACAGTCCTGAGGGTTGAAGACTTGTGTTTCCTGGATGATGGAGAGCTGCTGTCTCGAGCAGTAGATCCACCAGAAGAGTTAGAGGGTGAATTAGATGGCGAAGGAGTTCCTGAAGGAGATGAAGGTGATGATGGCGTTTGTGTTGGTGTAGAGCCTGCAGGTGTTGAAGAAGGTGATGCAGAAGGAGCTATGCTGGTATTAAACGGGTTCCCGTCCTTTCTGTAGGCAAAAACAATTTATTACTCAATAGGTTACTTTAAATATAATTACATATGGCAAAAGTATATAGTAGAGACAACGTTTATGTAGGAATACAAGCACCATGTGAATGGAGTCTATAAATTTAAAATATGTAAGAAAAAGGTTTCTCACTTGAAGTTTGGCACATTCAGCAACTTTGGAGGAACCGGTCCAGAAAACAAATTATTCTCTATATTTCTGTTCCAGGTAAATAATTATCAGAAACAAGCATACATATTTCATATTTGTATGCATAACAACATTCTAAGAAAATGGATGATCTGGATTAGACATACATCACAAATTGAATTCAGATTTACTGTTTGACTGGTGAATGTCTATAATAAGATAAAGCCAAATCACTTACATCAATTGTTCTTTTTTCTAACTGGTACAGCTTTGCCAAAGCCTAAAGGTGCGGTTTTTGGTCATGACTATATGGCACACTATACTTCTGCAAACAGATGTGTAATTGTCATTTACTTTGTGAAAGGATGTCGAGTTTCTAAAACCTTTACCTACAAAATTCTCAACGTGACTATGCTGAATAATGGAGAACATTGTGTCTGCTAACATAGTGTTGCATGTTAGTTCAGAATAATGACAAAGTGCAGGATAGTTTATACTATGACATCTCTAAAGTAGACCTAAAGAAAATGTCTGTTAAGCAGATCCATTTTATAAATCAACACATAATTGATCAAACAATTGCAGATGCTCCAATTAATATGTAATGATGCACTAATATAAGTGAATCAGTAATATGATGACAAAGTAGAGAGTGTGGGAATACAAATCTTTGAGGGGGAGATCCTGCAAGACATCAAGGGTCCCAGATAGTTGATTGTCTTGCATGTGCCTGTGAAATAGCAAGGCATGAAAATAAGTAAAAAGATATGGAAAAAACAAGATAAGAAAATAGTTGTAGACTTACAATGTAGTCAACGATGACAGGCTTCCCAAAGAAGGTGGTAATGGACCACTGAAGTTATTGTTTGAAATATCACTGTGGTCAAATGCTAGATGTTATCAATGAGTTAACAGTTCACCCCTTGCCAGCCAACCCTCGCGGGTCTTGAGGAAAATGAAGATATGAAATACTCTCAGGTGCATGAGCAAGTGCACATGAAGAGTAAGAATAAGCAAAATGAAAAGGAGAGGATAATGAGGATCTTACAGATTTACAAGGCCAGTAAGTGAATCAAAAGCATCTGGCAGTTTCCCATTGAGATGATTATCATTTAGTGACCTAAAAAAATATAGATCTTGAGTGAGACAGATCAGCGGAAAACAGTACAATTGCTTCTCTGCTTTGGAACGAAAATAGGACAATAGTCATACATGTCTGTCAAACTCTGAAGCTTTGATAGTGATGTCGGAATGCTTCCAGTGAGCTGGTTATCAGACATAAAACTGCACCAGCAAGGAACATAAGGCAT